>JAOTOM010003897.1:0-196030 GCA_034440615.1 Ashinkailepas kermadecensis | reverse complement strand
AGGCCCGAAAAATTGCGACAGGAACCGCCAAAATCGCGTTGGGGCCACAGCTAAATACAACGCATCGCACAAACTCGAACCGGGCTCCCCAAATATCGCGCTTGGGACCCACAATTCCCATCGGTAGTCCCGTCGAGGCTCTAAAAAATTGCCGTCTAGGGCCACACGTAAGCACAGTGTGACCACAAACACAAACACAAATCAAGCTGGAGCCCTCCAAAATAAGGATGGATTCCAACAACTAAATGCCGAGGTAAAAAAATGGCTCTGGAGCACCGAACATATTATCAGATGCCTTCACAAATTGCGTACGGAACCGATAAACAAACCGGATCTCGAACAATCGAGGTGGGATACAAAAACATGGCGCCAAGGGCTCGAGAAATCAGGCCGGGATTCGGACTTTAAAAAAAAATCAGAAAAGTTTCACAAAATCGTATTGAGCCCAGAAAACTGGCGTTGGGTCTCCGGAGCCACGCGCCTGGGTGCGATAAGCCACTCTGGGACCTAGAAACATCGTACCGAAGCCCCAAAATTGTGCTTGGGCCCCACAAGTGTGCGTCAGAAGCTCAAAATAAACACATCGGGACCCCAAGAGCACAACGGGGGCCGAAAATACAACTGACCCTCCAAAGCGCACAGTCTCACAAAAAGCGACAGGGCCTTAACACATGCGTTGCAGCCATAGATATACATACCGGGAGGTCTAAGAAATACACCGGAAGCTCTCAAGGCACATAGGGGTCATGATAACGCACAATAGCCTGAAAGGGTGGCTGGGGCCGCAAAAGGCAACATGGTTCCAAAGCAAACAAAAAGACCGGCGCGAAATAAACACATCGGGATCTTCGAAAACGCCCTGACACGTCAAAAAAAATCCTCGGTGCACAAAAATTCAACAAACCCTAAAACGAGCAGGGGGTTCGAAAATGCTTTAGGCCCCTAACAAAAATGGATTGGAGCCATAATACACAATCATAGACCAAGAAAGACGCAACGAGTCCAAAAAAGAACGCCGAGGCTTGGCCTCGGTTCGGTAGCCAATCTGGGAGGATAGCAGCAAGGATATGAAGTGCATCAAAGCTCAGCGAAAACCGCATTTCATAACTACCAGAAAATGTGGGAAGTAGGAAACTAATGATCGAATTTAATCAATCGACTTTTCGAAGCGAACGCCGATGCGAATCATTCCATCACGCCAAATATGGCGCAAGTCTATCATGTGGCAGCAATTAGCAAAACGCAGAAGGCCTAGCAGAAACCATAGCATCGCACGAAGTGTGGCGAATGCACCGAATACGAAAAATGGGTGTGCACGTGCACTGACGTTGCCGTCGTGGCGACCGGGCGCTATGAACTGGAATGCCTGAAATTGTAAAATTTTGTATTTTAAAGTGGTGGGTAATACATTTTAATTTGAAGTTATGGGCCTAATACATCTTCTAAACCCTGCTCGTTTTAGGGCCTTGTTGTGTTTTTTGTGCATCGAGTATTTTTTACGTGTCGGGGCGTTTTCGAAGATCCCGATGTGTTTATCTAGCTCCCGGTCGTTTTGTACCTTTTGGCACCATGTTGCCTTTTGTGGCCCCAGCCTCTTTTCCAGGCCCTTGTGCGTTCTCATGGCCCCTGTGCGCCTTGCGAGCTTGCAGTGTATTTTTCTTAGAGCTCCTGGTATGTTTATTTATGGCTGCAACGCATGTTTTAAGGCCCTATCGCTTTTTGGGAGACACTGTGCGCTTTGGAGGGCGAGTTGTACTTTCTGGTACCGTTGTACTCTTAGGGTCCCGCTGTGTATATTTGGGGCTTCTGACGAACATTTGTGGGGCCCCAGTATGATTTTGGGGCTTCGGTGCGATTTTTGTCTGGGTCCCAGCGCGACTTATCGCGCCCAGGCGCGTGGTTCCGGAGACCCAACGCCAGCTTTCTGGGCTCAACGCTATTTTTGTGGATCTTTTGTTTTTTTTAAAGTCCGAATCCCGGCCTGATTTTTCGAACCTCTGACGCCATGTTTTTGTAACCCACCTCGATTTTTCGAGATCCGGTATGCTTTTCGGTGTCATACGCAATTTTTGAAGGCATCTGAGGAAAACATGTTCGGTGCAACAGAGGCATTTTCCCGACCCGGACATTTATTTGTTGGAATCTCTCCTTTTTTGCAGGGCTCCAGCTTGATTTTTTGGGATACCGATCCGGGTTTGTGGTATAGGTGTAATTTCAGCAGTGTGAGGTAACTTATCAAGGGATACCAAAATAAAACCTTAGAACTGAGTGGTGGAGTTAGGGTTGAAATCCGACCAATCAGAAACCATAGTGGTAGATTAGGCCCCTCCACAGGACAATTTAGTTGATGACTAATTCTATTATTTCGAAATGTACCCTTTGACAAAATAGCGGTCGAAATCCAAGTTTGACTTTTTAATGGGCGTAGGTGCCCCCCCCTGCGAATCCGTTACCCCCCTCCTGCTTGACGCAAATATAGGTACTCCACTGGTCCCTCAATAATTTTCCGAAACATACGCCCATGGGGAAAAGCCAACATTGAGGAGACAAATTACCCCTCATAAGCATACAATACAACATCCATGCTCCATATGAAATGGGATGAATGATGTTTTTAAATGCATTTTCTTCCAACAAACTTCTTTTCTGTTATTACAGCCTGCATGATTAGAGCTTCCCAGCTTCCATACCTTCTCAACGTCATTTACAAAACGGTACAGCACAGCGAAAACGATGGGCGTGACGGCGTGAAATTTGAAGGCTTGGATTATGTACGTACTGACATTGTGGCATTGTTGCATTGTCACGTATGCATTGGTGTTCAATGCTTGTTCTTGCCGTGAATTTATTCGCTGAGGATATATTTTAGCTCGTGTGACAGTTGCCTTGCAGCCAGCACCAAATGTTATGAAAATAAACAAATTCCTAAGAGGACGCTAAAAAAACCAATGCAATCCACTTCTCGTTGTCACCTTTACGAAATTGTCGTCCTTGGACTGAGAAATGGTCGTTCAAGCTTTGCTTATGACATCAAGCTGGTGGGAATAAATAACAGTAGTGACGAATCTAGCTATATTCAGTTAGACTTTGAGGACTTAAAAGTGGGTTGATCAATGGCAGATATCTGTAAGATATGCTTAGTACCAGTCCCGCCAGCTCGCTGCAATCTAGAGGCCAGCGGGAAGATTCGAGAAAGCATTGAGACGATGGTTTGTTTTGGCACTTATGTATTTATCCAAATATTACTTATTTATACCCTGGTATGGCACAGTTTTCAGCGAAAATGATTAGTGCTATTGCGTTTTGAGTAAATGATGCACCATGCCAAGAACAAACAAAAACCAATATGAAATCATGTTCCCCATCCTCGAACCATAGTATAAGAGCCTAAAAACAATATGAGACCCTAACACAATGGAGGCCCCCTTTCGGGGAATAGGAGGCCCCCTTTCGACCTTGCCCCCCCCCCCCCCCCTGGAAGAATTTCGTCGCGACGCCACTGGTCATGCACATAGTGACCAGATCAGATCGCGCGTGGTGCCGTTGCTGTGTCCGCTCTCGAAGCCGTCCCCGTCGGCTCCTGCGACGTCATTTGCGCGAGGGTATCTCAGCTGAGGCCATCATCAGTGGTAGCCTTACCATTTCAGGCGGTCTTCTGTGGTTACCTTTCAGAAACTCTCCTGCCATTGGGGGGAAGAAGCTATAGCGCACTTAGCCCCCCCCCCCCTGACTGTCCTTTCTTCCGCTCTTGAACGAGGGTGACAACTTGAACACGTAAAATGGACGGTAGAGGGAGCGTACCAATATCGGGAACAATCCCTTTATTTTGGAGGCGCTTGATGGTGAGCCTGCCGGAAATGGCACATTGTTAGGCGGGACGATTATTACTGGGTCATTTGGGATACCCTTTGCTGAAGCTAAAGAATAGGTCTGTCAATTAGAATACGTCAAAGTACTCTATATTGCCATACAATATCCAAGATAGCGTAGAGAAAGTCGGTAAAATTGCATGTAAACCAATGGTGAAGGGAAACCTTCAAGTCCGCTACCAAACCAACTTCGTGGGGCCCCGTAACAAACCAACGCAATTGTATTACGTGCGGATACCTATTGCAGTGCAGGACCTGGGTGCTATGTTGAAGTTAGGTGACGTGTGTCAGGTATATATGATTCAGATTGTGCATCATGCTGATGTGGATTGAAGTATCATGCACTCATTGCTTTGCATATGCATTGTCAACCATTCATCTCGTTGAATATTTTTTTCAGTCAATTACTTTATGCACATGCACATGCATTTATCTGTATATATATATATATATATATATATATATATATATATATATATATATATATATATATATATATATATATGTATATATGTATATACATTATATTTATACCAATGTATATATATATATATATATATATATATATATATATATATATATATATATATATATATATATATATAATGTGTGGGCAGTGCACACTGAATCATATGGCTCATGAGTCTGATATCACTGAGTCGGATCTGAATCGATTCAAATTTATGTTTGAGCCATGAGTCGAATCATGCTTTGTGAGCTCTGAGTCTGAATTGGGTCAAATCAAATAATTTTGACCTGCTCGGAATCATGAGTTGAATCGGATCTCAAGATCCATGAGTCAAATGTGAGTTGACTCAAAAAAATTGAGTCGAGCACAAGTATGTCAGTACGCAGTACACAATATGGCGTTCAACGTATACAGAACGGTGCGCATGTCGCAGAAAACGACACTTGGGAGATGAAATTAAAATCTCGCCCAGACTGGATAAAGCCTGAGTCGTCGCCTGAAAGGCACGGAGCACTCGCTCACGTCCCACATGACGTCCACGCCCGGCGTCATAACCGGAGCATGAGAGCAGGATATGACGTCCACGTCCAAATGACGTCCACGCCCGGCATCATAACCGGAGCACGAGAGCAGGATATGACACACAGACAGGCGGGCGTGAAATTTCCGGCAGTATGGTCTGTCTACCACACAGCGGGCAAGAATGAGTGGCGTATGTAGGCTCACAATTTTGTCGTGGTAGTGGAGCATTAAGATTGTTGGCTCTCTGGGAACAACATGTGGACACTATTTTTGCTCGGTTTACACACATTCCTGTGTGGGTCGCTTCTAAGGTCATTCGAGGTCAAGGACCAGGTGACCGAGCGCGACCGCAAACATTTAAGTATGTGATATCAGTGTTGGCACTTAATTTGAAGTCGGTATCTTTTCCCACATTAATGTTGAAATCATGAGATCGTGACACAGTGCATTCTAGGTCAGTGACCGAGATGGTCCGACGTGGTGAAAATTTAGCCCGGTTGACGGAACAGAAAGGTAGCCTGTAACGTTTGGTGAAGATTTTAACACTCCTTGCCGTAATATTCATAATATTTTACGAGAGTGTAGGTCACATTAGGCAGTGAACCCAATCATCTTGTGCGGCCGGATCTCAACCGTGAAATAGCTGTATAAGGCTGCTTCAATTTCGGCGTGCCTCTCTTCACTTTGATGCTAAAACACCAGGAACGCATAGCGATACCACCTAGAGCTACAAATGTGTATGACGTTGGCCGCCAAATGGTGACTAGTTGACTTCAATAAACCTCGGCCACCGGTAGTTATGCTTTATTCCGCACCCACCTGTTTTGTGTTCATTGATCTAAGGTTGTTAGCTTGCATACAGTACAAAGACGGTCTATGAAAACTGTTGGTTTTCACGTTTTGCATGCAGTTACTTTTTTTTTCTTGGATTCTAAATAATGCCGGCTTATTCACCGGAGCCTAATTGATCTAAATGTGCGGCGATTAGAGTAATATTCCACGAATCGGAACTATAAGTGAGGAGCAAGCGGGAAGTCTTCGGCCTCAAACTGTAACGTATTCCGAACAATGTGTAGAAACAAAGGCCACTCCTCTCGACATTTTCCCCAAATTTGTACTATTGCCTATCGTCTAAGAGAGTAGAGTATCTTTGATCTAGTGAAGTAAAATAGGAGATATTTTAGCAATCACCACTGCAATTTGATGATCCGTGGATAGAAATGACAGCTCAGCTGCATTTAACAACTGCGGGGTGTCATAAGGCATCTCAGGGTCCGCTTATTGGAAGTCAGCGGGAGATATTCTGGTATTTGTGGGCCAAATCCCCTACAAGCATCAGTTCCCACGTATTTCCCCGTAAGCACAAATCTACAGGGCAGTTGATGTATTTTTTTAACAAAGGCATTCATCGCTCTATTGAATAAGTACATGTTCCAAGCAGTACTGATAGTAGGATGGATATGGGTAGGATGGATATAGTAGGATGGATACTGGGGATGGATAGCAAGACAGGTAGTACCAGATGGATGTCGCAACGCAAATACATGGTCCTCTATAAAATTTCAGTTTTAGACTTAGATACGTTATGTTGAGATCCACATCTTGTGGGGTTGCACAAAGAAAGTGCAATGAATGGAGCATGCACAACCGTTCGGGAAAAGGGTCAATTCATCGGTTAGTCTCTCTCTCTTTCAGCTAAGTGAAAGCAGGTGGTGGAGGCATATAGCGGATCCGCTCCCTGAATCCTTAATGATCCTCCCCAAGATCTCACCCCCTTCTTTTCCCAATGACATGCTCAATCGGATGGTGCGCACGGGTCATTGCAGCCCACAGAAAACGTTGGTTTGTGCGGCTAAGCAAACCAAAACTAAATGACGGTGATCCCGGGCTATGAACGTGCCAGAGAAAGCAAGGCTGCAAGACAAAGCTCTGGGTAAGAGACAAGATGGAAGTCTCCCAGCCGTGGCAGCCTCTGAGGAACAAGAGGCAAGGTCTGGAAGGAGACAAGAGGGAAGTCTCCCGGTCATAGGTGCATCCCAGGAAAAGAGGTCCGGTAGGAGACAGGAAAGTCTCCCGGTCATGGGGTCCGCACGATGGCAAGAGGTCCGGTAGGAGACAGGAAAGTCTCCCGGTCATGCGGTCGCACGAGTGCAAGAGGTCCGGTAGGGGACAGGGAAGTCTCCCTGTCAGGGACGAAACGAAGACAAGAGCACCTGAGTAGGAGACACGAGGTCTCCTGACTGCCCGGCGACGCATGATCTCCTGTACCCCGGCGCTTGCGGACATTCTCGAGCTCTGAAGCAGCTGGAGAGTGTCTGTTCTGTCTCCAACAGACCAGACAGGACAGGAGGTCATGCAGGATAACTGCTATTACAGGACGGACAGTCGCCCACTGCGACGGCGGCCCGTCAATGGCCCGACAAGCAGTCCGACGACGACCCGACATGAGGAAACCTGGGTCCGACAACAGTCCGACGGCGGTCCGGCAGCGGCTCGTCAGCGGCCCGACATGGAGCCAAACATCGGCCTGACCAGCTGCCCTGCAGCTGTCGGACTGTGACCCAACGGCGCCCGACGTCAGCGCAACTTGGGTCCGACAACGGTCCGACGGTGATCAGGCAGCGGCTCGCAAATTCCATTTTTCATTAATTCTCTAAATACAACGTAACCTTTCTAATTTGGCTAGAAGCACTCATTTACCCATATGGTGTTCCCAAAACTTTGACCTCGCACACCTATAAATTCGTGTTAGGGACGGTAGCACACACCATCAAGCCGGTCGGGGTTTGGGGAATGTGTGGTGGAGGTGGCGTGGAAACACAGCAGAACACATCCCTGACACATGTATAATCAGCAAAGGAGTGAGTTAGCTCAGTTTTAATTAGCCCTGTATAAGTCAAGAGTCAGCTCATGCTCAGCCTTGCTAGTGTTCTCAGTTAAAATAAAGCCCCATAGTTCATCAATCACAGCAGTTCCAGTTTAGGCTCGGTTGGCCTTACTTTCACACACTATTACTTTTCACACACACCCGAGCTAACCTCCCACACATCCCAGCACAGCTACACCCCACACACCCCTCACCCGCCACACCCGCCAAACCACCGAAACCACCACCCCACACCCCACCGACGGCAGAGCCGCCACCCCTACAATCACTCTCAGCTTATTATCAGGTAGCGCGTCCAGGACGATTGCCATTTGGCGAGTGCAAACGCAGAAATTCCTCGGAAGTGGTACCGGGCTTGGAGTGGTAGGGATGCGTACATGGAGCTAATCTCGGCCACACCATTCTCAGCTGACATTCGGCCAGTTACTGCCACACCATTCATACGGATATCCAGCCGATCACTGCCATACCACTATACAGATATTTTGTGAGCCACTGCCACATCATTTTCAGCAGCTTTCCAGTTAGTTACTGCGACATCCCTCCCACGGGTCTCCAACCAGTCAACTGCCACGGCATACCCAGCAGATCTCGATCTGCAGTCAGTTACTACCTCACCATTATCAGAAGGCGTCCGGTCCGTCACTGCCACGTCAGTGGATCTCCAGTCGGTTATTGGGCAGTTGGTTTTGTCCTTTCCAGTTGGTTTTGGCAAGAGATGTGAAGCAAAAGCCAGTGGGTTATTGGGCAGACGATCTATCGCACGAGGCACCCACTTCCTACTCTGGTACAAATGATGACAAATCAAACAAGGGATTTCTTTGAAAAGGGTCGTGCCAAGAGTTCATCATATAAAGGTGAACTAAAAAGTCCCGTACATTACTGTAAGGCCATTTAAGGAGCCACACAATAAGAACATTGTTTTTGACGGCTGCCAACAGCTTCGCAATTAAATAGTGTAAACATTTCTGGTTTTGTGGTAAAAATCATTACAAAAGCTCTTGCATGATCTTAATGTATTTTGTTCTTAATGAGCGGGCCCTCGCCCCTCGACTGCGACCCTGCACCAGCTCCATCTGGTGAGCATTGGTCCCATGTCAGGGTCACCTGTCCCAGTGGAACTTCCATCACACATTCACACATTCATTCAGTTCCACCCGGCATGGACGCATGTATACGATCTGGAGACTTTTCTGACATCCGGAGGGCGAGGAATGACGCAGAAGTTCGTCACCAACTAAAAAGCACGCATTTGCGGCAGAAATAAATTGTCACATGGTCACAATCACGTTCAGAAATGTGTTCCTACATTTCTCTTGACATTCCACGCCTTAAATAAAATACACGTTTACCCATATCTTTGCCACTTCACCCAGATATTTTAAATTTGACCAGTCGGGTTGCCAACTGTAACGCCTGCTCCATAATTACGCAGATCCTCACCTAAATGTTATTCCTCATCATCAGTTGACAGCTACAACCTGGATTTTCTCTCCCCTAGCCACCTGTTATTGCACTGCAGTATTATTTCCCACCTGCATCTGACCAAGAATGCTCATAATGGGCCAGCTCAACAAAATGACCTCTAAAAATAGACGGCGCTGATGCAATCACAAAAAAGATAAGCTGCACCTCTGAGCAGGTAGGCACTCCCAATCACTGCATTTATCTTCAATAAACAGCCAGAGGCATGGAGGCATGGACGCGCATGTTGAACATATACGAAAGTTTTGATACTGTGCTCCATAAGCATAGCATACATATGATCTCCATAGCATACATTCAGATATTTTCCCTTACAAGGTCATTGTTCAAGCTCAATGGATGCAAATCATGATGGTAATCATACATTCCACCAAAGCTAAACTTTCCTAAACCAAATACAATAAACCTGCCTCAAACTTTGCCAACACTAAATCGAAACATCGATGAGAAGCTCATGTACCAAGTCAAACACCATCGGTAATTGTTAATAAAGACTGAGTTGAAAACCACCTATTTCTGCAAGGAATATCAATACGTTCAACCGGACCAATCAGACGGATTGGTTCCTGAAATGAAAGACAACATTAGTTTTCATCGCAGATGTGTTCACATCACCGTAGCATACCGGGATGCTGGAATAAAGTGCGACCAATTCTGCCCTACTCCCCGCGGCGGCACCGTTTGTTTACGATTGGCACTGCGCCGGGTGGGACGCGACCAGAAGGTCACGCGCTTCTTCTCTTACTGACTGCACAGCCACTTAAAATAAACCAACCCAGACTAGCTCCAGCGACTCTTCATGCCATAAGCATACAACTTCGGATGTTGGATGGCGTAAAACTCATGGTAAAACAAGAATTAAACAGCCTAAGCTAACTCCACAATTTCGAATACCATTACGACTACACCTACTATGCAGGAAGCATAAAATCTACACCGATGTATGTTACGCAAAACCTACGGTAATTGACAATAAACTAACCTAACCCCAACGATTTATGGCATCAAGCCTATACCTACGGATGCTGAATGGTGTAAACCACACATGCTGGAGCATGTAAACCCTACACTTACTTATTGATGTTCGATCACATCAGACCTACGCCTACCTAGGTTGGATCATGCAAAAAACGTCACATCATTTATTGGCAATGCAAGCTGATTCCTATTTGGTGTGTCGTCGTTGTCATTCTGCGGCTGGAAAATAGCATTCCACTTAAGAAAATATCTTGAAGTTTGGCCATCGCGTTGGAACATTTACAGGGCTCATTTTCCTAAATTATGTCGCAGAACAACCTATTGAATTATCTAGCAAATTTCGTAATTATCGAACTTTATTTAAGCTCCCGAATGCACGGCGAAATAAATGGTAGTAACGACAAAACAAAAATATCAGCATACTGTTTCCTCACTCTGCGAGACTGTCATGATTGCAACCCTGAACGCATGAGCAGAGAAAGATGGGAGTAGAAAGCCATTGAGGATGTTGGGAGGCAGCAGTGAGATACAGGAGGGATAATGGGGCATGCACCGCCCATGGAAAAATGGCACCACTTCAGGAACGCTCGAGTGCACAACCCCTGTCCCTCTCTCTCGCCCAACGGATTTTGCAGCTGAAGACTTTCTTCAGAGAAAAAGGCGTCGAGTATGTTCGAGTGCATCCATCGTTCAACTAATGTTTCGCCGAAGGCACTCGTCTGGGGAAATGCGTCCCTAGTCACGTAAAAATCCCTGGATCCACCCTTGGGAGGTAGGAGTGTAAGGTGTTTCCCAGCTGGATATAATTTTTCACCAAAATTTGGGAGCTGTTGGGCACTAATATGGTGAAAGAAGCCCATTTGCGACGAAGAAGAATGCTGCTACCTTTCATCCCAGCAACCCTCAAAACGTCCATGTTCCGCCAAAAAAAAATGCATAGCACTGTAAGAACTGCTGGGATGGAAATACCATTCAAAATGTCTTGGGACATGCCGTAAACCTCATAACAGTCGCATCAAGTGTCCATCGTGGTCAAAATCCTTGGCCAGTACCACCACTTTCAGCCACAACCACAACAGACAAAAATCCCAAACTTACCCTACACTGGCACGGTCAAGTTCCCGTTCCGTATGAATTTTCACTGCGCAGCGCTTCCGGGTGTGTCCAGAGTAGTACACGAAGTAGAAATTTGGTTCACAATAGCTTGGCGACCAAGGAGATAGCAGTTGCCAAAACCGGTGCTACTAAACAGCCACGTCCAGGAACATACCAAACTGTTTTGGTGCTTGTTGGCTGGTGGTGAAGCAGAATGAACTCAGCCGCGGTGATAGGATCACGAAGGGGGAGGAGCAGAGGCGCAATGGACCACTGGTTCCCATGCAACACTCATGGGCGTCAACTCGAATGCAACAAATTCAACGCTAAAATAATGGTTTTTCGTTTGGTGTCAGATGTCGAAAGGGTGGACAGGAGAACGCCGAAACTCGCTGTGTAAAACATGCCGCTTAAAATGCCTTTTAAGTCCGTTGACCTCAAATTTGAGCCAATAGTGGGCTTTCAAAAGTATACCCTTGTCGTTTGTTTTGGAATATGCCTAATAAGGGGGTACCCATGTTGACGATAACGGCAACAATACTATTCTGTTATCCTATCACCAAATGATATTGCATAAAAGACCACATCATAAGCAATGTACCACGATCTGTAATCGTGAGCATAAGCATGATATTTATATACGAGATATTGTTAGGACTCTATGAAGACTCCATCAACCTACATCAAGAGGCACGACGTCGATACGTCTTTGGGAAGGATGTCGATTCAGTACTCAGGTGCGTGCTCTTGAGTACTGCGTTCAGTATTCTTGAGGATGGATAAAGCGACGGCCCCTTCCTGGTTGCAATGCTTCAAAGCACTAAAATGAGCCCGGATTAGTCCGTGATGCCGAAAAGCCCAACTACGTTTTCCGCTTCCTAAAGTTTGCACTGGAAACTGCATGGCAAACGACTGAAGTGCTACGATAAGAAGTAACAGAAAATGTCCTGCCACCTGCAAAATGTCCTGTGTCCATCTGCTGGAGAAACTGCATCGAGCTACGGCCGGCGCTTCCATAAACCTGAGGGTGATTTAGCAAAGAAAGGAGGTTTTTCTTTAAAAAGTTTTTTTTGAGTACCCGATACCCGTGTATACTACCGTTGTCGTCGCCAGTCCCATCTGTGGTATTTGGATGCTATGAATCACGTATTGATATAAGGAGAAAAAAAGCATGTGTAGAGAAATACTTGGGCAGTGACCAAGTGCTTGCTTCGTCCAGTGCACGTTGCTTCGTCCAGTGCACGTCCAGTGCACGTTCAGCCAATTTTCCCTAGCTGGCAGTTCCATACTTAGAATGAAGGCAATCTTACGCCAGCAAGTTCTTCCTTGTCAGCAGCCCCGGTTTTTGTCGTGACGTGAGAGCGAGCACGAAACTTGGGCTGAATTCCTCTGTGCTCGATAGGTACCACATCTGGCTTGCCTGTTGGACTGCCGCGGGAAGAGATGGAGGATCTTGCAGCCAGGTAGCCCAGGTAGGCTGACCGACCAGGCAGCCAAGGGATGGTCCGGATGACATGTCTTGTACAACGAACGGCTGACCAGGAGTTAGAGGGATCCCCTGAGACAGAGCAGTGTGCAATGTTACAAGCGTCCTATTAATCAAGAAAAAGCAGCAAATAAAGCATTTCTCACTCTAAACGTAATGATGGTGGCAGATCACTCCCCCACCCCCACAAAGAACTCCCTTGTACAAGAGCACTCGGCGAGAGGCAATGCACCGACACATTTAATGGGTCCATGCTTGGGTCCAGTCCTGTGTCGCCTCTGTACAGACGCGAAAAACCGCCCGGGTAGACAAGGCGAAATAGTTGGCTTGAAGCCAACTGTTGCGTGCGTGCAAGCACGGGCGCAATATGGCCATAGTTGTCGACGCGCCCTAAAACCCAAATAACTAACGTGCGTGCGAGACTCGCACGCACAACGCAGACTCCTGGGTGCCTGCGCTCTGGCGCCCGGGTGTACACGTCTCCACACACTGTTGGGTCCGCCCCAATACCCCGGCCGGTCGGACGGCCCAGTCCCGCTCCGACGCCAGTGACACACCGTTCCCGCCAAACTGCAGGCTCCACCGCCGCACGGTACCGCACGTGACGAGACCAATCACGCAGCGCGCGCCAACCGACCGGCAATGTATTGGCGATCACTGTGTAGTGTTTCTAATCTGTGGCCAAGAGTGGCCATAAAAATAAAGCAGTGTGCTTTGCACCTACGGATTCGACAATCATTCATCATATGCATTGTGTTGCGGAACCACAGTTTGCGTACTGTGCACCACCGCAACTATTTACACACCATCGCAAGATATTGCGCAAAGGTCAAATGTCTGAACATGTCCCTGAACAACAAAAATATAGCGAAATATAAAATAAAACGTTACACGTATTATGTGCACAGCGATGAGTAGATAAAATGCCAGCACGACATCAAATGGGTTAAAGTTGCAACTAAATCCAAGACACGGACAATGAGAAGCAAACTAGACAGGCCGTACGACGAGGGGAGAGATGGAGTGAAGTTATCTGCAGACATATCCCAGAGCCTTGAAACGATAGCCCAGATGCACATCAACTCCAGATTTTGAACAGAATATTCTTCTTTATGACGTGTTCAGCCGCTCGTCCAGGTTGTGTCTTCGTTCCAGCGTGTCTAATGATCGTGTAGAGCAGAAATAGTTGCAGGCGCCGAGGTTCGAACCGGCGAGTCGAGAATTACGGGGAAAGCATGTTGGGTACAGCACCAGTGGATGAAACATGGCAGCGTAAACGGGAAGTGCTACTCGACACATCTTCCGGTAGCGCCATTTCCAGAACCACATAGCTTCTCGACTTACAAACGACCAATACAGCTTCCACGGGATGGGCCGCTTGGCAACGTACGCGGTAGGTGCAATCGAGACCGTGCACAGCACTCAGCCAACATCTCGTGCACCGAGCGGTAGCAGCTCACAGTTTATCACGCCGACAGCGCTCCTGCGCGCTTTTGGTGGCGCGGACTCCCACCAGCTCATCAGTTCAGGTACCCAGGTGCTCGGTGTCGACCTTCGCGAGTACACAATTACGGTGATAATAGGCGCACGCATACACACACACACATAAAGAAATGACGGCGAGTGTGCCGGTAGCGATAAATATCACAGAGCGTGGCAGTGATGCTGACAGGAGCATATACACCGCAACAAAGCTCTCTGCAGGGGGAAAACGGATCGTGCGAAGGAAAAATATAGATGATGCATTGCCTAGCCTTATCTGTAAATGAACGACATTTTGTGAGTAATTCATCTCACACCGACTTACCACGCCACGTCTAGTTCGCATACAAATATCGTTCCTGGAATATCGTCATTCGGGCCTGATGATCATACACCTATCATAAACCATCGCAGAAAACACCATCGGTCGAGAAACACAGCGCACACCGACGTCACAGACGACGAAGAAATGGTTGGCATCGGCATTTTACATGGGCCCAGACAGTGGGCCGCGAAGCCGGACAGTGGGCCGCGGGCCCGGACAGTGGGGCGCGAGCCCGGATAGTTGGGCGCGGAGCCGGACAGTGGGCCGCTGGGCCGCGGGCCCAGACAGTGGGCCGCTGGGCCGGCAATTCTACCCGCAACCACCGGGCGCCGTCAGAGCAGCGTCGTGCGCGGCTTGCTGGTCAGGAAGGAGCGCGGCTGCGGCGGCGCCAGCAAACCCAGCTTCGGATCGGCGCCCGGCCAGGACCCGCGCGACCTGGCCGCCTGACCGCCGCCGCCGGCCACAGCAGGACCGCCGGCCACAGCAGGACCGCCGGCCCTGCCTCTGCCGGCCGGCTGGCCGGCGCGTCTGGCCCTCTTGGTGGCCGGCGCGCCGCCTGCCGACTGCCTCGGCCTCTTGACGGGACCTGAGGCGGAGGCGGCGGAGGCGGCGGAGGCGGCGGCGGCGGCGGCGGTGGCGGCGGGCGCCGCCGACGTCGCCGCCGCGTCAGCCGCCGCGCGCTGCGCCGCAAACGGCGTGATGGCGGCCAGTAGGCGCGCGCCGAACTTGGCGAAGTTGGCGGCCGTCACGTGCGTGATGGCGAGCATCTGCTCGCGCGTGGTAGGCAGCCGCTGCGCCATCGTGTGCAGCGCGTTCACGTTCATCACGGTGGCCGGCGGCACGCCCGCCTCGTGCGCCATCTGCTGGCACAGCTCCGTCAGCGCCTCGTAGCACAGCTCGGTGAGCGCGGCTCGCTCGTCATCGGCGGCGGCGGCGCTCTGGCGCGCCGAGTCCGTGCCGGCGCCACCGGCGGTCCGGACCCGCCGGAACAGCACCTGCCGAACCACCGACACCCACCGTCAGCACAACCGCCCCTCTTCCCTGTACAGGGAACAGCGGCGGTAGTGGTAATTGGGTTCCTTTACGATGCATCCGACTGCTGGGTCACATAGCGTCGCCAACCTCTCACGCCGGTTGGTCGCGGGTGAACTCGGTAATCCCGCCGGCTGCGGGGTGGGACAGCGGTCGTCCGTCTACCCTTGGCACAACAGCGAAGGGCAGCCAGTCAGGCCCTGGGCTAATTCTGATTGAAAAGCATGACTACAAACAACACAACGAAAAACAAAACAAAACATCGTGCGTGCATTCTTAAAGCATTGTCAAGGTCCATCCTAGGGCAACTTCACCTTTCCGTGAGCCTCAAGGTCCCACGGACGTGACATCCAAACCGCCGCCTGGGCCGCAGCGATGGGGACCTGATCTGCCGTCACGGCTCAATTTAGCACATCTCTGCTGGCTACGAGAAAACCACTGGACATGGAAGTGCTAGAAGCTGGCCGTCGCATGGCGAGGGCTACAGTCTACGTGAAAAACATGCGAACAAAACAAGCCCACACGTGTCGGGTGGGCACCGCGCGGCCGAGCCGAGTGCATTGCCGCCCACCTTGGCGGCACTGTCGGCGAGTCCGCCGGCACCTCGGCCCGGCCGCAGGTAGGCGTTGACGATGTCGTCTCGGCCGGCCACCATTTCCTCGCACAGCAGGTGCTCCAGCAGCAGGTGGCGCAGCAGACGCTCGCAGTCGTTGCGAGACCAGGCGCGCGTCGCGCCGTACACCGACAGCGTGCTGTGACCTGCCGGCGGCCGTCTGCTGCTCAGACACAACACGGCACTGCACTACACAACACAAAACAATACAATACAACACAACACAACACTACACCACACAACCCAACCCAACACAACATTACACAACACAACACTGCACCACACAAAACAACACAACACTACACAACCCAACACAACACTACACCACACAGCACAACACTGCACCACACAACACAACACAGCACTACACAACACAACACTACACCACACAATCCAACCCAACACAACGCAGCACAGCACAACACAACACTGTACTACCCAACACAACACAACACTGCACTGCACTGCACTGCACAACACAACACAACACTGCACTACACGACACAACACAACAATACACTGCACTACACAAAACAACACAACACAACACAGTAGAACACAACACTGCAATAACCAACACTGCACAACACAACAATACACTGCACTGCACAAAACAACACCACACAACACAACACTGCACGACACAACACTACACTGTACTACACAAAACAACACTGCATGACGCAAAACACAACACTGCACTACACAATGCAATACCTAGCTAAGCTGGTTAGAGCGCTGGCTTGCATTTGTCTCCCCTGTCCTGGTAAGACAGGGTTCGAGTCACCTCACGCGCGCTCGTATTTAGCTAACACCCGGCTGGGAGGGTTAGCTGGCAACAGGCATGATAAGATCGGGGACGAATTGGCGGGGCGGCTGTGTTGTTGCATTGGCGGCACATCAAACTTCGGTCGAAATTCTGCCGCCGAACTGTAGTTCACGGATCGGACGAAGGGGTCGGGTTCACGCGACAAGCTTTACTTAGCAACCGGACTAGTCCATAGAGCCACCCGAGCTAGAATTGGCACTCAATTTCTTTCAACACAAAAAGACCAGAAACGGCTCCGTATCGCATCACAGTGCACAAGAAGACAAGACACAGGAAGGGCACTTGTAAGTGATAGAAGGAAGGGAATTCCCCCATTTACATGATTTCGTAGCCACATTAATTTCACCTTTATACCAAGGCACCGTGGAACTCCATTTCATCCTCCAAGTTGTATTTTATACATTCCCTGCACGAAACACACGGCAACACTACTAACGGAGAGCTGCATCCGCCTGAGAGTGCTTGGGTAATTTCCATTCCCTAGCTATTCGGGTGATAACGCGCAAAGACCACGGCTAACCGACCATAAACAGACCGGCGAGCCTTCGCAACGCTTCTATGTGCACCACTAACGACAGAGTGCACGCGGTAGCCCAGTTGGTGAGCGTCGGACTCATGATCGCAAGATTGTGGGTTCGAATCTCACGACCGACGGCATTACCGAGTCCACCCGCGACCAATCGGCGTGAGGGGTTGGCGACGCTATATGACCTAGCGGTTGAATGCGTCGTAAAAGAACCAAAGGTTCTTTCCTGACAGAGTTGACGGTGTGTGTCAACGCTTGTGGTCAACGCGGCCGTCTGTCACCAGACGGTTGCGTGTTCGAGGCGCGCTGACTGTGCCGGCTTCCCACACACCGCGCCCATCAGAAGACGGAGACGCTGAGCCCCATCGCAGCCCGAGTTCGGCGCCGGCCGCTGCAGCGACACGACACAACGCGCACAACGAAGCGCCGGACTTTGTCACCCTTCCTCGGCGCAGGCCGCTTTGAACCGTTCGACCGGCGTCCGCACCACGCACTCGTTCATCGCCCCCGCACACACGCTCCGCCACGCGCAGGTCTGTTCTCGGCTCTTCTGAGGACACACGGTCAGACACGCAGCGGCAGCGGCGGCGGCGGCGGCGCCGGTCTCCCAGCCCACGCCACGGTTGCTCTCACCGCTGTTGAGCACCTTCTTGGAGGTGCTGCCCTTCAGTATGTCGGCCACGTGCGAGAGGGTGAAGTTGGTGCCGCGGCCGCGGCCAGAGTTCAGCTCCCGCACGGCGGCCACGATGTCCCGCGCCAGATTCGTCACGTCCTCCTCCTCGTAGGTGGCCTGCCGGCGGCGGCAGACGGCCGCGTCAGACAGCTCACCGCGATTCACCGAGGCGACGGCCGCGTCAGACAACTCACTGCGAATCACCGAGACGACGGCCTGGTATAGTACTCGGTACTGTACTAAACACCACCGCATGCCTGGTACGGTACTCGGCACAGTAGTAAACACCACCGCATGCCTGGTACGGTACTCGGTACTGTACCAAACATCACTTCATGCCCAGCACCGCACCAAGTATCACCTCATGCCGGTACAGTACACGGCGCCGTACCAAACATCCCCTCATGCCCGTCGCAGTACTCACTGCCAGGTGTACAACACCAGCGTCAGGGACACTGAATGTGGGCTGGAGCACTGACGCTGGATTCTCACGCGGGGCGACACTGACCTGGGTTCCATGGGAGAAACGCAACTAGCCCGAGTCCTGCAACTGCGCTGCTGACCTGGATGCGGCAGCTGCAACGCTTGCCTGAATGCGACAGCTGTGACATTGACCCAGCTGTGGCGGTGCAACACTGACCTGGTTGGTGCACCTGCGGCATTGGTCTGAGTTTGGCAGCTGTGACGCTGACCTGGGTGCAGCAGGTGCAACACTGACTTGATCGGTGCACCTGCGACACTGGTCTCAGTCCGACTTCTATGACACCGACCTGGCAGGTGCAGCTGCGACACTGACCTGGCTCCTGCAGTTGTCGCAGGCGGTCCGCTGGTTGCGCAAGCACTCGGCCCGGTCGAACGGCTCGCCGAAGTAGTGCAGCACCACGGCTCGCCGACAGTCGGCCACGTTCTCCGCGTAGCGGCACATCTGTTGCAGGTTGGCCTGGTGCGTCTGTAGAGCCGACCAGTTCTCCCGGTTGCCTGCGCGGCCGTCACGGCGACGGGGCACGGGGCGCGTCACAACGATGGTGCGCCGGGTACGCCGTGCAGACGGGGCACGGGGCGCGTCACAACGATGGTGCGCCGGGTACGCCGTGCAGACAGGGTACGGGGCGCGTCACAACGATGGTGCGCCGGGTACGCCGTGCAGACGGGGTACGGGGCGCGTCACAACGATGGTGCGCCGGGTACGCCGTGCAGACGGGGCACGGGGCGCGTCACAACGATGGTGCGCCGGGTACGCCGTGCAGACGCGGCGCGGGGCGCGTCACAACGATGGTGCGCCGGGTACGCCGTGCAGACGGGGCACGGGGCGCGTCACAACGATGGTGCGCCGGGTACGCCGTGCAGACGGGGCACGGGGCGCGTCACAACGATGGTGCGCCGGGTACGCCGTGCAGACGGGGTACGGGGCGCGTCACAACGATTGTGCGCCGGGTACGCCGTGCAGACGGGGCACGGGGCGCGTCACAACGATGGTGCGCCGGGTACACCGTGCAGACGGGGTACGGGGCGCGTCACAACGATGGTGCGCCGAGTACGCCGTGCAGACGGGGTACGGGGCGCGTCACAACGATGGTGCGCCGGGTACGCCGTGCAGACGGGGCACGGGGCGCGTCACAACGATGGTGCGCCGGGTACGCCGTGCATACGGGGTACGGGGCGCGTCACAACGATGGTGCGCCGGGAACGCCGTGCAGACCGGGTACGGGGCGCGTCACAACGATGGTGCGCCGGGTACGCCGTGCAGACGGGGTACGGGGCGCGTCACAACGATGGTGCGCCGGGTACACCGTGCAGACGGGGTACGGGGCGCGTCACAACGATGGTGCGCCGGGTACACCGTGCAGACGGGGTACGGGGCGCGTCACAACGATGGTGCGCCGGGTACGCCGTGCAGACGGGGCACGGGGCGCGTCACAACGATGGTGCGCCGGGTACACCGTGCAGACGGGGTACGGGGCGCGTCACAACGATGGTGCGCCGGGTACGCCGTGCAGACGGGGCACGGGGCGCGTCACAACGATGGTGCGCCGGGTACGCCGTGCAGACGGGGTACGGGGCGCGTCACAACGATGGTGCGCCGAGTACGCCGTGCAGACGGGGCACCGGATGTGTCACGGAGATAGAGCACCGGGTGTGATACGCTTCGCAGGCACGGGACATCACGGAGTTGGGGCGTCCAGTAGGTCGTGGAAAACACGCGGCACGGCATCGCCGTTTTATAATCACGTGACACGGGTGGTGTCTGCCGGTCATGGCCACCAATACAGCCAGCGCAAAGCGCAATGGACGAGGGTGAGCAAAACGCGTGCTGTTGCACTGGGAGCGCCAAATCGGATATCACACTGGTGTCGGCAGAGAGCAGTGGTGGCGCGGCCACGGTCAGTATAGATGGCACGGTCGCGGTCAGCATAGATAGCGCGGTCGCGGTTAGCATAAATGGCGCAGTCGCGGTCATAGAAAGGGCCGACGCGAATGCTCTCTTGGACAAAGGATGCGAGTACCACAGAGGCAACATTGTGACGAAGTTGGTACACACAACAGAATACGTCTGACTATGAGCAAAGAAACGGAGGCTTCAAACGTTGAGATAAAAAAAATATTTAGAACATCAAAAGACTGAAAGATCGGGCCGAGCCGAGCCGCGGCAACGAAATATGATAAATACGAACGATGAACGAATTCATTCATTTCATTCACATTTCATTCATTCATATGAATGAAATATGAACGAAATATCGGCAGCTACGATGTGCATGCGTGCACGCATATATATATTTTTTTTTGTATGCGTGTGCGTGTGCTAGAGCCGCTCCGGCTTCGCCCTCCCTCATAACCATGCAATTCAACGACACCAATATTGTTGACCAAAACAGCATACCGCTACGACAGCTGACACAAACCAGCGGTCGCGGTGGTGGCCGACAGCTGTGCGTCACACTGGCCCGGAGGGCGCCTCCGTCTCAGCCCAACCTCACGGCCGGCATGCGCCGGATACTCATGGCTGAGTTAGTTAGCTATTTGGGCTTATGGGCACATCGACTGCTTCGGTCATAAGGCGCCCTTAACAATACCAGATGGACAGCTTTAGATGATCGGTGCCACCAGTATGCCACGAACATATACTCACGGCTGAGCAGTTTCTTGATGCGCACCACGTCCTGATAGCGGTAGAAGAGCACGCACTCGGCATAGAGACTGTCGCGGCCGGCGCGGCCCGTCTCCTGGTAGAGGCCCTCCAGGCTCTTGGGCATGGAATGGTGGATGACGTACCTGCCGGGCGAGTGTTGTCATCAACGACGTGACGTCATCACCGGTGCCCTCACGGACACGCCGCTGGGGCGGTGGCCATGACAACACGTAGTGTATAACCGTGATTTGCATCGTAAAACTATCCTGCAGAACGGCGTCTTGACACGTGCACCGGAGGGCGGAGGAATCCGCCCACCCATCCTGCTTTTCGACGATCTCACAAACGGGCGGCGACGTTGAAATTAAATTCTGACTTTGTTAAAACTAGTTAAGCACGTCCTATGCAACAACGAAAATATAAATCCATTGGTAACATAAGAACTGCGGGGGTGCAAAGTCGGCCGACCGCCGGCCGCCGAGTGTTCAAGGTCACAAACGCTTCGTCGGTGCGGTAGAGCAGCGGTTCGGTGTGGAGGCCAATCTCGACCTCATTCAACCTTGAAGGCATTAACACCTAGGGCCTTGAAGTTTATACTGAGGAGAATTCACTCCAGCTGTAATATATCCTCCAAATTGTGTGCTTCTAGCTTCAGAAATTTCCGAGATCTCAAAGGGGCCGAATCCAGCCCTCCCCTGCGGTGCTCGTTATGCGACAGACCCTTCGGCGCGCGGGTTAACAGCATGCGTATTTGTTCTGACAAAGAAAAGACAACATGAGTCGCATCGAAAACGTACCGCCCAGTTCCTCGACAAGCATCCAATGGACTTACATCCAATGGCAGCTCCCCGCATTGGGGAAGGTTTGACTTTGTTTTCGCTGTCTATCTTTTCAAAGCAAAATGAAAATCAACGAAGTAATAATAGACATACGAAAATGATCAGGAAATGGCGGTCGGTGAATTTTTGCAACTTGCTTCATGGAAAACCTTTAAGAAAAGTAAGCCCATACCTACCCAGTTCACGGACGGTATGGGGGTGTTGTACATTACACCAACCGAAATTGTAACTTAGTTTAATTTTAGCATTATAATACCGCACCATCATCGGGACGTCATCATCATCGGAAAGCAGTCTCCATAGTCAAACCTCATGAGCGTCAGGTTTCTGACTCAACCTTGTCGGGAGTGAACAGTCTCGTGCGCGTGTATTTGCAGACATGCGCGTGCCTGACCCACTTTTACCATCGGAACAGAGTACCCATAGTCAAAACTTGAGCATTGTTTCGGACTTTACCTTGTCAGTGCGCTTATATTGACATACATATGCGTGCCTGTCCCGTTATATTTACTGTTTACTTCTTGGTGCACCCGCACGCACGAGCCGCTTTGGCCTAATTGTGCCATCATACCAACTCATGAAGTGATACTGTAAGTGACATTTTCAATGGATAGCGTTGACCTGATCGACACAAATATAAATGCCGTCAACACAACACTACAGCAATAACCTCGCATAATTCAACAATATAATCAACATCTGTCATACGTAATGCAACTCTCATCCTTTCGATATCCCTTGTCGGCGCCAACCTCCCGCCGCCTGACATCACCAGCCTACCCTAACCTTCACCCCCCTCCCTCTGACACTCCAACGGACCCTAGTTCCGCCTCTGTTGACGTCCCCAGCCAACCCCTCGACCCACCTGACGTCCGACCCGACCGTCTCACCCACCTGGTTGGTTGGTTATTGGTTTTACGACACATCGACCGTCGAGTCATATAGCGTCGCCAATCTCTCACGCCGATTGGTCGCGGGCGACGAGTTCTCACCCACCTGACGTCCGGCTTGTCGATGCCCATGCCGAAGGCGATGGTGGCGCAGATGACGTGCACCTTGCCCGACAGCCACTGGTCCTGCACGTGGCACCGCTCCGTGTCGCCTAGGCCGGCGTGATAGGCGGCAGACTGTGGACGCCAGAATCAGGTGCGGTTCTGAAGGGAATTCCCAACCCTTGGAAATGCACACAGTACTGCCACCTATGTGTAGAAATGTGAACTATGAGCGAAGGGGCTCGAAATAACCCGGTACCGTTGCCAAACGAGTGTATTTAGGGACTGCGCACCAACTAGACATACACATAAATAATATCCTGCCATGCTACATGTGGTGCTAAGGGGCAGTGACGCCAACATATTGAGACGAGTGTGATGGAGACAAGGAAGTAGCCTTTTTTAACTTCAAAATCTTTCCTACCTTCTTGAATTTTTCCATTCTGCGTTTAAAATGGCACAATCGAACTCGGTGGACAAAATGCGCCGAATGATACCTAGAAATCGAGAATAAGAGGTGCACAAGCAAAACAGGCGCCGCCCTACTGCTACATATCGCATGCATTGATTACAAGGGATAGCAACTTAATAAAATGTTAGTGGATGATGTTGAGAATAAGCCAGTCATCATTCACCCCCCGAGCGGAGCGACCGCTCAGTCGACAATCCCCGCGTTGCAAACGGCACCGCGGAGCCGCACCTGGATCTTCTCCTTCCGCATGGCGGCGGCCACGTTCTCGCAGTCCTTCTGCGAGAAGCAGTAGATGATGCCCGAGTGGCGCGGGAACCGGTCGCGGATGTAGCGCGCGATGTCGGCCGTCACAGTGGCGCTCTTCGGGCGCACCTCGTAGCGCAGGTTGGACCGGTTGAAGCTGGACACGAACCTGGTCGCCACGGCAGCCGTCAAGAGTGGGGCGTGCGACGCTCGGCGGAACGGCGGTGCCGAGCTGTCCGAGGCTCGCCGACAGGCAGCCAGCCGTTGTTTAGTTGTTGTTTGTAGGATGTTTCGCGACGCACTTTATGCACGGTCGCGGCTGATGGCGCCGCCCACACTGTTTCGCCGGTGGGCCGCGGGATTGGGAAATGTCCTGAGTGGTGCGAATGTTGAACCCGGGACCTTTGGTACCCAGAGCTCAACACCGTAACCACTCGGCCATCCCCGCCCTCCAATTCACTGCGTCACATACATAATTGTACTGGAGATATTCAGGAGTGTCGCTTTAAGAAAACACTTGGGGTGAGAAGAAATAGTGACTTAAAACGATAGGTAGCCTCCCGCTGGTGAACAAAATGCTTGACCGTACCCGCACAACTTTGGGTACATATTCCCATTTTACGTACAAAATCTTTTACACAAAATAGCAAAACAGAGTACAGAGTAACAGAGTTATTTTTGGGGACGCCACCTGACAATGCTGGGAGTACAAGCAGATTAGAGTACGTATGGGATTAGTCTTGAATAGAAACTATCCTTAGAAAACTAGGTCGATACACGCGAGGCCATATAGATACCGTCTCTGTCTCTCCAGCTCTCCAGCTCTCCAGCTCTCCAGCTCTCCAGCTCTCCAGCTCTCCAGCTCTCCAGCTCTCCAGCTCTCCAGCTCTCCAGCTCTCCAGCTCTCCAGCTCTCCAGCTCTCCAGCTCTCTCTCTCTCTCTCTCTCTCTCTCTCTCTCTCTCTCTCTCTCTCTCTCTCTCTCTCTCTCTCTCTCTCTCTCTCTCTCTCTCTCTCTCTCTCTCTCTCTCTCTCTCTCTCTCTCTCTCTCTCTCTCTCTCTCTCTCTCTCTCTCTCTCTCTCTCTCTCTCTCTCTCTCTCTCTATGTCTCTCTATATGTCTCTCTATATGTCTCTCTATATGTCTCTCTATCTGTCTCTCTATCTGTCTCTCTGTCTCACCATTTGACCTTGCGCTCGTGCAGGCCCAGCTGGTGCAGGATGTCGCTCCTGACCCGGGCGGTGGCGGTGGCCGTCAGCGCCATCACCGGCGTGTCGGCGAACTTGCGCCGCAGCTCGCTCAGCCGTTTATAGTCGGGCCTGGGGCGGGGATGGCCGAGTGGTTAAGGTGTTGAGCGCTGGATACCAATTTCCCGGATTCAATACTCGCACCACTCGGGACATTTCCCAATCCCGCGGCCGACCGGCTAAACAGTATGGGCGGCGCCATTAGCCGTGATCGTGCATACAGTGCGTCAAGAACCACCAAATTAACCAAAAACAATAGTCGAGCCTGCCGCACATGGACAGCGTCGGCGGTGGCCGCCCGCACGGCCATATTGCGTCCATTCACTGTTGCTATTGGGACCGGAGGAGCATAGCTTTGAGTAGTAGTGGTAAGCTTAGCGTCTAACAGAGCACAACATGCCTGCGGGCAGGACGCCAATTATTATGGCGTGGTGGAGGAAAAGGGCAGCCAAGTATCATGGCGTGGCGGAGGAAAAGGGCGGCCAATTGGCATGACGTGATGGAGGAAAAAGGCAGCTATTATCATGGCGTGGCGGAGGAAAAGGGCGGCCAATTGGCATGACGTGATGGAGGAAAAAGGCAGCTATTTATCATGGCGTGGTGAAGGAAAAAGGCTGCCAATTATCATAGCGTGTTGGAGGAAAAAGGCAGCCAATTATCATGGCGTGGTGGAGGAAAAAACATTGCTGAAATTCTGAGTATTCAAATGTCAAGGTTTGGAACGAATGGAATGCAACAGGAAACTCTTCACTACCTTAAGATGGGTATTTTACGTGTTAGTTTATATGCCGGAGAACTGCATCAAAACGCTCAAGGGAATAAAATACACCAAACAATAAAATACACCAAATTCCTAGCTATCCACATAATGTCGGGCATTTGCAATAACACGCAGAAAGCTATCAGACTTTAAGTTTGGTGCACATGCGTGCGGCATCTGCACGGCCAATTGGAGTTCTAATTGTTTGCGAGACAAATGACAAGATGCACTCACTGCATGATGCAGATTTGATACCAAACTCGCAATGCAGGTTTCTATATTTCTATACCACCTGAAAATATCGGAACACTTTGGAAAATCCCACTGTGTGTACGGATGTTGAAGTTTAAGGATGCTAGTTTTAATATCAAGATTGGAACATAATTTCATAGCGATGCCCTTGTGGACTTGTTCGCTTTTTGTCCTTGAATACGGTATACTACCCAAAAGTCGGGCTTGTTGTTATGAAACTATGTTCTAACATTAACATTACAACTACAGTTAGAGACCATCATGCCCTAATTTCAACTATCTACCATTTAACAACACAATTAGGGATATCATTTAAGTGCGGACCATTCCTTGAGGAAGAGGTCAGGGTGGAAAATTACTGCAAGACGGACGTTGTTTCGGATCCAGATTGGGAGTGTGAAGCACTAGATACTGCCACGTCCTGAAAAGGACACAGCGGTCTCGTAGCCGATGAGTGGACACAGTCGTTCCCGAGCCGCAGAGGCACAATCCTATCGACACAAGTCAACCGTGAACGACCATCGTGGCTATAGAAGGCATCGAGCGTACATGTCGCGAGCGTCCTTGCCACGCCCGCCCCTTAACACCCACTGTCGAGTGCGATGCTCTAGGCTGCGCTCCACCCAAACGCAGCCTGTCAACTTCGTTAGCATGAGCCGAGATGTGGATGTACAGCGAGGTAGACGTGACCCACACCCGAACTCGCGCTCCTTGCGCTTAGCCATTCACTGCGACACATCCGCACATGAAGTCATGTCCCCACTGCGACACACCCACGCCTGCAGTCGTGTCCCCACTGCGACACACCCACACCTGCAGTAGTGTCCCCACTGCGACACATCCGCACCTGAAGTCGTGTCCCCACTGCGACACGCAGTGGGCCTCGTCGATGACGATTCGACTGAGCATGCGGCGCGCGTGCAGCGACTGGAAGGCGTCCAGCAGGCGCTGGTTGACGCCCACCATCTCGGGCGTGGTGTAGAGCAGCTTGAGGCCGGGCCGCTGCCGGCTCAGCTCCTCGTACACGGCGCGCTGGCCGCTGGCCGAGCTCATGCCCGACAGGTGCGCCGCCGGGATCTGGCGACGTCACAGACGGCGTCACGGGAGGGGGGGCATCACGGAGGCGTAACGGTGGTGTCACGGAGGCGTCACGGAGGGCGTCACGGAGGGTATCACGAAGGCGTCACTGGTAGATTGACACAAAATTGCCACATGTAGGTGTGTGTGTGCATATATATATATATACATATGCACACACACACCTACATGTGGCAATTTATATATATATATAAATATATATATATAATATATATATATATAAATATATATATATATATATATATATATATATATAATTTAATATACCTAAATTTCGTCCAAGTTTTTACCAAATTCGTCCAAGTTCTTGTTCGGGGAGGTTTTACAGAATCGGAGTCAGTGCTAAGCACGAGCTTGTCGCGCTGACCCTGAACCCACCTCTCGATCGGGAAATACTAGTTCTAAATCACAATTTTGACTGAGAGTTTAACGTGCCCACATAGCGGGCACCGTCACCAGGTACCAGCACCCCGACCTTGCCTGGCCAGTTGCCAACTAGCCATCCCAGCCGGAGGCACTAATAGCGAGCATGTGGAGCGACTCGAACCCATCGTGCCAAGACGGGGAGACCTTTGCAGGCCAGCGCTCTATCAAATGAGTTAACCAGGCGGTAACTGGTTCTTATAAGTATTAAATAACTATGAATTTTACAAATTTACGGAGGTGAGGAGCATTGATACATTTATCATTTGCGCAGTTCTGACACACGTGGAGTTGACAAAGTTCGCCTCACATTACAAAGTTCGCCACAAAAACAGTGTGCTGCCCAGTATATTGCAGCTTGCAATGTAAATCCGGCGGTCTTCTACAGGACAATGGAACGGAACTTCAGGATATCTCCCGTTTCCTCGAGAACAAGGCAAAAGAGCAAGAGCAACCAGTGGCGTAGCCACCGAGGGAGATGATCAGGCCCCAATGTGCTAAGAAAAAACTGGAAAATGTCAGACTACACCAACCCTATTTCGAGAAATGGGAAAAGGCCCCAAGAATGCAACGCTGTTCCGACCCTTTAAACAAGTTATTATTTATCACAAATAATTAGCCCACCTTGCAACACAAAACCTGGCTGCGCCACTGGGGGCAGGTCCAACTTGACAATCGCGCGCCAGCCTCCAGTCTTCACACGCCAGCAAGGTCGGGGGCGGCTGGCGTGTGTGACGTCACCGACACACACCGACCACGGGACTCACGTCGAGAGAGTTGAGCTTGCTGATCTGGTCTTGGATCAGCGACTTGAGCGGAGATATGACGATGGTGACGCCCGGGTCGAGCAGGGCAGGCAGCTGGTAGCAGAGGCTCTTGCCACCACCTGTGGCAGCAAGGTCGGCGGCTGCCACTTCGGAACGAGGGCGAGTGTTGCCCAAAATACTGTTGTCAGCTCACCAACGGTCAGACGACCTCACCGGTGGTGAGGTCAGCTCACCAACGGTCAGACGAGCTCACCATTCGGCAGACGAGATCACTGACGGTGACAACTCATCAGTTTCCGTACAATTTGAACGGATATCTGAGAGATTCGGAGGCGGTCAGAGGTGGTGAGAGAAGGTCAAAGGTGGTGAGAGAAGGTCAGATGCGGTGAGAGAAGGTCAGAGGTGGTGAGAGAAGGTCAGAGGTAACCAGGGAAGGTCAGAGGTGGTGAGCGAAGATCAGAGGTGATCAGAGGACAGAGGTGATCAGGGAAGGTCAGATGTGATCGGAGACGATCCCGGAGACGGGTGCCGAGGGGTCAGAGATGGCGAGCGAAGGTCAGAGATGACCAGAGACGATCCCGGAGACGGGTGCCGAGGGGTCAGAGATGGCGAGCGAAGGTCAGAGATGACCAGAGACGATCCCGGAGACGGGTGCCGAGGGGTCAGAGATGGCGAGCGAAGGTCAGAGATGACCAGAGACGATCCCGGAGGCAAGTGGCGTCCGCACAGCTCACCAGTCGGCATCAGCACGAACGTGTCGTGCCCAAGCAGGGCCGAGGTGATGATCTCACCAGTCGGCATCAGCACGAACGTGTCGTGCCCAAGCAGGGCCGAGGTGATGATCTCACCAGTCGGCATCAGCACGAACGTGTCGTGCCCAAGCAGGGCCGAGGTGATGATCTGCCGCTGGTTGACGCGGAACTCGCGCAGTCCGAACATCGTGCGGAACACCTGCCGACAGGTCACGTGCCGCGTCAAGGCTGCAACCTTCCGCGCTGGCTTCTGCTGCCGGAGTACAGAAGTGACAAAAACGGCCGAGTCGAACTTGCTGTGGAGTGAAACTTTCCGCGTTGGCTTCTGCTGACAGAGTATAGAAATGACAAAACGGCTAAGTCAGACGCACTGTCGCGTGCCAGTTTGCTGCAAAGGCAGATCAACAGGCATGGGAAATGGATATGCCTACCTAACATCATCAACATCAACAAACCATGCGTTCATTATTATTTGGATTGTTGAACTTCCGGGTATTAAAAAAGTCCGGAAGCAGTCGATTTTTCCGGACCTGTATAACACTGTTTAACACACAATACGCACATACGAACCGCGTGGCTTCACAAATCACCAGGAACGTACTAAGCAGCACTTCGGGTTTCAACAATGTGTCCTATTCGTGATGGCCACCAGGTCAGAATGGAGAATAACGGCGAATAGTCTCAACACTCCACGGGCCTACCTCGGCTGCACGTGAACGACACGCCACTCAAACCTACCCATGACCTGAACGATGACCCACATCGTATTCGACATCCCACGCGCACACCTACCTCCCTGACTTGTGAGCTGAATGGGTAGTCCTTCTTGAACTCGGCCAGGCTGCTGTCGTTGCGGCTGCCTGACCCGTAGGTGGACACTGCCGGCTCGTTCGGAGACCTCCCGCTGTCATCCCGGCCGACGGTCGCTGCCGAACAGACACGTCGGCTACACCCAGACAGTCGGATCACCACGTGATCCGCACCCAGATAGTCGAGTCGTATTTCGTATATCCATGATCACAATTGTTGCTGGTGATGTAGCAGTGGTATAACAAGTCGAACATTGTCTCCGCCCTCCCCCCCCCATCTCTCTCTCTCTCTCTCTTTCTCCCTTTCTCTATGCCTCCCTCTCTCGGCAACGATATACTTCCACAACGCCAACAGGCCGTCACACAAACTGAAACTCAATTACCATAGCATACACACAAACAGCACGCAAATTTCCACGCGGCTCGTCCGACAATATTTGTTCTTCCCGGCATTTTCACAGCAAGCCGAGGAACACTCACCGGATGACGCGGTCAGACCGCCGCCGGCGAACGGCGGCAGCGCGGCGGCTCTGTCGACCGGCCGGACACCAGCCGGCGGCGGCGCCGAGGCCAGCGGCACCGGCGCCGGCAGCAGCTCGCTCCTGGACGACGGCCAGCTGGTGCGAGGCGCCGCGCCCTGCGTCGTGCCGGCAGACACGGCAGGGGCAGACCCTGCAGACACGGCAGCGGCAGCGGCCGCGGCGGCGGTGGCGGCGCCCGGCGGCGAGCCCATGCGGCTCAGCGTGCGGTAGGCGGCCAGCAGGCGGCAGCACCTGGACGCGTCGGCGCCCAGCAGCCCGACGATGGCGTCCGCCGGCTGCCGCTCCAGCAGGTCGCAGATGCGCACCGCCACGCGCGCCAGCTGCGGACTGGGCTCGCCGCCGCCCGCCTGTCGGGCGGCCGTGTGACGTCAGCTGTCGGGCCGGCGGTGGATCCAGCAATTTCAAGGGAAGCTGACCCTCAACAGGATCCAGCGATCTCAGGCAGTGTTGGATTTTCACTTCTCGTTCTTGGATTCGGAGTGTATAATCCTTGAGTTTATGCAATTACGGAGTGCATAATATCTGGTAACCATGGGGTGAATACAAATTACTGAGACAAAGAAATAAAGTCTTGTTTTTCGAAGTTTTTTGTTTATAAACGAGATACTGTTAGACAGGAGACACAAATACTTCATAAGCATCCATCAAGGAGCAGGATGTCAATACTTCCTGAAGAAGGATGTCGACTGAGTGTTCAGAAAGTGGTATATTCCACCCTGTTTCATGAATAATTTATTACTGTGCTGCACCCTCTGCTTCATCACAATCCAGTAATACTATTGGATTATGACAGCTAGTTGAGATTGCTGTTTAAGCAAGGCTCTTCATGATATATCTTGTAATGTAAGGAGTGGATTTTTTGGGGAGTGTATAATTCTTTGGATGACAAAAGTTCCAAAAAAGGACCATATTTCCAACACTGATCTCAGGGGAAGTTGGCCCTCACCAGGATCCAGCGCTGGCCGGGAAAGCTGACCCTCACCAGGATCCAGCGCTGATCGGGGAAGTTGGCCCTCAACAGGATCCAGCCATCTCAGGGGAAGCTGGCCCTCACCAGGATCCAGTGCTGACCGGAGAAGCTGATCTGCACCAGGATCCAGCGCTGTCCGGGGAAGCTGACCCTCACCAGGATCCAGCGATCTCATGGGAAGCTGGCCCTCACCAGGATCCAGTGCTGGCCGGGGAAGCTGACCCTCACCAGGGTCTAGTCCTATCCGGGAGAGATGACCCTAACGAGGCTAATTGTCCCAGACTCCAGAGGAGGAGCATATCTGTGGGAGGTCACCCTCAGCAAGGATCACGACCGCGGACATGGGTTTTGTCTGGGAAAATTGACCTTCAATATGCAGGTATGGCCTGATTAGATAAATTAACACTTACTAGAGCAACTGTCCTTGGCTGAGCAAGTCATCACAAGGGCCTATGCAACTGGCAAGAAACAGCACAAGCTACGAACCGTGCAGGGGTGCTGAGCAGAGGCATAGGTCACACAGACAGAACGACCACCGACGTGCATTTTTTACACCTTCAGCCTTCCTTAATAACAATCTCATCACTTGTGGTACCAAGAGCTTACTGCACGCGCAGTAATTTACATCTAGGCAACTAGTCAACGGCAACCATGACTGCATTGCCGCGTATTCACAACATCAACTTCAGCACACCAACAACATTCCAACAGTCGGTCCCAGACAGCACCGGGCCGGTGTGCGCCGACACACCTGTGGCTGCCGCGGCGCGACATCGGGCGACAGCGAGTCGGCAGCGCCGCCGCCGACCGGCCGGGGTCTGGCCGCGCCGTTAGGCTCGGCGGCCGCCGGCCAGGCGGGCACCGCCGGCTGCGACGGCGCGATCAGCTCGTCGTCCGGCTCGGGCGGAGCGGCCGGAGCGGCCGGAACTGGCGGAGCGGCCGGAACTGGCGGAGCGGCCGGAGCGGGCGGGGGCCGACGGTCCTCGGCTGCGGCAGACGGCAGGGTCACGGCAATGTCACGTCCAGTGAGGAGCCACACCACTGCCACACCACGACAGGGTCACGGCAATGCCACATCAAGTGAGGAGCCACACCACTGCCACACACCACGACAGGGTCACGGCAATGTCACGTCCAGTGAGGAGCCACACCACGACAGGGTCACGGCAATGTCACGTCCAGTGAGGAGCCACACCACTGCCACACCACGACAGGGTCACGGCAATGCCACATCAAGTGAGGAGCCACACCACTGCCACACACCACGACAGGGTCACGGCAATGCCATGTCCAGTGAGGAGCCACACCACTGCCACACACCACGACAGGGTCACGGTAATGCCACGTCCAGTGAGGAGCCACACCACGACAGGGTCACGGTAATGTCACGTCCAGTGAGGAGCCACACCACTGCCACACCACGGCAGGGTCACGGTAATGTCACGTCCAGTGAGGAGCCACACCACTGCCACACACCACGACAGGGTCACGGCAATGCCACGTCCAGTGAGGAGCCACACCACTGCCACACCACGACAGGGTCACGGTAATGTCACGTCCAGTGAGGAGCCACACCACTGCCACACAACACGACAGGGTCACGGTAATGCCACGTCCAGTGAGGAGCCACACCACTGCCACACACCACGACAGGGTCACGGTAATGTCACGTCCAGTGAGGAGCCACACCACTGCCACACAACACGACAGGGTCACGGTAATGTCACGTCCAGTGAGGAGCCACACCACTGCCACACCACGACAGGGTCACGGTAATGTCACGTCCAGTGAGGAGCCACACCACTGCCACACACCACGGCAGGGTCACGGCAATGCCACGTCCAGTGAGGAGCCACACCACTGCCACACACCACGGCAGGGTCACGGCAATGCCACGTCCAGTGAGGAGCCACACCACTGCCACACCACGACAGGGTCACGGTAATGTCACGTCCAGTGAGGAGCCACACCACTGCCACACACCACGACAGGGTCACGGTAATGTCACGTCCAGTGAGGAGCCACACCACTGCCACACCACGACAGGGTCACGGTAATGTCACGTCCAGTGAGGAGCCACACCACTGCCACACAACACGACAGGGTCACGGCAATGTCACGTCCAGTGAGGAGCCACACCACTGCCACACCACGACAGGGTCACGGTAATGTCACGTCCAGTGAGGAGCCACACCACTGCCACACCACGACAGGGTCACGGTAATGTCACGTCCAGTGAGGAGCCACACCACGACAGGGTCACGGTAATGTCACGTCCAGTGAGGAGCCACACCACTGCCACACCACGGCAGGGTCACGGCAATGCCACGTCCAGTGAGGAGCCACACCACGGTAATGTCACGTCCAGTGAGGAGCCACACCACTGCCACACACCACGACAGGGTCACGGTAATGTCACGTCCAGTGAGGAGCCACACCACTTCCACACACCACGGCAGGGTCACGGCAATGTCACGTCCAGTGAGGAGCCACACCACTGCCACACAACACGACAGGGTCACGGCAATGCCACGTCCAGTGAGGAGCCACACCACGGTAATGTCACGTCCAGTGAGGAGCCACACCACTGCCACACAACACGACAGGGTCACGGTAATGTCACGTCCAGTGAGGAGCCACACCACTTCCACACACCACGGCAGGGTCACGGCAATGTCACGTCCAGTGAGGAGCCACACCACTGCCACACCACGACAGGGTCACGGTAATGTCACGTCCAGTGAGGAGCCACACCACTGCCACACACCACGACAGGGTCACGGTAATGTCACGTCCAGTGAGGAGCCACACCACTGCCACACACCACGACAGGGTCACGGCAATGTCACGTCCAGTGAGGAGCCACACCACTGCCACACACCACGACAGGGTCACGGTAATGTCACGTCCAGTGAGGAGCCACACCACTGCCACACACCACGACAGGGTCACGGTAATGTCACGTCCAGTGAGGAGCCACACCACTGCCACACACCACGACAGGGTCACGGTAATGTCACGTCCAGTGAGGAGCCACACCACTGCCACACACCACGACAGGGTCACGGTAATGCCACGTCCAGTGAGGAGCCACACACCCACACACCACGACAGGGTCACGGCAATGTCACGTCCAGTGAGGAGCCACACCACTGCCACACACCACGACAGGGTCACGGCAATGTCACGTCCAGTGAGGAGCCACACCACTGCCACACACCACGACAGGGTCACGGCAATGCCACGTCCAGTGAGGAGCCACACCACTGCCACACACCACGACAGGGTCACGGTAATGTCACGTCCAGTGAGGAGCCACACCACTGCCACACACCACGACAGGGTCACGGTAATGCCACGTCCAGTGAGGAGCCACACCACGACAGGATCACGGCAATGCCACATCAAGTGAGGAGCCACACCACTGCCACACACCACGACAGGGTCACGGCAATGTCACGTCCAGTGAGGAGCCACACCACGGCAGGGTCACGGCAATGCCATGTCCAGTGAGGAGCCACACCACTGCCACACACCACGGCAGGGTCACGGCAATGTCACGTCCAGTGAGGAGCCACACCACTGCCACACCACGACAGGGTCACGGCAATGCCATGTCCAGTGAGGAGCCACACCACTGCCACACCACAGCACAATCCATACATCACTACCATCAGAACCCTGCCACACACAACAGTCCATGTCACTGCAGCTGCAACCCTGCCACACACAGCATAGTCCATATGTCACTACAGTCAGAACCCTGCCACACACCACAACAGTCAAAACCTTTCCATACACCACAGCATAGTCCATACGTCACTACTGTCAGAACCTTACCATACATCACAACACAGTCCATACATCACTACAGTCAGAACTTTGCCACACATCACAACACAGTCCATAAGTCACTGCCATCAGAACCCTGCCACACACCACAACACAGTCTGAACCCTGTCACACACCACAGCACAGTCCATACGTCACTACAGTCAGAACCCTGCCACACACTACAATGCAGTCCATACATCACTGCCATTAGAACCCTGCCACACCCCACACTGCAGTCCATAAGTCACTACAGTCAGAACCCTGCCACACATCACAACACAGTACATAAGTCACTACAGTCAAAACTCAGCCACACATTACAACATAGTCCATAAGTCACTACCATCAGAACCCTGCCACACACCACAGCACAGTCAGAACCCTGTCACACAACACAGCACAGTCCTTACGTCACTAGTCAGAGTCCTGCGACACATAACACAGTCCATACGTCACTACCGTCAAAACCCTGCCACACACAACACAGTCCATACGTCACTACCGTCAGAAACCTGCCACACACAACACAGTCCATACGTCACTACCGTCAGAACCTTGCCACACACCGCAGCACAGTCCTTACATCACTACAGTCAGAACCCTGCCACACACCACAACACAGTCCACACGTCACTATAGTCAGAACCCTGCCACACACTACAACATAATCAGAACCCTGCCACACACCACAGCACAGTCCACTCGTCACTACAGTCAGAACCCTGCCACACACTACAACATAATCAAACCGCCACACACCACAGCACAGCCACTCGTCACTACAGTCAGAACCCTGCCACACACTACAACATAATCAGAACCCGCCACACACCACAGCACAGTCCACTCGTCACTACAGTCAGAACCCTGCCACACACTACAACATAATCAGAACCCGCCACACACCACAGCACAGTCCACTCGTCACTACAGTAAGAACCCTCCACACACTACAACATAATCAGAACCCTGCCACACACCACAGCACAGTCCACTCGTCACTACAGTCAGAACCCTGCCACACACTACAACATAATCAGAACCCTGCCACACACCACAGCACAGTCCACTCGTCACTACAGTCAGAACCCTGCCACACACTACAACATAATCAGAACCCTGCCACACACCACAGCACAGTCCACTCGTCACTACAGTCAGAACCCTGCCACACACTACAACATAATCAGAACCCTGCCACACACCACAGCACAGTCCACTCGTCACTACAGTCAGAACCCTGCCACACACTACAACATAATCAGAACCCTGCCACACACCACAGCACAGTCCACTCGTCACTACAGTCAGAACCCTGCCACACACTACAACATAATCAGAACCCTGCCACACACCACAGCACAGTCCACTCGTCACTACAGTCAGAACCCTGCCACACACCACAGCACAGTCCACACGTCACTATAGTCAGAACCCTGCCACACACTACAACATAGTCAGAACCCTGCCACACACCACAGCACAGTCCACTCGTCACTACAGTCAGAACCCTGCCACACACTACAACATAATCAGAACCCTGCCACACACCACAGCACAGTCCACACGTCACTACAGTCAGAACCCTGCCACACACTACAACATAATCAGAACCCTGCCACACACCACAGCACAGTCCACACGTCACTACAGTCAGAACCCTGCCACACACTACAACATAATCAGAACCCTGCCACACACCACAGCACAGTCCACTCGTCACTACAGTCAGAACCCTGCCACACACTACAACATAATCAGAACCCTGCCACACACCACAGCACAGTCCACTCGTCACTACAGTCAGAACCCTGCCACACACTACAACATAATCAGAACCCTGCCACACACCACAGCACAGTCCACTCGTCACTACAGTCAGAACCCTGCCACACACCACAACACAGTCCACACGTCACTATAGTCAGAACCCTGCCACACACTACAACATAGTCAGAACCCTGCCACACACCACAGCACAGTCCACACGTCACTACAGTCAGAACCCTGCCACACACTACAACAGTCCATACATCACTGCCATCAGAACCCTGCCACACACCACAACACAGTCCTTACGTCACTAGTCAGAACCCTGCCACACATCACAACACAGTACATCAGTCACTACAGTCAGAACCCTGCCACACACAACACAGTCCATACGTCACTACCGTCAGAACCCTGCCAGCGCTCAGCAAGTGGCGCACAAACGTTCGACCGAGCACGTGCACGCTGGTGCTGAAACCGCGGTGGGGCACTGCAGCCACACCTGCCAGCAGCCATACATCAGCCAGGGAGAGGGGGGGGGGGGACGCCCGGCACCACCACCGCACCATCCTGCCACGCCATGTCGGTCAACGACCGGCTGGGGCTACCAACAATGCACCCACCCGCGACACCCTGGCGCTCCAACAGCGGCGGAACAGCAGTCGCAGGCCGGTCCTGTGACGACACCGACACATTGTCCAGGTCCAGGTCAACCTCCGGCGGCGGCGGCGACGGCGACGGCAACTCCAACGCGTCGTCCAACTCCCATTCGCCATGAACCACGCTCTGCCCACCAAGGAGCGAATGGGGTGAGCCGTCAGTGGAAACTGGAGCATTCATCACAGGCACACTTGGCCAGGGCGGAACACAAAACAGCAACGCCTACCTCGACTTTTCGGCACCCAGCAATTGTATCCTTCGGTGGCGATGGTTTGTTGTTGAAAGAGAGCCGTAAGGTAAAGGTCGACCATAATGCAACGATAACGCACCGCGAGCGTTTGTTCGAAAACGGTGTGATTTAAGGCTGGCAGTTGAACATTGATTTTATCCCGCATCATGCACACATTCCGGACTGCATATTGCTCCTTACCAAAGCTGTACACTTCCAAGGTCCAAAGTCAAACCCCTTGGTTCATCCCCGAAGACAATGTGTTTCCACGTACAGGAGCGTACAATCGCCTTCTAGTTATTGCCCTGCGCTGTATTTCCCAACTCACTCTTGAGTGGAAAAGGGTAATCGCCCTGGTGTCGACCAACCCGTCGGTCCATGGGTGATCACAGTGGAGACACACAGCTTTGTTCGAAACAGATCGTACATTTGGTTAATATTCAGACAGATTGTACATGGTAACAGAACGCAATTAAAACCACTGTTATCTGTTGTTGTTTATTGGGTGGTTCACGACGCGCCTTTTGCACATTCACGGCTAATGGCGCCGCCCACACTGTTTCGCCGGTGGGCCGCGGGATTGGGAAATGTCCCGAGCGGTGCGAGTGTCGAACCCGGGACCTTTGGTACCCAGAGCCCAACACCTCAACCACTCGGCCATCCCCGCCCCAATTAAAACCACTGTATGAATCAGATACAAACTCGTGCAAGACGGACATTGTATGAACATGAATGTCGTCAGTTACAAAACTACAGTCGAAACTGCTCTCACGACTTGGGCAGAATGTGACCGGGAGAGAATGTGGCTGGAGAGCCCCAACTGACCTGACGGCGCCGGTTCACAGCTGGAGGGCCCCAACTGACCTGACGGGGCCGGCCCACAGCTGGAGGACCCCAGCTGACCTGACGGGGCCGGCCCACAGTTGGAGGGCCCCAGCTGACCTGACGGGGCCGGCCCACAGCTGGAGGGCCCCAACCGACCACACAGCTGGAGGGCCCCAGCTGACCTGACGGGGCCGGACGGCAGCGGCGCGCCGATCGAACGCTGCCTGGCTGACGATGACGCAGTCGTCGCTGTCCTCGGAGTCGCTGCGCACAACGCCGGCCGACCGGAGCCGGCTGCGGTTCAAGCAGCGGTTCAAGCAGCGGCTCGAGCGGCGGCTCGTCGCGCGACCGGCTGGCACCGCCGCCGCGACCGGCCGCCGTTGCCTGCCGACCGGCCGCCGTCGCCTGCCGCGGCCGCCGAGCCCAGCTGGCGACGGTGACCGGCCGCGGCCGGACAGGGGCGGCGGTGACCGCGGCGGCGGGCGGCCTCGCCGGGCCAGTGGTGGTGACGGTGGTGGGCAAGGGGGCAGCAATGTTGGCGGTGGTGGGCGGCCTGGAGGAAGGGGCAGTAGTGGTGACGGTGGAAGGTGGGAGGGCAGTAATAGTGGCGGCGATGGGCGGCCTTGTAGTGGTAGTAGTAGTGGTGGCGGTGGTGGTGGTGGTGGTGGGTAACCTGGCAGCAGTAGCAGGGGAGGCGATGGGCCGGTTGGTGGGCAGCAAGGCAGGCGATGCCTTCTTCACGGGTCTGCAGGTCTCAACAACTGGAAGAGTGAGCAGAAGAGCTTGTGTTGGTCGGACGAACTGGAGAGAATCGTGATTAATACAGTTCATAAAAGGCTACGACCACACAGCAGTGTCACAGCACACGCATGCATGCAAACATGCACATATGGAGCAGTTTTTCACCTATTATGTGCGACATGCAATGAAACTAAGTTAATCAAACAGTGAAAGCGTTCGTCGGATATTAACATTTGTATGCACCCAGTGAATTTGATTAAATGTTAATTACAAACGCAATAGTAAATTAACAGTATTTAAAGCGATTGAACAGTGTAATCAGTGCTTACAGCTACTACTGAGATCAAAATCGTCCAGGTCGTCCAGGTCGTCTTCGTCGTCGGCGCCGGGCAGCGTCACGTGCGGGGTCGGAGCCGAGGCTCGAGCCGGGGCCGGCGCTGGGGCCGGCGCTGAAGCTGAAGCCGAAGCTGAGGTCGGAGACCGGAGCGGGGCTGGGGCTGAGGCCGGCTGCTTGTTGCTCGGCGGTTGGTCGAAGCCAGGCGGGAGGAGACCCTGCCGGCTGGCGGAACCGGTCGCCGCTCGCGCTGCCCAGTGACCCGGCGAGCTGCCCGCCGACACGGAGGCGCCCAGCCGGGCAGCGACGCGCCCGTCGACGGCCAGCGCCGCGCCCCCCGCCAAGTTCGGCAGGGAGAATCTGCCGCTCGCCCTGCAGCGAACCGAAATTCAAGCCAACTGTCAGCACGTGGCAAACACGGTCCGATGGAAAATACACCGCCTCTGGTTCCAGCGAATTTCCAGACACGACGAACAACGCGAGGTGTTTTTGGCGCCAGTCAGCTGTGAGTATGGTGCTCAAGAAGTAACACAAACTGTTTACAAGACAGGTCCGTGACATCCCACAACCAACCCAATTTAAATTCCCGATAAGACTGGACAGCCAAGCTGCATCTGTGGTATAGTGCAAAATGGCCACATCTTCATTAAAGCCTGCATCTCATTTAGAAGGTGGCTAGCTAACCTTCTAACAGAAGATGGCGGCTGGCGAATCGCTGGAGTACTTACTTTTGAGTCGGTGCAAATGACTGGTACTGGTCATTTCTTTGTCCGAGGTCAAATTTCTTGAACTTGAACTGCTTTTTGCCAGACATTCTTCTGATAACCTTGATAAGAAGAACATTCGTCATGAAAACAAAAACAACAAGTGATATTATAAACCATACAGTGAGGCATGTCATCACAAATGCAACCTTCTCGATTAAATATTAACGTTTACTGGTCTTGGCTTGCCGAACGAACTCACGCTGCTAGGCAAACTGTTCTGCAGTTTGCAGGCAACTTGTTCTGCAAACCCATAATCAACCAATCTGTTACATAATTCTAACTCACTGGCTTGATAATAATGGAGAGCTTAATGTGTCACCAATGCTGCCACATGGCGTCGCCAGATACATCGCCGGCGGTATCCGTCCATTATCAACTGACCCTCTCAGCAAGATGATGTAGTGACCATTCCTCTGTCCTGGCAGGACAGGGGAAATCAGTGCAGGCAAACACTCTACCAGATAGACTATCACGGCAGTCTGCAATGACTACAAGCGAGGCCAAGAGCAGAAATCCTTCCCCTAATGACCAGTAAAAAAAACTTGACCAGCCAGTGTGATTGACAGGTCAATTACTTTGTACAGACATAAAGTAGAGTGCAAAATAAGCACACATAGGTAGCTCGGTTTTTTTACAACACATTTTAAAGTTACAAGGCTATCCCAATTTACTCCCCATTGTATTATTTACAGTGTCATGTTTTGGGTTTTCATACTTGATTCTGTGTAGTTGCTTAACAGCAGTATCTGCAGCAAGAAAAGTGAGCATTGCACTTGGTGTTTGACTGCCAACATTGCTGTAAATATATGATGGAATAAAATGGGACTTCTTAATGAGCCAGTGTCAGGCACACATTAACTCACCTGGATGGGTTCCTGGGCCTTACCATCCAACGTAACTGTTCAACATGACTGATGCGAGTCCAAAGAGCTCAATGTGACTGCCTGGTGTGCATTCAGGATTACAAGATTAGATTGTGAGGCACCGATATGTCTGATTTCACATTAGTCATACTTGATTGCCTTGTAAATAGCTAAGGTTGTCGATGGGTGATAGCTGCAGGCCAGACAGATCGTTGCAAATTTCATGAAGCCCATATCACTGGTTGGTTATTGGTTTTACGACACGTCGACCGTTAAGGCATGTAGCGTCGCCAATCTCTCACGCCGATTGGTCGCGGGCGAAGAGTAGCGACAGGTGAGACTCGAACCCACAACCTTTCGATTGTGAGACGAGCATCTTACCCCTAGACCACTCGTCCCCTCCCATATCACTGATATGACCTTGGATATACCAGGGGATATGCATATATGTGCATAAACAAGGCACATATGTGCATAAACACATACTGTGGGTCCACAAAAACTATGAAAAGCATGGCAGCTAAAAAAATGAAACTAACCCTAAAAAATGTGCTGTAGCCCTAAAACACATCAGTACACAACAAAATGCAACCAGCCATAAAAAAGAACACCAGCCAGTGCCTTGGTTCTGCAGCCAACCTAGGAGCATATTTAAGCAAACAGATGAGGTACATCAAACCTCAGAGTGGTATCTAGATTTCCTTTCCACCAGAAAATGTAGGAAGAAGGGAAACAATCTTTGAATTGAAATAATAAAAATGTCCTGGCAAACCCACAGACAAAGCATTCCATGACATCAAATATAGCACAGGCAAAGCTGAAGGGCTGTCATCAAAACAGGTTGGTCCAAGTCCTTATTTTCATGGCAAATTTTAAGATTGAAGATGGAAAATGACAAATTAACATTATCACTGTACCAAAACTGAGGGTCCAGAGGCACCAACCCACCCCGGATTTCCAGCCAGGACCATCATATGGCAGCAATTCACAAAAATGAGCCCAGCTGAAACTGCAGAAATGGGAGAAGTACACTAACCATCTGTGATGATCCATATGCTATTGAGGTGGCCTTGGCAACATAGGGTACTATGTTGGTTTAGCCTGTCCAAATAATTTCAAGTTTTCACAAAGAACTCCATGGGATAGGCTCCAATATACCTGAACCCACTTTGTATTCCCACTCCTCCCAATAATTTTCAGAAATCAACACCCAAAGCACAGCATGGCTCATGCAATGAATGCTCAAGGTAGGTGTAAATACACTTGCACAAATGTTGACTTCATGGAGACCAAGTGCTATAGACTGAAGCACATGAAATTGGAAAATTGTACATCTTTAAGTGATGTGAATAAGAGTAATTTGAGCAGTGTGAGTGGACTTAAGTCAACTGACACCGCTCAATCATCAGTATTATTGTTTTAAAATGCTTTAAAAAAAAAAAAATTTGTATTCCCAATACCATGTTTATGAAGGTGACTAAGATGATGGGACTACTTATTTTCTGTGCAAATGGATTTTGGGGGGAATGTTTGTTGTGAAATTGCTTTGAAAAATTTACCAACTTAAAAAACTAAACTAACCTAACCTAACCAAACCTAACACATTTGTTTGCTTTATGGAGGCACATGTGTGTAAAAACTTTCCTTGTTACCACCTTAAAGCACAATAATACTGAAGTTTCCCAAAAAAATCACAACAAAAAAGTTTTTTCTTCAAAAGCAGCTTAGGTTAGGTTAGGTTAGGCTGGGTTAGGTTTCTTTTTTAATTTTGGAATTTTGGGAAAATAAATTGCCTCACCTTTTTTCTTCCAGGGTAGGTTAGGCTAGACTAAGTTAGGTTATGTTGCATAAAAAAAATCTTTATATGCTATGTTACTTAACTCAAAGCCCCTTTTTGGCATTCTTTTGCTCACAACCTGAAAAGTAAGCATTTGCACTGAAAATAAGTTGTTCCATCATCTTAAGTCACCTTAATAGACATGGTATTCAGAAGAAAATTCCAAACAAATTAAAAAAAAACACCTTTTATGACAAATTTACCCAATTATCTCCCTTGATAATTATCAAGGGAAGCCAGACAAAAAAACTTTTAACTGGGAGGGGGTACAATCGGTATATATCCAGAACTAGGTAAAATGCGATTGTTTGGAATTTTTTCCGAATACAGGGTATTTTAATGTAAAAATGATGATGCGACCACTCATTTTCTCCACAAATAATTATTTTTTCAGTTGGCAAACAAATATACGACCATGATCTTCATTCTGCAAACATAGCACATCGCGTATAATTATCCGTACCTGGTGTCAGAGACGTGATAAAGAAGACATTCAACACTTCATGCACTTGATTTAATACTCTTTGACATCGAAAACCTTATGTTTCTGCCTTAATTCGACATTATCTCCGAGAATGAATACTCACGTGCCGCGCCAGCAACACGACACGCCAGCAACAGTTGATAAGGGCCAGAAATTCTTTGCGATGCTGTATTATTTTGTTTTTAATATATCTGATGTCATGCCAAAATATTTGTTTCGGACGATTCTGGTTGTCCGGTTAGGTTAGGTTAGGTTAGGTTAGATTATATTATATTATGATATAATATATTTGATATATTATGCTACGTTATCTTAGTCTAGGTTAGGTTAGGTTATTTTATCTCGTTATATTATTTATATAACAGATCGGTCAGACAGCGCTGTCCACACCCAAAACATCGAGCGGCTCTGGCGCGATGTGAAAGAGTGGTGCGGCGACCGGGCATGAAGGCCAAGTACTTGCGGAAATATCTCTGACGGTATTTGTTTTTGAAGGAGTTTCACGGCCACGAAATGCATAACTTTTTTATTGAAGCATTGAAGCTTTATAAGCCGCAATCCCAGCGACACTCCGAGGAAGAAACGGACGAGCCACAGACCGGGCCATCGCATTAAGATATGTAAATGTACCATGTATGTGCTGTATCATGACTATGACATCAGGGGCCAATTTCACTAAAATCACAAGCTGTGTATTCACACCGAATTCGGTGTGAATACACCGTTTGTGCTGTTATTTGTAAAGATGGCATTTCACTAACATCACGAGCTAGCAAAACTACAAAATCCAAAGTACATCGTTTGTTAGTCACAAATTACACAGAAATGTGTGTTATTACATAGTCTGAATTTCACCAAGGTTGTCGGGTGTTCACAATCTTGGCAAATACACCGCTTGCGATAACACACGTTCTAGGCTGTGTGAATTGTGGTGGGGAGTAGTGGCAGTAAAGGAAACATGGATGAATTTGATTTGTTTTTCGAGGAGGCTACGCCGCGGCGAGCAGCAAGGGTGTTCAAGCCTCTTAGCAACCTACACTTCGAGAGTGAAAACTACTTCAGGTACTACCTATGTACCTAATCTTCATTGTCGGATGAAGAGGGACATTACAGGCTAGAACCAAACATCTGAATAGATGGCTATGTTCTTCTCATGAATTCAGGGGGCCATGCCCCCCCCCCAAGACAGGGTCGGATACAATGGGGACGCTGGGGGCATGTACCTCCGCCCCATGAAACGTTGGCACCCCTCCGGCCGGGTAAATGCGCCCCTCCGGGAAGGCTAGTGCACCCTTCAAATTTTTTCTGCCAGAGGCACCTCTCTGAGTAAAAAGTGTCCCTTGGAAGAAAAGGCTGCCCTCTGGGAAGGCCCGAGTACACAAACCTAGGTAGGTAGGTAAATAGGGTAGCTACTACCTGCCTAGAGCCCAGGGGTGTTTATTGTTTCACACTTTTGAGGAGGCAAGTGCCCCCTCAGTGTTGGCTTTGCCCCCCCCCTACACTAATTTCAACTTTTAACCCTCGCCAGTTTTCGGCATTTTACCACCTTCGGCCGTATAGGGGGGTTGGTACGACCCCCCCTGGCGATTCGAAACCGTGCATGTTACGAAAACGAACCAAATACGAAAGTTATAGATTCGGTCGAGATCTCGCGATTGGAATTCAGTATGACCTTCTAAGGTCAATGGTTGACCTTCCAGGTCAGATCAAAGGTCTAAAATTGATTTTTTGGGGTATTTTCCGAAGAAAATCGTCAGTTATATCGAAACTACTGTCTAAATATGCACCTCCACTTGCATCAGTCATTCGGTAGGTCCCAGGTAGTCGCCTACATACCCACCACAGCCCACAACCGGCATAAACTGATCCACAAAACACGAAGGTCACTGTCATGTTGAATCGCTCCATGCTGTCCTCAATAGCTTATGAAGCTGTGCTCACAAACACATACGCAAATTAAATTCAGTCACTTCACCCACCCCCATCATCACGGGCCAAGCATGGCGATACTGCTGGTTTTCTGCCGTCTTTCCATTGTTGGCGCACGCGCAGTCTTGCATTTTTGCAATTCGGTTGTGATGCAAATTCCGTATTATTTGGGCTTGCCTGCCATCGGAACCCAGGGGTGGATCGATAAATTTTGATGATTGAGGAACTATAAATTTAACTATCGATGTAGGGTAAGGCCTCGGATAACATGGTAAAAAATACGTATACGGCCGGATACAGGGCCATTGTGGTGCATTCCTCCAGTGCTCCCACATGGAAGGTGGCTCTCCTCCGGCCGGGCAGGGGAGCCGCTCTGTAAAGGCTCTAATACCCCCCCCCCAACGAATTGTTCAGCCTTAGGTGCCCCTCGGAGGCTTCCGGCGGAGGTACTCCTCCAGGTGCTTTAGCAGGGAGCCCTCCGAAGAAATGACACATCCCTCCGGACAATTGCCTTATGCAAATTCCTGTATCCGCCCCTGACGGGGGGGGGATTGCCCAAGCAGTGGCGGAAGATGCCATCACTCCATGTCGGCAAACAAAATAATGAATGGGGAATAGGGCAGCTAGGATGAAATCGTGGTCCGAATCCGGTGATGTTTTGGACAATCGATGGGTTGTGATGGGATGGGTAGTGGGTTCGTCGCTGTGTAGGAGGAGCGCAAATTTCCATTGGGGGCCCATGCCCCCAGTGCCCTCTGTATCCGCTCTTGTATTGAGGATAATGAAGCATATACATTAGCAGGCCGATAATCCAGGGAGGGATTTTCGGCCTGCTGGGATGTCAGCTGATTTTCCCATCAAGGGTTTATTGCATTGAAGGAAACTGTTTATAATGAAATATCATATTTTCTATCGTTCGGTCTTATGTATCTTAATTCTTCATTACATTGCTAATTCGTCAGAGTTTTTTCCCTTAATCATTATTGTAAATAAATCATATTATGTTGTAATATCTGTGTTCTTTTTTAACTGAAAGGCATTGTAAAATCACACAGTTTGTAATACATTTGCAGCATCCTGCCAGGATTACAATTGTTGTCATTACAGAGCAAGGCCTTTGTGAAACTTGATTTAACATAGTTTGTGATTTGCATCACGCTGTTTGTTAGCAAACTGTGTGAGTACAAAAACAATAGTGAAATTGGCCACAAATCGTTACATCAACCGTCCCTGGCTTAGTAAGATTATATTGTGATGGAATATATTTTACATATTATGCTGTTATCTTAGTCTAGGTTAGGTTAGGTTATTTCATTTTATTTTTTTTGTCCCCGACTTAATGCATATGACGTCATCAAATCATTATGGCGTCATCAACCGTCGCTGACTTAAAAGTAATCATTTGCAGAGAAAATGAGTGGTCGCATAGTCATTTTTACGTTAAAATACCATGTTTTTTTTAATTAAAAAAATTGCATTTTACCTAGTTCTGGATATTTACCATAAAATCTTGTGATTCAAAACAATAGTGGTAGATTGGGCCCCTCCAGATCTGTTTCCCCCCCCCCCCCTGTAAATCCTAAGTATATTACCAACATCATGGCATGCAGACAGCATGGAAAAAGGTAATATGCAAAGAACAAGGAATGCTGTCTAGTAAGTGCCAGTTTGGATTTTGTCATGCTAAACTTAGATTAGAAAAGGCATTTATGTACTCTTGACACACCATTGCATCCATTTGGTAATGAACGGCCCATCAATAATGTGCAAAAATGCTGAAATTATAAGACCCCATGCTCAATGGGATGGACTGACACACCTTTTTGGCCAGCCTGAAGGGTTAACTAAATAGGATAAACTCGATTTTCAAAAGGCAGGAAACAGTAGACAGAAGCCTTTATTCGGTGACCACCCCACACCCTGTCTTTCTGTTCCCTTATGTTCCAAAGTGTGTGGGTGATCTTAAAATGTGGCAGAAATTCGAGGTGTGGGGTTTTCTTGGGAAGTCATTGCGAAACCCACACTTCATGATAGTGCACCCCAATCAAAAATAAAAGTAAAAAAGTAAGTTATGTCCTCGGCAGATTCAGATAACAAGCATCAAAGAGACGCCTAAATTGAAAAGCTGAACAATGAGCAATACAACGCGATGTGATGTGAGTCTAGCCAGCGCAGCGCCACGGGCCGCACGCGCTGCTGGCTCTTCCCGCCACAGCCGCCTACCCGAGCGCAAGTGCAATTAGTAGCTGTGCAGTAGCGAAAGTGAGCAAGAAGGTGTGAGAATGGGAGGGAGTGCTGGTTGCGAGAGTCGGTCAAGAGTAGGTGCGAGAACGGGAATGAGTTCAGAACAGGGCTCAGCACTAGCAGCCAAGTCGTGCCGTGAGTTGAATCGGGCCCCCACGAAGTGGGTTTGGTAGCGGGCTTGAAGGCTTCCCTTCACCATTGGTTTACATGCAATTTGACCATTTTTCTCTACACTCTCTTGAATGTTGTATGGTAATATAGATCACTTTGACGTATACCAATTGAAAGACCTATTCTTCAGCTTCCGCAAAATGTGTCCTAAATGACCCAGTATCAATCTTCCTGCCTAACAATGTGCCGTTTCCGGCAGGCTGACCATCAAGTGCCTCCAAAATAAAGGGATTTTTCCCGATATTGGTAGGCTCCCTCTACCGTCCGTTTTAGCTGGTCCAGTTGTCACCCCCGTTCAAGAGCGAAAGAAAGGACAGACAGAGGGGGGGAGCTAAGTGCGCCTTAGCTTCTTCCCCTCAGTGGCAGGAGAGTTTCCGAAACGTAACCACAGAAGACCGCCTGAAATGATCTGACCGCCCCTAGACCGCACTAGGAGGCTCTCTGTCGCCATAAGAGGTCCCATAGCCGCTTCAGGAAACCAATAGCTCCCACAAGAGGCAGGGACGGATCCAGGAATTGTCATCTTGGGGAGGGGCCACGTGTTTGGAGTGGCGCCACCGCGAAAGTAGCTTGAGGGGTGCCTTCCCTGCCGAGAGGCGCCTGTGGCTGAAAAATTCGAGGGTGTTGGGATGCACTCGAGCCTTCGTGGAGGGACGCATTTTCCTAGTCGAAGGGACGCCACCTTTTATGGGGGAGGGGGCACATGCCCCAACTTCCCTCCCTGGATCCGCCACCGACAGCAGGCCCCATATAGCCCACGTAATATATATATTTGTGTATTTGTATATATATATATATATATATATATATATATATATATATATATATATATATATATATTATATTATGTACTGAACTGGGCGGCAAGGGAGCACACACGCCAGCAGGTAAGGCTACCACTGATGGTGGCCTCAGCTGAGATAACCCTGGGGAAAATGACGTCGCAGGAGCCGACGGGACGGCTTCGGGAACGGATACAGCAACGGCATCACTCGCGACCTGATCTGGTCATTATGTGAATGACCTATCGGCGGTCCGCGAACTTGACCGTGCACGCCTGACCCGTTGTCTGCACGATGGTCGCTGGCAGCCGGCGGCTGTGGAAGGCTGACGTCTTCCTATTTGTATATTTATTTATTTATTTCACAATACATGCCCTCCACGTGCATTGGCTATTATGGACAGTCCTCTGCAATTTGTTTTGAAAATCACATTTTAAAATCATATTTAGGCAATCCAACATCCGTAGGTTTTAAGTAATCCAATATTAGTGCGTTTAAGTGATTCAACATCGGTAGGTGTTAGGCCGTCGAACATCAGTAGGCTAGGTTAGGTTGCATTAATATTTATTGATAATTGTATGTTATTTTTCATTATATACCACCGCACCCAAAACCTTTTCTCACACTTCCCATATGTTGTTGAGGTGGGATAGCAGGTATATGTAGTCAATTTTCTTCTTGCTTTTTAAAAAGTTATTTCAATGTTTTTGATATTATTTTCTTGGACTGATTTCTTAGATAGAAGTACTTGAACTTAAAGGCTTATATCCTTGGAAGTTTTCATTTTCCAAAGGAACAATCAGAAATCAGAAATCAGAAATCACCAGAAAAACAACATTGTGATAAAAAATGGCCCAGAGGCTTTTTATGGGGTGAGGCTCATAAGATCTACTTTCAGAAGATCTATTTTCTGAATATCTACGTTCAGGAGATCTATTTTCAGAAGATCTACTTTCATAAGATCTATGTTCACACGATCTACTCGAAAACGAAAGTGTTCACAAGATCTACTCCCAGGACTAAATTGTTCAGAAGATCTACTCGAAGACGAAAGTGTTCACAAGATCTACTTATGCTTGGAGATATTCACAAGATCTACTCCCAGGTCTGAATGTTCAGAAGATCTACAAATTGGCCTCAAGTGTCCAGAAGATCTACTCCCCAAGGCAAATGTTCAGAAGATCTACTGATAGCTCGAAATGTTCACAAGATCTACTCCCAGGCCTGAATTGTTCAGAAGATCTACTCGAAGACGAAAGTGTTGACAAGATCTACTCCCAGGTTGGAATGTTCACAAGATCTACAAATAGGCCTCAAGTGTTCAGAAGATCTACTACTGGAAATGTTCAGAAGATCTACTGCTGGAAGTGTTCAGAAGATCTACTCGGAGGATGGAAGCGTTCACAAGATCTACTCTCGGGACTAAATGTTCAGAAGATCTACTCTTGGCCCGGAATGTTCTAACCTAACCTAACCTAACCTAACCTAACCTAACCTAACCTAACCTAACCTAACCTAACCTAACCTAACCTAACCTAACCTAACCTAACCTAACCTAACCCAATCTAACGTAACCTAACCTAACCTAACCTAACCTAGAGAGTAGATCTTCTGAACATTCCGGGCCAAGAGTAGATCTTCTGAACATCCAGTCCCGAGAGTAGATCTTGTGAACACTTCCATCCTCCGAGTAGATCTTCTGAACATTTCCAGTAGTAGATCTTCTGAACATTTCCAGCAGTAGATCTTCTGAACAACTGAGGCCTATTTGTAGATCTTCTGAACATTTCGACCTGAGAGTAGATCTTGTGAACATCTCCAAGTATTAGTAGATCTTGTGAACACTTTCGTCTTCGAGTAGATCTTCTGAACAATCCAGTCCCGAGAGTAGATCTTGTGAACATTTCCCTCCTCCGAGTAGATCTTCTGAACACTTCCAGCTATCAGTAGATCTTCTGAACATTTCAAGCTGGCAGTAGATCTTCTACACATTTGCATTGGGGAGTAGATCTTCTGAACATTTGAGGCCTATTTGTAGATCTTCTGAACATTCAGAATTGGGAGTAGATCTTCTGAACATTCAGACCCCAGAGTAGATCTTGTGAAAATAGATCTTCTGAAAGTAGATCTTGTGAAAATAGATCTTCTGAAAGTAGATCTTCTGAACGTAGATCTTCTGAAAGTAGATCTTATGAGCTTCCCCCTTCTTATGCATGTTTGCCATTTTAATTATGAATATTGGAGTTTTAGGGTGCGTCAACGCCATTGGGTTATATTTCACCCATAACAAGATTGCCTAAGCACGCGTCATACTCACAAACGAATATAAAACATCGATAGCTATTAAGGCGCTTGATATAAGCTCTGGGGAAACAAATAATCAGTTAGGCAGGTGCATGTATTACGTCAAATCCCATCTCCGCAAGGAAGCACAAAACTGCTCCATTGTGTATACATCGGGAATAATCTCCCAATAAGTCCGTCAACCTCAGAGCATTCGCATCATACCCGAAGTGGCGCCTACGTTCTGCTGTGTATGCTTTGCACGCCACCAGCACATGGTGCACAGTCAGTGCTGCATTACACCTAACACATTTCTGTCTGTCGTCCCCGCACAATAAATACCAAGATACCTTTACTAGAAGGTAGATCGAAGTTTTCCTTCAAGCCGGCATGACGTCATCCGAAGGTTTTTAATATGGTATCAATATGGTTGCAGACGACTTTTCTCAAATCATACGCAATGGCTACTTTTATTTTGCTTCCTCTACAAGCAAATATATTTCAGTGAGCATTTGTTCCGACACATATTTTTGTCATGCATAGGCAAGGTTGGATTTGTGCATTGTAATATTGCATGTTGAGAAGAATATTTTGTAGTCATCCAGTATAGAGAATATTTTTGTTCATACCTTATGCATCGTAACTCAATTTGCACCCCCTTTCGGTGAACTTTGAGCACTTTTACTTGATCACAGCAGCTCATTGTCAAGCATAGGAGGTGACTGAGGAGATTCAACCTCCAGATGAGAAAACAAGAAACAATTTTCTGGGGAGGATAGTGTTCTGGATTCCAAAAATCCAGGAGCAGCCTATTTTTCCAAACATGTACCTACCTACCTACATTGACATACAACAGTCTTTGCAAACATAGCTCTTTCTAGGTCAGCTAGACCCAGGGCATGGTGCATTATTCCTTTATTAATTTTGCATGGATTATTGACGATACATGCATAATTGAACATTTATGTATAATACAATCATCATGCTATGAATGCCTTCCTGAAACTTTCCATGAGTTGCAGTCTGCTTTCCTGTAGTATGAATTCAGCACCTAGATAGAATGTTTGAATGTAACACATCTCTGTTTTAGGTGTCATGCCTTACTGTACAGTACCAGAGGTGGCACTGGGCAGGCAACTTTAATAAAGAAGAAATCTGGTTACACAATTTTTATCAGGATTCTGCCTTAGCAAAATCTCTTACCATACAATAAAACATGTCGAACTTCAAATGTTAGGAACTAAGAGCATGCTCCAAACATTTCAAAGCAATTGATAAGAGAAGAAACAGAAAGAAAGAACTGCTCAACCCTGCCTCTTTGTAGAGAAGCAAATGTCTCCTACCATCAGCTATTCCCACCATAATGTTCCCACCAGCCAATATCCTTGGTAATCCTGAAACTTTTTGTATTAGTGATGTTTACATCATTTGCAAGATTACGTTGTTGTGTTTTTCTTGCTTTGTTTGCATGTTGACAATGTTTTTCCTCCACGAAAGAAAAGATGGATAGGCCTGGTTAGGTTATGTCCTTTTATTTCAAGATTTTGATACTTTTCTCTGAGAAAATAGATTAGGCTGGCTAATTTTATGCTAGGTTACCTTGCAAATTTCTAAAGCTTTCAATAATTCGTTATTGTATATGAACCAATTGAAAGCCCTCCTTTTTGGTATTATTTTGCTTTTCAACCAATTTTTGTGCTTGCTGGTAAAAAATATGTTCTTTGTGCACCAAAATAACAATCACGATAAGACCCTCATGTCAAGCATTTACCACTAAGTTATAGCTGCACTAAGTTAGGGTCAGATCTGCTGACTGAAATGGTGCATTTATGGGCTACATTTTTACAGAATGGACAAAGAATGAGACAAAGAAGACAAAGATCACAGAATGGATAAAGAAGGTTATCATGAGATAACAAGTGAGTGATGCCTATATTTAGGTTGATTCTTTCCATCAACAATTATAGGATTTGTGTAAAACTCCGCCACACGCCACGGTCTTCACTGCGGAGTTGATGGCCATCAGCAAAACTCTTGCATACATCGAGGTTGACGACGATATTTTGCATGTTATTTTGACTGATTCTCTGAGCAGTCTCGTGGCGCTGCACAGTTTTAACCAGCAATATGTCATCGTACGAGACATTTTATCGCACCTTACTTCGCTGCATCGCATGGGAAAACAGGTCAAACTTTGCTGGATTCCAGCACATGTCGGAATCCGTGGTAACGAGCTGGCCGACAGGGCTGCAAGGCGTGCAGCACATTACCGATTTATACACCATGGAGCATTTGTATGCTTCCTTGCGGAGATGGGATTTGACGTAATGTATGCACCTGCCTAACTGATCACTTGCTTCCACAGATCTTAGATCAAGCGCCTTAATAGCTACCGATGTTTTATATTCGTTTGTGACAGTCTGACGCGTGCTTAGGCAACCTTGTTATGGGTGCAATATAACCCAATGGGGTTGACGCACCCTAAACCCCAATAATCATCATTAAAATGGCAAACATACATAAGAAGTCCCTGGGCCATTTTTGATCACAATGTTGTTTTTCTGGTGTTTTCTGATTTGACACTGATCCCGTTGGAAAATGAAAACTTCCAAAGATATAAGCACTTTAAGTTCAAGTACCTCTGTCTAAGAAATCAGTCCAAGAAAAGAATATTAAAACATTGAAATAACTTTTTCAACGAGAAAAAATGGACTACATGTACCTGCTATCCCACCTCAACAACATATGGGAAGTGTGGGGAAAAGGTTTTGGGTGTGGTGGTATATAATGCAAATTAACATACAATTATCAATACAAATTAATACAACCTAACCTAGCCTACTGATGTTGGACGGCCTAAAACCTACCGATGTTGAATCACTTAAACGCACTAATATTGGATTACTTAAAACCTACGGATGTTGGATTGCCTTAATATGACTTTAAAATGTGATTTTCAAAACAAATTGCAGAGGACTGTCCATAATAGCCACTGCACGTGGAGGGCATGTATTGTGAAATAAATAAATAAATATATAAATAGGAAGACGTCAGCCTTCCACAGCCGCCAGTTGCCAGCGACCATCGTGCAGACAGCGGGTCAGGCGTGCACGGTCCAGGTCGCGGACCGCTGATAGGTCATTCACATTATGGCCATATCAGGTCGCGAATGGTGCCGTTGCTGTGTCCGTTCCCGAAGCCGTCCCGTCGGCTCCTGCGACGTCATTTGCGCGAGTGGTATCTCAGCTGAGGCCACCATCAGTGGTAGCCTTATCCGCTGGCGTGTGTGTTCCCTTGCCGCCCCAGTTCAGTACATAACATCAAGTTCAAGCCGCGCTGTGACAGACGGTCACCACGTATGCGCAGACCACTCGTACATTACGGCTGCGATGCGAGTGATGAATGAAAGCAGGCGAAGTTACAGGCGAAAATTCTTATATTGTGAGTTCATGTCTGTATTTTTTCTCGCCAACCACAGTTGGCGATCCACGCAGGTCATCGTGCTGCTGCCGTTGTTACTTGGTTATGTTATAAGTTCGCGATACATTCGTACTTGAACTACGTATGCGCAAATACACGTGAAAATCGTACTAAGAATATATTCGCACTCGATATATTCGTATTCGGGGAGTTCTATGAACCACGCAAGCAGGACGCTACATCTGCAGTTGGGTCGAAGGTAACCATTTTTATGCAATTTTCCAATTTGTGACTTGTATCCTCAATGACAGATGCAGCCAGCTTCCTGCACACAGACATAGCGAACAGATGTCATCAGCGGGTATCAACAAACACCCCCTGCCACACCAATTATTTTCACAATTTGCGACCAATATATACAGACTGCATATGCACCCACAAACCAAACGCGTGCATCCATTCATGTGTAGGCTTAACCGTAAGCATGCAAATAAAGGGCATAATCATTTGCAATAATGTCTTGCGGCCCACTGGTGCAGATTGCTTTTGAACAATGCATGCATCAGACACACGCACACACCTATATATATATATACACAAATATATATCACGTGGGATATATGGGGCCTCCTGTCGGTGGCGGATCCAGGGAGGGAAGTTGGGGCACATGACCCCCCCCCCCATGAAAGGTGGCGGCCCTTCGACCAGGAAAACGCGTCCCTCCGCGAAGGCTCGAGTGCACCCCAACACCCTCGAATTTTTCAGCCACAAGCGCCTCTCGGCAGGAAAGAGCATCCCTCAAGCTACTTTCGCGGTGGCGACACTCCAGCGGCTATGGGACCTCTTATGACGACAGAGGGCCTCCTATTGCGGTCCAGGGGCGGTCAGATCATTTCAGGCGGTCTTCTGTGGTTACGTTTCGGAAATTCTCCTGCCACTGAAGGGAAGAAGCTATGGCGCACTTAGCTCCCCCCCCGTCTGTCCTTTCTTCCGCTCTCGAACGGGGGTGACAACACCAGCTAAAACGGACGGGAGAGGGAGCCTACCAATATCGGGAAAAATCCCTTTATTTTGGAGGCACTTGATGGTCAGCCTGCCGGAAACGGCACATTGTTTGGCAGGAAGATTGTTACTGGGACATTTCGGATACATTTTGCTGAAGCTGAAGAATAGTTCTTTCAATTGATATACGTCAAAGTGATCTATATTGCCATAAAACATGCAAGAGAGCGTAGAGAAAAACGGTAAAATTGCATGTAAACCAATGGTGAAGGGAAACCTTCAAGCCCGCTACCAAACCCACTTCGTGGGGGCCCGATAAATACCTATGTGTTGCTAGAGTGTGACCAATTCTGAGACGACAGATGGCTACCTCGTCCCTTCTAGTTTGGCTGAAGGACGTTGGCCACGGAGCTAACTATGGTTTGATTTGCTTTAATCGGTTGAACTCCACTTGGTCCCATTTGCCCTGCCACTGTCTGAGAATAAATGATGAGATAATTGGGTAGTAGTCACTGGCAAGTGGCAAGAAGTGGGAGAACGCGACTCCTTGGCGCTTGTGCTGCACGCCTTGCAGCCCTGTCGGCCAGCTCGTTACCACGGATTCCGACATGTGCTGGAATCCAGCAAAGTATGACCTGTTTTCCCATGCGATGCAGAGAAGTAAGGTGCGATAAAATGTATCGTACGATGACATGTTGCTGGTTAAAACTGCGCAACGCCACAAGACTGCTCAGAGAATCAGTCACAATAACATGTAAAATATCGTCGTCAACCTCGATGTATGCAAAGAGTTTTGCTGATGGCCATCAACTCCTCAGTGAAGACCGTGGCGTGTGGCGGCATTTCACACAAATCCTATAATTGTTGATGGAAAGAATCAACCTAAATATAGGCATCACTCACTTGTTATCTCATGATAACCTCTCCTTTATACTAAGTTTGAGACATATACTTAAAATACACAGGTCAGGACATCGAGCAATCGTGCTCCAATCACTTAAACAAAACCTATATAATGCCATTCCAAAAGGCTTGATACTTTTTGTCAATAAAGTTGAACATGTGTTCCTATGACAAGAACTATGCTATTTTTTGAACAAAAATGATTATGCTTGTATTCCAGACTAAGTTTTGATGATAGAACAGATATAGTGGGCTGGATCCAGCCCACTATATAGCAGGAAAAAAAACTTGTTCAACTGTAAATGTATCTAATGGATACATTTGTCACCTGATATCATTCTTTGTCCATTCTGTAAAAAATGTAGCTCATGAATGCACCATTTCAGTCAGCAGATCTGACCCAAATCATCTATTTCTCATACCTTTGACCCAAACTTAGTGTAGCTACAACTTAGTGGTAAATGCTTGACATGAGGGTCTTATCGTGATTGTTATTTTGGTGCACAAAGAACATATTTTTTACCAGCAAGCACAAAAATTGGTTGAAAAGCAAAATAATACCAAAAAGGAGGGCTTTCAATTGGTTCATATACAATAACGAATTATTGAAAGCTTTAGAAATTTGCAAGGTAACCTAGCATAAAATTAGCCAGCCTAATCTATTTTCTCAGAGAAAAGTATCAAAATCTTGAAATAAAAGGACATAACCTAACCAGGCCTATCCATCTTTTCTTTCGTGGAGGAAAAACATTGTCAACATGCAAACAAAGCAAGAAAAACACAACAACGTAATCTTGCAAATGATGTAAACATCACTAATACAAAAAGTTTCAGGATTACCAAGGATATTGGCTGGTGGGAACATTATGGTGGGAATAGATGATGGTAGGAGACATTTGCTTCTCTACAAAGAGGCAGGGTTGAGCAGTTCTTTCTTTCTGTTTCTTCTCTTATCAATTGCTTTGAAATGTTTGGAGCATGCTCTTAGTTCCTAACATTTGAAGTTCGACATGTTTTATTGTATGGTAAGAGATTTTGCTAAGGCAGAATCCTGATAAAAATTGTATAACCAGATTTCTTCTTTATTAAAGTTGCCTGCCCAGTGCCACCTCTGGTACTGTACAGTAAGGCATGACACCTAAAACAGAGATGTGTTACATTCAAACATTCTATCTAGGTGCTGAATTCATACTACAGGAAAGCAGACTGCAACTCATGGAAAGTTTCAGGAAGGCATTCATAGCATGATGATTGTATTATACATAAATGTTCAATTATGCATGTATCGTCAATAATCCATGCAAAATTAATAAAGGAATAATGCACCATGCCCTGGGTCTAGCTGACCTAGAAAGAGCTATGTTTGCAAAGACTGTTGTATGTCAATGTAGGTAGGTAGGTACATGTTTGGAAAAATAGGCTGCTCCTGGATTTTTGGAATCCAGAACACTATCCTCCCCAGAAAATTGTTTCTTGTTTTCTCATCTGGAGGTTGAATCTCCTCAGTCACCTCCTATGCTTGACAATGAGCTGCTGTGATCAAGTAAAAGTGCTCAAAGTTCACCGAAAGGGGGTGCAAATTGAGTTACGATGCATAAGGTATGAACAAAAATATTCTCTATACTGGATGACTACAAAATATTCTTCTCAACATGCAATATTACAATGCACAAATCCAACCTTGCCTATGCATGACAAAAATATGTGTCGGAACAAATGCTCACTGAAATATATTTGCTTGTAGAGGAAGCAAAATAAAAGTAGCCATTGCGTATGATTTGAGAAAAGTCGTCTGCAACCATATTGATACCATATTAAAAACCTTCGGATGACGTCATGCCGGCTTGAAGGAAAACTTCGATCTACCTTCTAGTAAAGGTATCTTGGTATTTATTGTGCGGGGACGACAGACAGAAATGTGTTAGGTGTAATGCAGCACTGACTGTGCACCATGTGCTGGTGGCGCGCAAAGCATACACAGAAGAACGTAGGCGCCACTTCGGGTATGATGCGAATGCTCTGAGGTTGACGGACTTATTGGGAGATTATTCCCGATGTATACACAATGGAGCAGTTTTGTGCTTCCTTGCGGAGATGGGATTTGACGTAATACATGCACCTGCCTAACTGATTATTTGTTTCCCCAGAGCTTATATCAAGCGCCTTAATAGCTATCGATGTTTTATATTCGTTTGTGAGTATGACGCGTGCTTAGGCAATCTTGTTATGGGTGAAATATAACCCAATGGGGTTGACGCACCCTAAAACCCCAATATTCATAATTAAAATGGCAAACATGCATAAGAAGGGGGAAGCTCATAAGATCTACTTTCAGAAGATCTACGTTCAGAAGATCTACTTTCAGAATATCTATTTTCACAAGATCTACTTTCAGAAGATCTATTTTCACAAGATCTACTCTGGGGTCTGAATGTTCAGAAGATCTACTCCCAATTCTGAATGTTCAGAAGATCTACAAATAGGCCTCAAATGTTCAGAAGATCTACTCCCCAATGCAAATGTGTAGAAGATCTACTGCCAGCTTGAAATGTTCAGAAGATCTACTGATAGCTGGAAGTGTTCAGAAGATCTACTCGGAGGAGGGAAATGTTCACAAGATCTACTCTCGGGACTGGATTGTTCAGAAGATCTACTCGAAGACGAAAGTGTTCACAAGATCTACTAATACTTGGAGATGTTCACAAGATCTACTCTCAGGTCGAAATGTTCAGAAGATCACAAATAGGCCTCAGTTGTTCAGAAGATCTACGGCTGGAAATGTTCAGAAGATCTACTACTGGAAATGTTCAGAAGATCTACTCGGAGGATGGAAGTGTTCACAAGATCTACTCTCGGGACTGGATGTTCAGAAGATCTACTCTTGGCCCGGAATGTTCAGAAGATCTACTCTCTAGGTTAGGTTAGGTTAGGTTAGGTTACGTTAGATTGGGTTAGGTTAGGTTAGGTTAGGTTAGGTTAGGTTAGGTTAGGTTAGGTTAGGTTGGGTTAGGCTTGGTTTGGTTTGGTTTGGTTTGGTTTGGTTTGGTTAGGTTAGGTTAGGTTAGGTTAGGTTTGGTTTGGTTTGGTTAGGTTAGGTTAGGTTAGGTTAGAACATTCCGGGCCAAGAGTAGATCTTCTGAACATTTAGTCCCGAGAGTAGATCTTGTGAACGCTTCCATCCTCCGAGTAGATCTTCTGAACACTTCCAGCAGTAGATCTTCGGAACATTTCCAGTAGTAGATCTTCTGAACACTTGAGGCCTATTTGTAGATCTTGTGAACATTCCAACCTGGGAGTAGATCTTGTCAACACTTTCGTCTTCGAGTAGATCTTCTGAACAATTCAGGCCTGGGAGTAGATCTTGTGAACATTTCGAGCTATCAGTAGATCTTCTGAACATTTGCCTTGGGGAGTAGATCTTCTGGACACTTGAGGCCAATTTGTAGATCTTCTGAACATTCAGACCTGGGAGTAGATCTTGTGAATATCTCCAAGCATAAGTAGATCTTGTGAACACTTTCGTCTTCGAGTAGATCTTCTGAACAATTTAGTCCTGGGAGTAGATCTTGTGAACACTTTCGTTTTCGAGTAGATCGTGTGAACATAGATCTTATGAAAGTAGATCTTCTGAAAATAGATCTCCTGAACGTAGATATTCAGAAAATAGATCTTCTGAAAGTAGATCTTATGAGCCTCACCCCATAAAAAGCCTCTGGGCCATTTTTTATCACAATGTTGTTTTTCTGGTGATTTCTGATTTCTGATTTCTGATTGTTCCTTTGGAAAATGAAAACTTCCAAGGATATAAGCACTTTAAGTTCAAGTACTTCTATCTAAGAAATCAGTCCAAGAAAATAATATCAAAAACATTGAAATAACTTTTTAAAAAGCAAGAAGAAAATTGACTACATATACCTGCTATCCCACCTCAACAACATATGGGAAGTGTGAGAAAAGGTTTTGGGTGCGGTGGTATATAATGAAAAATAACATACAATTATCAATAAATATTAATGCAACCTAACCTAGCCTACTGATGTTCGACGGCCTAACACCTACCGATGTTGAATCACTTAAACGCACTAATATTGGATTACTTAAAACCTACGGATGTTGGATTGCCTAAATATGATTTTAAAATGTGATTTTCAAAACAAATTGCAGAGGACTGTCCATAATAGCCAATGCACGTGGAGGGCATGTATTGTGAAATAAATAAATAAATATACAAATAGGAAGACGTCAGCCTTCCACAGCCGCCGGCTGCCAGCGACCATCGTGCAGACAACGGGTCAGGCGTGCACGGTCAAGTTCGCGGACCGCCGATAGGTCATTCACATAATGACCAGATCAGGTCGCGAGTGATGCCGTTGCTGTATCCGTTCCCGAAGCCGTCCCGTCGGCTCCTGCGACGTCATTTTCCCCAGGGTTATCTCAGCTGAGGCCACCATCAGTGGTAGCCTTACCTGCTGGCGTGTGTGCTCCCTTGCCGCCCAGTTCAGTACATAATATATATATATATATATATATATATATATATATATATATATATATATATATATATATATATATATATACAAATACACAAATATATATATTACGTGGGCTATATGGGGCCTGCTGTCGGTGGCGGATCCAGGGAGGGAAGTTGGGGCATGTGCCCCTCCCCCATAAAAGGTGGCGTCCCTTCGACTAGGAAAATGCGTCCCTCCACGAAGGCTCGAGTGCATCCCAACACCCTCGAATTTTTCAGCCACAGGCGCCTCTCGGCAGGGAAGGCACCCCTCAAGCTACTTTCGCGGTGGCGCCACTCCAAACACGTGGCCCCTCCCCAAGATGACAATTCCTGGATCCGTCCCTGCCTCTTGTGGGAGCTATTGGTTTCCTGTAGCGGCTATGGGATCTCTTATGGCGACAGAGAGCCTCCTAGTGCGGTCTAGGGGCGGTCAGATCATTTCAGGCGGTCTTCTGTGGTTACGTTTCGGAAACTCTCCTGCCACTGAGGGGAAGAAGCTAAGGCGCACTTAGCTCCCCCCCTCTGTCTGTCCTTTCTTTCGCTCTTGAACGGGGGTGACAACTGGACCAGCTAAAACGGACGGTAGAGGGAGCCTACCAATATCGGGAAAAATCCCTTTATTTTGGAGGCACTTGATGGTCAGCCTGCCGGAAACGGCACATTGTTAGGCAGGAAGATTGATACTGGGTCATTTAGGATACATTTTGCTGAAGCTGAAGAATAGGTCTTTCAATTGGTATACGTCAAAGTGATCTATATTACCATACAACATTCAAGAGAGCGTAGAGAAAAACGGTCAAATTGCATGTAAACCAATGGTGAAGGGAAGCCTTCAAGCCCGCTACCAAACCCACTTCGTGGGGGCCCGATTCAACTCACGGCACGACTTGGCTGCTAGTGCTAATGTGAACTCATTCCCGTTCTCGCACCTACTCTTGACCGACTCTCGCAACCAGCACTCCCTCCCATTCTCACACCTTCTTGCTCACTTTCGCTACTGCACAGCTACTAATTGCACTTGCACTCGGGTAGGCGGCTGTGGCGGGAAGAGCCAGCAGCGCGTGCGGCCCGTGGCGCTGCGCTGGCTAGACTCACATCACATCGCGTTGTATTGCTCATTGTTCAGCTTTTCAATTTAGGCGTCTCTTTGATGCTTGTTATCTGAATCTGCCGAGGACATAACTTACTTTTTTTCTTTTATTTTTGATTGGGGTGCACTATCATGAAGTGTGGGTTTCGCAATGACTTCCCAAGAAAACCCCACACCTCGAATTTCTGCCACATTTTAAGATCACCCACACACTTTGGAACATAAGGGAACAGAAAGACAGGGTGTGGGGTGGTCACCGAATAAAGGGTTCTGTGGACTGTTTCCTGCCTTTTGAAAATCGAGTTTATCCTATTTAGTTAACCCTTCAGGCTGGCCAAAAAGGTGTGTCAGTCCATCCCATTGAGCATGGGGTCTTATAATTTCAGCATTTTTGCACATTATTGATGGGCCGTTCATTACCAAATGGATGCAATGGTGTGTCAAGAGTACATAAATGCCTTTTCTAATCTAAGTTTAGCATGACAAAATCCAAACTGGCACTTACTAGACAGCATTCCTTGTTCTTTGCATATTACCTTTTTCCATGCTGTCTGCATGCCATGATGTTGGTAATATACTTAGGATTTACAGGGGGGAAACAGATCTGGAGGGGCCCAATCTACCACTATTGTTTTGAATCACAAGATTTTATGGTAAATATCCAGAACTAGGTAAAATGCAATTTTTTTAATTTAAAAAAACATGGTATTTTAACGTAAAAATGACTATGCGACCACTCATTTTCTCTGCAAATGATTACTTTTAAGTCAGCGACGGTTGATTGCGCCATAATGATTTGATGATGTCATATGCATTAAGTCGGGGACAAAACAAAAAATAAAATAACCTAACCTAACCTAGACTAAGATAACAGCATAATATGTAAAATATATTCCATCACAATATAATCTTACTAAGCCAGGGACGGTTGATGTAACGATTTGATGATGTCATAGTCATGATACAGCACATACATGGTACATTTACATATCTTAATGCGATGGCCCGGTCTGTGGCTCGTCTGTTTCTTCCTCGGAGTGTCGCTGGGATTGCGGCTTATAAAGCTTCAATGCTTCAATAAAAAAGTTATGCATTTCGTGGCCGTGAAACTCCTTAAAAAACAAATACCGTCAGAGATATTTCCACAAGTACTTGGCTTTCATGCCCGGTCGCCGCACCACTCTTTCACATCGCGCCAGAGCCGCTCGATGTTTTGGGTGTGGACAGCGCTGTCTGACGGATCTGTTATATAAATAATATAACGAGATAAAATAACCTAACCTAACCTAGACTAAGATAACGTAGCATAATATATCAAATATATTATATCATAATATAATATAATCTAACCTAACCTAACCTAACCTAACCGGACAACCAGAATCGTCCGAAACAAATATTTCGGCGTGACATCAGATGTATTAAAAGCAAAATAATACAGCATCGCAAAGAATTTCTGGCCCTTATCAACTGTTGCTGGCGTGTCGTGTTGCTGGCGCGGCACGTGAGTATTCATTCTCGGAGATAATGTCGAATTAAGGCAGAAACATAAGGTTTTCGATGTCAAAGAGTATTAAATCAAGTGCATGAAGTGTTGAATGTCTTCTTTATCACGTCTCTGACACACCAGGTACGGATAATTATACGCGATGTGCTATGTTTGCAGAATGAAGATTATGGTCGTATATTTGTTTGCCAACTGAAAAAAATAATTATTTGTGGAGAAAATGAGTGGTCGCATCATTATTTTTACATTAAAATACCCTGTATTCAGAAAAAAATTCCAAACAATTGCATTTTACCTAGTTCTGGATATATACCGATTGTACCCCCTCCCAGTTAAAAGTTTTTTTGTCTTGCTTCCCTTGATAATTATCAAGGGAGATAATTGGGTAAATTCGTCATAAAAGGTGTTTTTTTTAATTTGTTTGGAATTTTCTTCTGAATACCATGTCTATTAAGGTGACTTAAGATGATGGAACAACTTATTTTCAGTGCAAATGCTTACTTTTCAGGTTGTGAGCAAAAGAATGCCAAAAAGGGGCTTTGAGTTAAGTAACATAGCATATAAAGATTTTTTTTATGCAACATAACCTAACTTAGTCTAGCCTAACCTACCCTGGAAGAAAAAAAGGTGAGGCAATTTATTTTCCAAAAATTCCAAAATTAAAAAAGAAACCTAACCCAGCCTAACCTAACCTAACCTAAGCTGCTTTTGAAGAAAAAACTTTTTTGTGTGATTTTTGGGGGAAACTTCAGTATTATTGTGCTTTAAGGTGGTAACAAGGAAAGTTTTTACACACATGTGCCTCCATAAAGCAAACAAATGTGTTAGGTTTGGTTAGGTTAGGTTAGTTTAGTTTAGTTTTTTAAGTTGGTAAATTTTTCAAAGCAATTTCACAACAAAAATTCCCCCCAAAATCCATTTGCACAGAAAATAAGTAGTCCCATCATCTTAGTCACCTTCATAAACATGGTATTGGGAATACAAATTTATTTTTTTTAAAAGCATTTTAAAACAATAATACTGATGATTGAGCAGTGTCAGTTGACTTAAGTCCACTCACACTGCTCAAATTACTCTTATTCACATCACTTAAAGATGTACAATTTTCCAATTTCATGTGCTTCAGTCTATAGCACTTGGTCTCCATGAAGTCAACATTTGTGCAAGTGTATTTACACCTACCTTGAGCATTCATTGCATGAGCCATGCTGTGCTTTGGGTGTTGATTTCTGAAAATTATTGGGAGGAGTGGGAATACAAAGTGGGTTCAGGTATATTGGAGCCTATCCCATGGAGTTCTTTGTGAAAACTTGAAATTATTTGGACAGGCTAAACCAACATAGTACCCTATGTTGCCAAGGCCACCTCAATAGCATATGGATCATCACAGATGGTTAGTGTACTTCTCCCATTTCTGCAGTTTCAGCTGGGCTCATTTTTGTGAATTGCTGCCATATGATGGTCCTGGCTGGAAATCCGGGGTGGGTTGGTGCCTCTGGACCCTCAGTTTTGGTACAGTGATAATGTTAATTTGTCATTTTCCATCTTCAATCTTAAAATTTGCCATGAAAATAAGGACTTGGACCAACCTGTTTTGATGACAGCCCTTCAGCTTTGCCTGTGCTATATTTGATGTCATGGAATGCTTTGTCTGTGGGTTTGCCAGGACATTTTTATTATTTCAATTCAAAGATTGTTTCCCTTCTTCCTACATTTTCTGGTGGAAAGGAAATCTAGATACCACTCTGAGGTTTGATGTACCTCATCTGTTTGCTTAAATATGCTCCTAGGTTGGCTGCAGAACCAAGGCACTGGCTGGTGTTCTTTTTTATGGCTGGTTGCATTTTGTTGTGTACTGATGTGTTTTAGGGCTACAGCACATTTTTTAGGTTTAGTTTCATTTTTTTAGCTGCCATGCTTTTCATAGTTTTTGTGGACCCACAGTATGTGTTTATGCACATATGTGCCTTGTTTATGCACATATATGCATATCCCCTGGTATATCCAAGGTCATATCAGTGACCTTGGATACAAGGTCACTGATGACAAAGTGTACAAAGAACATATTTTTTACCAACAAGCACACAAATTCGTTAAAAAGCAAAATAATGCCAATAAATATTAATATTAACACGCGCCCTGGAGGGCCTCTGAGAATTACGCGCACTGGAGGGGGGGCGGATTCCGCCCCCCCTAAGATCTCAGCTCCTAGTAAAGCTGGAGGAACGAAATTCGCAGGGTGGATGGGCACGGTAGTGAACTCTATTGTGTGCAATTTTCGTGACCTTAGGTCAATATCTTCAAGGTCAAATGAGGTCAGATTTGCAAATTTGTCCGGTTTTGCGTGGCTTGGCTTGTCATCGTTATGGATCGCTGTGATTGTGTTTAAATGCTAAAAAATGGGCATCAATGATGTTTTGGACATTACTAATGATGCAATGCAGATGCTAGACCCTACATTTGACCTCAGGTCACCTATATAGCACCACTTTATCAGGTCAGTTACCTGTTCCAGTTACCGGAACCGGCCGCCCGCCCGACTGCTCCGTCGGGCAGCTCGGAGCAATCGGCTTCGTGAAGAAGAGAGTGAAGTATATGAATAAAGTATGGAAACGCAATGACAAACAGTACAAATGACAACCAGTAGTGCATTTATGGCAACATTCCAGTTGATCAAGTTTGGTTCCATTAACCTGTCATGAACTTGACCTGACTTGACCTTGGTGACCTAACATGACCTTGAAACTATACAGCATATCAATATGCATCAAACAAGTCGCTAGTGTTGCCTAGAACACTTCCCTTTTGTCCGTATACTGGAAGCGCATCAGCGCCGATTTGTGTGGTCTCGCGCTATAACATTGTTTTACTTTAGCGGCCCCTAACTTGAAATATTTTCGGCCGATTTCCATTTTTCGTGCTTTAAACGACGCGCCGTTCATTTCTAAGTAGGTACACCGAAAATTGCGTATATCAACCGGTAAAATGTGCAGTTATTTGCGAAAAACCGGAGGGGTGGGCGGATTTCGCCCCCCCTCCAGTGCGCGTGTTAATAATATATTAATAGTTTGCCATCACACATGTGTGTGGGTGGGCTCGTAGATTGTAAGGTAGCTTTGCTTGTTGATATATGAGCAACGGAAGAAACGTGGCTAGTGAACTCTTGCGCACAGATAGAACGGAACATACGAAAATTGCATTCGCTGTTCTTTTGTTGGGCTTTCAATTGAGTCGGACAATTTTCTACCCCTGAAGTGATAACCTGGTGTTCTAGACGTATCGTTGTATTTTTATCTTAATCTTGAGCATCATATTATTTGCGAATTATTTCTATCAGCAGATCAAGTAGCGTAAATCTACTTGATTGAAATCTACTTGATTCACGTCGACAACGGCGTGAGTTGTCGACGTGTTTTGGCATTGCATACGTTTGTGGCGATTTTAAAACAAATCGAAGGGGTCGCGATTTCCCGTCCCGCACGGTCCCATGCTAAACCCTATGGGAAGTTAACCATTGGGTCCAAAACCGATTTTATCGGAACATATTTTGATATATCTCCGGAATTAATCGAACATCAATGATTCTAATGCCACTGTTGGACTGCCCATGTTATTGGCGTTACACCTATGTGTCTTTTATACACATTCCATCATGTGAACGGCTTGACCTGACACGACCTCTGACCTGACAAGGTCACATGGCTCCTGGACCGTTGAAATTTCGCTTCAGATTTTAAGCGTTATTAAAAAAAAATCCATTACGACTTGAGCATGCCAACTGATGACAGTCACTTGCTCCATCTTCACATATAGGTCAAAGTCGAATGTCGAACTGGAACTCGTTGACCTCTGGACGCCACATCTTTCGATGCCCCGGAAAACAGCATGAGTTGTCGACGTGTTTTGGCATTGCATACGTTTGTGGCGATTTTAAAACAAATCGAAGGGGTCGCGATTTCCCGTCCCGCACGGTCCCATGCTAAACCCTTTGGGAAATTAACCATTGGGTCCAAAACTGATTTTACCGGAACATATTTTAATATATCTCCGGAATTAATCGGACGTCAATGATTATAATGCCACTGTTGGACTGCACACGTTATTGGCGTTTCAACTATGTGTATTGCATACACATTCCCGGAATGGGAATGTGAATAATGAATGGGAATGTGTGGGATGCAATACTGTGGGGAAAAAATTACATAATGTGTCATAACCCCTTAACTGTTCGTGCTATGGGGTAAATGAGAGCAGTTTCAGAATCAGCGTGTCGTTGTAGATCAAATGGACTATATAACTTAGACATTCTGGCATTATTGGATGGTTGACCTATCTTGACCTCTGTCGGTCAAACCATTCGATGCCCCATGAAATACGTCTGCATGGTGGGTCAGGGACCTTGGGACTACCGTCTCACCGAGTTTGGGTGAAATCGAAGTGGTTGTCGATTACTGCTGAATATGAATATCGAAACCCTGCCAACTTTACGGACGTTGTGGTTTGAGGAATTATAGGTTTTGAGTGTTCTAGGTATTGAACATTCCCACAAGACGACAATTTAGAGGCTCTGAAGCATTAGGTGTTTTGAGTATTATAGGTTCTGAAGCATTATAGGTTTCGGGTATTATACGTTCTGATATGTTCCCAAAATAACATACAATTATCAATACAAATTAATGCAACCTAACCTAGCCTACTAATGTTGGACGGCCTAAAACCTACCGATGTTGAATCACTCAAACGCACTGATATTGAATTACTTAAAACCTACGGTGTTGGATTAACTAAATATGATTGTAAAATGTGATTTTCAAAACAATTGTAGAGGACTGTCCGTAATAGCTACTGTATGTGGAGTGCATGTATCGTGAAATAAATAAATAAATAAATAAATATGAAGACGTCAGCCTTCCACAGCCGCCGGCTGCCACCGACCATCGTGCAGACAGCGGGTCAGGCGTGCACGGTCCATTTCGCGGACCGCCGATAGGTCATTCACATAGTGACCAGATCAGGTCGCGAGCGGTGCCGTTGCTGTGTCCGTTCCGGAAGCCGTCCCGTCGGCTCCTGCGACGTCATTGGCGCGAGGGGTATCTCAACTGAGGCCACCATCAGTGGTAGCCTTACCCGCTGGCGTGTGTGTTCCCTTGCCGCCCCGGTTCAGTACATTGGATCGAGTTCAAGCCGCGCTGTGACAGAGACGGTCACCACGCTTGCGCCGACTACGTGTACATTACGGCTACGGTGCGAGTGATGAATGAACGCAGGCGAAGCTACATGTGGAAAATTCTTATATTGTGAGTTTATGTTGTTCTTTTCCGCCAACCACAGTTGGCGATCCACGCAGGTAATTGTGCTGCTGCCGTTGTTACTTGGTTATGTTCTAAGTTCGCGATACATTCGCACTTGAAATACGTATGCGCAAATACACGTGAAAATCGTACTAAGAACATATTCGCACTCGATATATTCGTATGCAGGGAGTTTTATGAACCACGCAAGAAGGACGCTACATCTGCAGTTGGGTCGAAGGTAGCCGTTTTTATGCAATTTTCCAATTTATGACTTGTATCCTCAAGGACAGGTGCAGCTAGCTTCCTGCACACAGACATAGCGAACAGATGCTATCAGCGGGTATGGACAAACACCCCCTGCCACACCAATTGTTTTCACAATTATCCACCAATATATACTTCATATGCACCCACAAACCAAACGCATGCATTCATTCATATGTAGTCTTACGGTTAAGCCTAACCCATGTAGTTCCGTACTTATGGACAGGGAAACAAATATTTGGCAAAGAAATAAATCAGTTGTAAAGGGGAATCATTTGCAATGTCTTTTGCGGCCCACTGGTGCAGATTGCTTTTGAGCCCTTAATGCACCAGATGCATACATACACACACATATACATATACATATATATATGTATATATATATATGTTTTGTTTGGAGTGGCGCCAACGCGAAAGTACCTTGAGGGGCACCTCAGGCTGAAAAATTCGAGGGGGTTGGGGTGCACTCGAGCCTTCGCGGAGGGACTCATTTTCCTGGTCGAAGGGACGCTGCCTTTCATGAGGGGGGGGGGGAATTTGCCCTAACTTCCCTCCCTGGATCCGCCACCGACAGGAGGCCCCATATAGCCGGAACAAGAGTCTCCTCGCCGCTGCAGGACCCCTTCGGAAGGAGGCCCCTCGGATAGCCCACGTAATATATATTTGTATATTTGTATATATATATATATATATATATATATATATATATATATATATATATATATATATATAAACAAAACCAAACATCAGTTGTAAAAATTTCAAGCAATGTATTTTTTTCCAATAAAAAATGTAACCCAACTTAACATGTTGAAATGTAAAAGAACAATAACATGTTGAAAGTACTATATTTTCAGGACTGGAATCCTGTGCTGATAACATTTTCTTTGTTATAAATTAGCAAATCATACCTACATCATTTGTGCTAATAAATATGAGAAATTCATAGAAATGCATACACCGGTTTGTGGACAAGAAGTTATTCTGATGATTTCTGATGTATTGGAAAATGACAAATGTTTCATGATAGAAGCAGGCAAAGTTAAAGTACTTATATCTCAATAAGTGGTCAGTTCACTAACAAGACAGCAAATTCACTCAAATAGCACTCAAAACACGAGGCGGCCCACTCTTTTTGCAAGTTTAAAATCGATGACAGTGCTTTCTTGAATCATGTTTAAAGCACATGAAGGAAATGCATTGCTGACACTTGTAAGTAACTGATGTGTGTAACGTTTAATTAACATTTCTAATGTACTGATGTTTGTACACAAAATATAGCTCACTATTCTAAATAGCATGGGAAGTATGATGCCATAGAGCATGGCTAATTTATGGGCAAATTGTTATGCAGCAGATTCCCTGCATTGTTACTTAGTTATTTGGGCTTTAGGCACATCGACCATGTTGATCACATAGCTCCCTGCATTGTTGTTAACTGATATATCAGTGTGTTTGCAAATTCACCCTATGAGTGAATAAATACCATTCCCACTGGGGTATAAAGTCATAAAGTCATAAAGTATTAAGGCTTAATAAGAGCCACAGGGGCCCATCTGGGTTAAGCCTATCTAGAAAAGGTACTAGAATGTACATACTCCCACCCCAATCAATCCCTTATCCCAAGTTCCTAGGAAGCTATATATCCCAGCCCATCTAACACCACTCACTTGCTACCGCCTAACACCCTCAATAATCACAAGCTCCTCCCATCACACCCATCGTGCCACCATAGACAACCTCATCAGCATCACATCCCGAAGGAAGGTGCCGAATCCACTGCTAGGCACATCCCACAGAAATTCATAAAGCGTTCAGACTTAATAAGAGACTCACTTGCTATTGCATAATACACTCAACAATTACAAACTCCTCCCATCATACCTATTGTGCTACCATAGACAATCTCATCAGTATCACATCCCGAAGGAAGGTGCTGAATCCACTGCTAGGTACACCCTATATAAAGTTATAAAGCATTTAGACTTAATAAGAGACTCACTTGCTATTTCATAACACAGTCAACAATTACAAACTCCTCCCAACTCCCACTCCTCCCTGTCGATCAACCTTCCCTGGAATACAGAAAAACAATCCCCCTATTCTTATAATGATTGTCTATGCCGTTTTTAAAGATGTTCAGTGTGTTGCTACTGACAATGGTTCCTGGCAGCTGGTTCCAGTGTTCTACTACCCTGTTGGTGAAGAAAGACTGTCTTAACCTTGTCCTGCTGTGATTAACTTTAATTTTGAATTGATGACCTCTAATTGCATCATTTCTGTTAAATTCAAACATTTCCCTGAGATATCCCTGTTCCTGACCATGAACAAATTTAAAAACCTCGATGAGATCTCCTCTCAGCCTTCTATATCTAAGTGAAAACATGTTCAATTTCTTCAGTCTTTCCTCATATTCCAGGTTGCCTATACCATTAACCATTTTTGTTGCCCTCTTTGTACTCTCTCTAAAAGCCAACAATCTTTCTCATAACTAGGGGACCAAGCTTGGACACAGTATTCCAAATGTGGCCTGACATATGCACAGTAAAGCTTCCTGATGACCTCCTCACTTTTGTATGACACATTCCTCTGTATTGCCCCAAGCATTCTTAGTGCCTTCTTCCTGGCTTCTTTGGTCTGTTCTGATGCCCCAAATTTTGTGTTCAAAATAACACCTAAGTCCTTCTCCTGCTGAGTCACAGATAGTACTTGGCCACCCATCAAGTATGGAGCCTTCATATGCTGCCTACCTACATGCATGACTTTGCACTTATCAAAATTAAACTTCATTTGCCATTTTTTGGACCACTTCACTAGCTCGTCTAAGTCTTTGTGCAGCAAAACCTGCTCATTTTGCCCTGTTATTGCCCTAAAGATCTTCAAATCATCCGCAAATTTCAAAACCTTACTGCTTAGGCCACATTCAATGCTATTCACATATATAATGAACAATAGTGGCCCCAGTACCGACCCCTGGGGGACTCCACTAAGAACATTTTGCCATGATGACTTTGTACCATTTAGCATCACTCTCTGCTGTCTATCTGAAAGCCACAACTCTATCCATTTTAGGATGCTACCTGCAATACCATGGACCTGAAGCTGCATCATTAACCGTTTATGGGGTACCTTGTCAAAGGCCTTACTAAAGTCAAGATATGCTACATCAACCTGATTTCCCTGATCAAATTGTTCTGTAGCAAAATTCAAAAAGTCCAAGAGATTTGTGAGGCACGATCGCCCTTTTCTAAACCCATGTTGAGTATCTTGAATCAATTTGCTTCCTTCCAGAAAACTAACTATTCTATCCTTGATAATTGATTCGAGTACCTTGCAGACTAGGGATGTGAGGCTTACTGGCCTATAGTTTTCAACTTTCCCTCTTTCTCCTTTCTTGAAAATAGGAACTACATTTGCCCTTTTCCAATCTGTTGGAATTTCATTTTGCGAAACTGATCTACAAAATATTATGCTAAGTGGAATTGCCACTTCCTTTTCAGCTTCCCGCAATACCCTAGCATAAATTCCATCGGGTCCTGCTGCCTTGTTTGTCTTTATTTTTCTGATATAATTGAAAACAATATCACTATCAATGAAATCAACATCGTGTATCTGATCACCTGTCACTGAACTGTGGTTCACGGTTGGCAGATTAGTCACATCCTCCACTGTAAACACTGATTTAAACTGCTTGCTCAGCTCCTCAACCATCTCACTATCCTCACTCAATATAGTCCCATTTACATCCAGTGGACCAATTGTGCTTGAAACTTTACTTAGCTTGTAGAAACTAAAGAACTTTTTACTGTCCCCATTACAGTTCCTAGCCAAATCCAATTCTTTTGCTCGCTTTGCTGCTCTGATTTTCTGCTTCACAGCGTCTCTAGATTTTTGATACGACCTTAGATTTACGATATTTGAAGCCTCCTTAAATACTCTAAATGCACCTTTCTTAGCCTTAATTGCTTTCATCACATCTGGTGTAAGCCATGCTGGCTTTCCTACCCTTCTTTTGCGCCTTTGCTTTTGGGGAACATGTTTAATCTGAATTTCCCTCAAGTAGGATTTGAACTTTTCCCACATTTCACAGGCATTTAAATCAAAGAATTCTTCTTCCCATTTTATGGCACTTAAAGCCTCTCTCATGCAGGCAAAGTCTGCCCTGTTAAAATTTGGAATCTTTGCCAAATTATCCTTGATTGTCCCTGATACCTGTGCCTTGAATCTCACTATGTTATGGTCACTTCTTCCCAGAGTTTCTCCTACAGTCAAGTCTTGAACTAAATCACTTAAATCTGAGAAGACAAGGTCCAGGAATGAGCCCTGCCTGGTTGGTTCCATTACAAACTGGTGTAAGAACAAGTCCTCTTCAAGGCATTTCCTAAACAGTTTACATGATGGGGAGCCAACACCAACATTTTCATATCCTTTTAGATTAAAGTCACCAAGAATAAGGCATTTCCTCTGAAAGTTTCTACTGATTTCCTCACAAATCACCTTATCAAGCTCCAGTTGCTGAGAATGTGGCAAGGTTCCTGATCGATACAAAGCTCCTATCCTCAGTTTATTGTTGTTGCGTTTTCCCACAGCAACATCAAGCCAAATGGACTCCACAGACACATTTTTCACCCCATCTACTACTTTTTGAGAACTGTATAAGCTATTCACATAGAGCATTACACCACCCCCTTTCACTGCTGGACCCCTATTGCATGAAAACATATTGTATCCCTGGATCTCATAGTCCTGCAAGTTATCCCCAAAATATCCCTCACTGACCCATGCCTCAGTAATGCAAACAAAATCTGGTTTCTCCTCAGCAATATAACACTTGAACTCATCAAATTTGGATCGAATGCTCTGAGCATTAAGCATCATACACTTAACAAAAGTTCCAAGACCATCTTTGGCTTTTTTATGTTGAGTAGCTCTATCATCTCTGGATGAGCCACCACTCTGCCCCCTTGATCTACTGCTACCACTATTTGCTGACTGTGAGGTTCTATTGCCTATGCTGTCACTATTGACATATCCCTGAGATGGCAATGCCAATTCTTCCCTCCCCACCCCATTATCTAGTTTCCCTGAAGGACATGTTCGTATACTTTGCCTAACACTTGCACCCCCTTCTCAGAGAAGTGCAAGCCATCCCTCTGATAGAGGTCAGATGAGCCATAAAACCTGCACCACTTGTCAACAAAAGTCAAACCTACCTCATTGCAAAGCCTACCTACCCTGGCATTGGCTGCCAGTGCCCTAGAGCTCCACTCAGGGGAGACTCCAGCCCTAGGCAGAATAGCTGTCACAATAACTCTGCTATTGCTTTGCTTCAGGGTGGCCAGAAGGGCCCTGTAGTCCTGCATCAGCTCCTCACTCCTAGCAGGACCTATGTTGTTCACTCCTACCTGCACTATAACTGTACTGAACTGGTTTTCGCTGGTGGCCTGTGCGACCACTTGGACCAGGTCTCTAACTTTGGCACCAGGCCTGGTGATGCACCTCCTACCTTTCCGACCTTTACAGAATACCCTATCCAAATGCCGCACACGAGAGTCTCCTACGACTAGCACTTTCTCCTTGCTGCTATCACTATCACTATCACTATCCTGGGGGCAGTCCTCCAATGCCTGGAACCTGTTGGATGTTGTTACTACTCCTGTCTGTTGAGCTGCTTCGCTAGGTTTTTTCCCACTCCTACCACCTACCACCTGCCACTCACTGCCCCCTTGCTTAGGCTCACGCCTCCAAATCCTCCACCCCTTGACTTTAAACCACTGCCCCTCCTGTGAGCTACTATAAATATTCTGTTCACTAGGAACACTTATCTCTTCAGATCTCCCTGCCACCTCCACAGCAGGGGAAGCTACAGTTACCTGGTGGCCTGTGACCACCTGGGCATAGGATGCCCCTGCTACAGACTGCCCCTTACGTTCTGGCCTGCCCTTTGAAGCAAGGGAAGCTTTGAGCTTGGAAAGCTCTGCCTTAAGGGCCCCAACCTCATCCTCTAGTGCCTGCATCCTGGTGTTAACCATCCTAAAGGCTGCAGTTTATTCTAGATTGAAATTGACAAATACCTTGCTCCAAAATTATTTACCAAATAACAGAGCAGAGCAAAATAACCGACAAAGCTTAGATATATGCTAGTTCCTAACTATGCAGCACTTACAAGGTAATCACTGTGCAGAAAGTTGACAGTGGTTTTAAAGAAAGAAGAAATCACTCGCTGAATAACTGCCAAAAATTATATAAGTAGCTGAAAGCACTGACACACTAGACAAAGACAGACAGAATGGACAAAATGGCGCTGGGCAGCGTCTCTAGATATAAATATTATAATCAGCTTGCCAAAAAAGAAACTTATGAGATAAAGCTATGCAAATATATGCCAGAAGTAATTGCTAAATACCTATCCACAGTTAAGCCGGTATACTGGTAACGACTTATCTAGAAAAGCAGGAGCTCCACAGCGATGTGTTTCCACCTTGACAACTGGCGGAAAACTGAGCTACATCATAACATTGCTTCTACAACGCATATAACAGAAACCCATCTCGATTGTCCTACTTACTCAGGACACCAAAGAAGTCAATGAAGCCAATGAAAACCATAGAAGTCAATGAAAATGTTACTTCATCCCTTGTATTGTTAATGGAAACAGAAGTCTCTTGAACCATATGTTATGTCCTTCAGTGTTGCTCCATCCACCTCCAACTCCATCCATGACCAAACTTCAGGAGCTCATCCATCTCCAAAGCAGATGTTTGACTTTCCTCAAACTGTCTGGATAACTGGGGAGTTGAAATCACATGTGAGAGATGAAACAGATTAACTATTCCTGGATTCGTATGTTGCATCATTGCATGGCACAATGACATACCGAATGGGGGAGGGGTCATTGTGGGCAGTTGCCTCCAGCCCCCCGCCCCCCCTCCTGATAGGTTGTGGGGCCTCCACGAATCCGCCGAGCTCAGGAAAAAAATGCGCCATGCTCCATAAAAATTCCACTCGGTCCACCAAAAATCGCACCGGGCCTCACAAAAATCACATTGGGGGCCCCCAAAAGTAGCGCAGGGGCCCCCGATAATGACGCTGGGGCCTCGAAAGTTTGCACCTGGGCCCCTGAAAATCACGTTGGGGCCGGAAAAAAGTCGTGCCGGGGTTCCAGAAAGTCACGACGGGGGCCACAAACGGTCGGGCCGGGGCCTCCTGAAAATCACGCCGAGACTGGGGTACTAAGAATTATCACCCGGGCCCCTGAAAATCACGCTGGATGCCTGACAGGTCCCACCGGGGCACTAAAAGTCTCGTTGAGATCACCCAACAAATGAAGCCGAGTAAATGAAAAACAGTCCGGACACGGAAAATCAATCTGGGATCTCAACAATGGCTCCAAAAGCCCACAACACTTTTTGGGCCCCCAAAAACGTGTCGTAGCCACCGCAAGGGATCCCAACAAGTGACCACGGGGCCCCAGAAAATCGCACTTAGACCAAAAAAAATTTCACGTCGCCTCTCTTGAAAATCTCACTGGGGCCAAAACGTCGTGCCGGAGCCCCACAAGTTGCAGCCGCCTTCCCAAGGACCAATATATACCCGGAATGTCACCTTGCGGACGCAAAAATTGCGTCAAGGATCCACAAAATAAGAAGTCGTCGGACGCCGGAAAAGAAACCTGTTGGGCACCGGAAAAAAGCGCACCGAGAGCCCGAAGAATCGTACCGGGGTCCAAAAATAGACTGCAGGGGCTTATAAAAATAGACTTCACCACAAAAACACAAGGAGACTCCATCGAATCGACCAGAGCACCGGAAAATTCAGAATGGGTCCCGAAATAAAATTATCCGAAGGGCCTTTCTACTCTCGATCGTACAATCTGCGGAAAAAAACACGTTCAGCAGCCGCAGTGGCGTACTAAAGGGACAAATTCCACTCCCTAATGTTAGGCACCAAGGAAATACTTTCACCCATCGTCAACACTGTTCAGGTCTGCTGTGCTCTGATGCTCCATCAATGCCGGTGTGTTTTAGCCTGCATCTGATCGCTGAAGTATTTTTATTTAAGCCGGTCTGTGTTTGTTGGTGTGTGGAGTGAGCAGGAGGGTAACGGTGACGGTGACGGTGACGATAGATCCGAGCGCACTATATGGCACTGCAGTCGCATGCTATTATTCAGAGTTGTTACGTTGACATGTACTTGTAGTCGCTGGGTCCGAACAATGCAGTCGCCGGGTCCGAACCGCAAGCACGCATGACAACTTTCAGTCCAACCCGCACGGGCGGCCCGCACGTCCGCCCGCGGCCAGCTTTATTCTCACACTCCCGCGGCCTGGGATCTTTTGGCGCGAAAGCAACAAGCCAATCGGAAGGCACGCGTCGCCTTGGCGACGCGCGGGACCATGACGTCACCCGTCTACACTCTATAAACCTTGAAAAAAAGGAGTGCACACGCACTCAACGCACATGACCTAGACATGACACCGGAGCGAAATGGCACACGATGTATCGCCACGCTGTTCGAACTATCGTCACAAGTGGTCGTCAGCAGCATGGCAACGAGTTTATCCGCAACACAAAGACTGATGTCACGACTGCGCAAGACCGTCGCAAGTCTTAATAGGGTACGCACTAGATTTCAGCACAAGGCATCTAGCACTCGCCATAGGCGCCCAAACGACTGAAGCGTTCCACAATCCGCACAGACATTATACAGTTTCACAATGTGGTGTAGACCCGAAACAAACCGCCATCCACTAACGTATCCCCGGCGGATCCTCATTTCCGCCCAACGCTAGTTATAACAATTGGTACACTAGCATATTATTCTAACATCGCGCAACCTCACATCATACACGCGTTTACACTGTAACTAACGACTATTCTAACAACACCCAACCAGGAGCTCGCTTAACCCGACTCGATCGTCGCAACACAGTTAGCGGTACACTCGGGGGAAGTCCAGGCCCGGGGTCACCTGTCTCTGACCCCACTCCCTCCACGGATGGGACAACATCAGGGCTTTCTATTCCTAAGCTAACCGTAGTGCCCGTCAACGCCGATTCTCTCCTGACAGCGGGGCACCCATCCCCTTTTTCCCTCTGAACGGAAGTTGCTTGGGTGGGACCCAGATCGCCGCTGTTACTGTCGTCACCACCAGCCGCTAACGCATCCGCGCCGAGATCCCCACTTTCCCCAACGACGCGAGTTCCGAGAGCGGTGCTTCCGGAGGAAGGATGTGAACCCCCTTCGCCTCCAGATTCCAGCACGCCAGGTCGGAATATGCCACATCGAACGGGTGGTGAGGGTGACCCCAACCCCGGACGCCGGGGCGAGCGGCTCACCGACGCCCTGCCTCTCATCATCCACACTCAAGCCACGTCCTGCTGGTGTGTCTGTTACACCAGCTGCACATCCAGGCACTGCATCCCTGGTCACCTGAGCGGTCGTTGGTTGCAGTCTGTTATGATGCACTAGAATCGTCTTTCTGCTCCCGTGCAGACGTATCCGATAATTTACATCACCCACTCGGCTTAGGACTGTTGCCGGCTTCCAGGGGCGGACAAACTTATAATACTGACCTCTCGGCACGACACTCTTATACAACAGGACCTGATCACCAGCCTGAAAGGTATGCTCGCTCAGCTTCTTTTCGTAGGCTCTCTTGTTGCGCGCGTGTCGCCTATTCGACGCAGCGATCCCAAACTCTCTCGCTTTGCGCAGACTGGTACACAGGTTGTCCACGTACTCGGACACCGTCCGAGATTTCGCCACCGTAGGCGCGTGCAGATTCGCTTCCGCTGGGAGCCGGGGCTCTCGAGCGAACATGAGAAAGTAGGGCGAATAGCCGATCGACGAATGCACCTGGGACCGATACCCGAGCATCAGCAGTGGAAGATGAACATCCCATTCCGAATGATTGTCATCTAGATATCTCGCCAACATCGTGATGATAGTCTGCATTAGCCTTTCCACCTTTGAGTTACCTTCGGGGTGGTACGCGTAGATCCGTGATTTTTCAATGCCGAGGATACGGCAGGTTTCCGTCATGACTGACCCTACAAAATTCGCGGCGCAATCGGAGTGCAAGCGCCGTGGACAGCCAAACCGAGCGACAAACTCGTTCACAATGGTCGTCGCCACTGTTGTCGCTTTCATATCCGGAAGAGGATACACCTCACACCATCGGGTGAAGTGATCACACACAACCAACAGATGCTTGTTCCCGCTTCCGGTAATCGGCAGACCGGTCAAAAAGTCAATGGAAATCGTATCAAAAGGTTCATCTGAGTAGAGCTCACCAAGGGATGCACGTGGCCGCGGGATCGGTTGACTATGTAAGGTGCACTTCTGGCACTTGCGACAAAACTCCTCGGTTTCTGCCGACATCTGACTCCACCAGAACCGAATCCTCGCCTGGGCCAACAATTTATCGGCCCCAAAATGTCCTCCTGTTGGACTAGCATGGAGCGAGGTTAGTACTCCAGGCACCAGCTGTCTTGGAAACACCAGCTGCAAACGTTCGCTCTCACCAGCGCGTGGCTTGTACATTCGATACAAAATGCCATCAATCAACTGCAGTCGTCTCCACTGCTTAAACAGTGGCCTAGAGGAAACTGACACCGTGGTTCGTCGCGGCTTAAATCCAGCCGACAAATGTTTCCCAATTTCACTTATGCTAGGGTCCTTATCCTGTTCCTGTCGCAGATAACTCAAGGACCAGGAGGAAGCATCCACCTCGCGAAATGACTCAGCTACTTCGCCGGTCTGTGTCTCCGCATCCACTCTGTCTGCCGGACGCCTACTCAGCGCGTCCGCCACCAGATTCTGCACACCCGGGCGAAACACTATCTCATAATCAAACTCGGACAAGATCTCAAACCAACGAGCGAGCATGCCGGAAGGCTGCTTGAAGTTTATGAGCCATTGCAGGCCGGCGTGGTCGGTACGAATCCTAAACTTACGGCCCAACAAATAGTGCCTAAACTGCTGCACGAACAGAACGCACGCTAGCAACTGTTTACGAGTTGTACTGTAATTACGTTGAGACTTGGACAATTTCCGACTCGCATACGCCAGCGGTTTCTCTTCGCCATCCTGTTCCTGCAGGTGAACGGCTCCAGCACTCAAGTCCGAACAATCACAGTCCAGAATGAACATACCAGCGTCCGCGCCGAACCTGGGCAGCGAAATCACAGGCGAAGTCGACAGCGCCACCTTCAGTGCTTCGAACGATGCTAGCGCCTCCTCTGACCAACTAAACTTTACGTCTTTCCCCGTCAGCGAAAACAGCGGCGCTGCCATCTCAGCGAACGATCGCACATACTTCCGAAAGAACGATGCTAGGCCTAGAAAACTACCCAACTCTTTTGGGGTGCGTGGGGTGGGCCACTCAGCCAGCTGCCGGATCTTTTCAGGGTCAGCAGACAAGCCCTCGGGGGTCAATACATGACCCAGAAATGTTACTTCCGTTCGGAACAACTCGCACTTTCCCGGATTCAACGTAAGACCTGTCTGCTGTAGCCTTTCCAACACAGCATCCACCTTAGTCAGGACATCATCAAAGTCTGCTCCATGCACTATGACGTCATAAAAATAGTTCACGCACGACAGGGGACGCAAATCACCTAAAACTATATCCAGCAGACGCGCACACGTAGACGGGGCCGACTTCCACCCGAATGGCATACGAACAAACCGATGTGCACCGAATGGAGTCACAATCGTAGTCTTATCTCTATCCCATTCATCAATGCTTACCTGAAAATACGCATTATTCAAAGATAGGACACACCACATCTTCGATCCTGCCAAGATCTCAATAGTGTCGTCAATCCTCGGAATCGGATATGACGAGGGCGTCGTCACGGCATTCAACTGTCTCATGTCAGCGCACATCCTGTACTGCCCAGACTTCTTCCTTACCAAACATATGGGGGAAGCCCAACCCCCTCCATCAGACTCCTCGAGAACTCCTTGTTCTACTAATGTCTCGATTTGCGCCCTCACCTCGTTCCGCAAATGGGGTGGTACACGCCGGGCCGCCTGACTCACAGGCGCATGGTCACCAGTATCAATCGTATGCGTCGTCACCGTGGTGTGACCCAAATGACCATCAAACATCGACTTATGTTTGTCAATAACTCGTCTGACCGCCTCCTTCTGTGCGTCTGACAATGGGGACTTACTCAGGTCAATATGCCCACTTGGTTCTACGTATTTCGAAGCTGGCTCGCCGTCACTACCCCAGGAGTACAAGCTGTGCTCGCCGAACCCCACCTCAAGTTCGCCAATTTCTGAGCGTCTAGGAATGCTAATTGGCTCCGTCGTAATATTACGGACGACAAATGGGACAGAACTCCCTACTACATCGACCACTGCTGGAACAAACTCGAGACCACAAATGTTCAACGACGGCTCCACTACAGCTGAGCCTATGTAGTCACAATTTGGCACCCATGTCCTCAGAACTGTTTCCTCACCCGGTGCAATTATGACACTACTCGACATCACCAAACGACCAACTGACACGGCCTCCGCCGACACCGAGCGAACTGACTCAGCCGGGGTTAATATCAATCTCCTTCACAAGCTCGCAGAAAGTCAAGCCCCAGTAGGCACGGCACATCTATGTGGTCCGACACGAAAACACTCATGTTCACTGGCATTCCGTCAACATGGAAGCACAGAGTGGCTTTGCCTGCCAGTGGCAGCTCATCTCGTAACGCCGTCTTGGCCCGCACTGCAGTCTTACGTAACCTCGGGGAATTTGGCAAAAGGTTGAACGCTGCTTGGTTCAGAATACTAATGCTGCTGCCTGTGTCCAGCAGACATTTACAATCGACTCCCGAAATCTTAGCCACAAATGTCATGTCTACGTTCAGCGAAACCCCTCGGTTGCCTGAGTCACCGTCGGTTATGTTCGCTCCCCTCCCGGTTTCTCTCCAGGTCCCTTTGTCCTTTCCGGGATCACATCCTCCCAGCTTACTCCTCACGGCCTTTGACTCGGTCCGGGTTCCTCCATGGCCTCTCGGGTGGACCCGCGAGTTTCCAGAATACCTCCCACACACTTCTGGCACGTGCCCCTGATAACCGCATTTCGGGCACCTAACATCTCGCTTGTCACAGTTATACCTCATGTGACCAGGCTGGCCACAGGCGTAACACTCGCGCGGCCTACGCACAGGTCCACTGGACCTGAGTCCAGTCTGGACTTGGAGCTCTAATTCGGCTATCCTCTTCTCTAACCGAGCAACAGCTGACGCTTCAGGCTGGGCCCCCCTTGCAGCCATCTGGCGCACCGGCTGCATCACGTGCCGAGCGGCACTGCACACGTGACGTACTTTTGCCACTGCATCCTCAAAAGTACTCGCTCCCGACGCGACAGCAGGCGAGTGCAGGTCGCCTGGGAGTGCGGACAGGAAATGGTTGTATAGCAGACCCTCCAATGCCTGTCCTGGGAATGCTTGAGACACCATCTTCTTAAGCCGTATCACAAACGCATCTAGCGACTGGGATGGGTCGTACCTGAGATCCATAAGGGCCACATGGTGGTCCACAGAGCTACCACTGCTGAAACTCCCCTTCAGGCCGAGCTCAATTTCACTATAAGACTCCTTCCGTCGGGCACCAAGGGCATCGAACGCATCCCTTGCGATTCCTGTTAGACACAATGGCAACATATCCAACTTCCGGCTCTCGTCCCAATCATGAAGCCTACTGAACCTCTCATAGCCGTCCAAAAATATCTGCACCGAGCCACCTCCGTCGAAGCTTGGCATACCAACCATAGCAAACCTTGGCTCCATTCTGCTAGTTCCAATGGGCTTCAACTACAGACTTGTGAACACGGCTTATATTCGTCACTGGACACTTCCAATATCCAAACGCGTCTGGCTCGACTGAATCACGCCACGCGCCTTATTAAACCGACATATATGCCTCGCCTTGACAAGGCACTCACGGTTCCGACGCTGAGAATCGCACGCAGGAGTTGCGAGTCAGTCCTTCTGCGTAGGGCCTTAGCCGTGTCCTCGAGATGCCACGTTGCTACGCGGAGTCGTTATGTCATCTCAATCAGCTGGCGCGCAGACGAGTACTGGAGGCGCCTGCTAGTCTGTCGTTGCTAGGCGACCACAGCACTCACCAGAATCCAGGGCCTATTTTAAGAGAATTTCACTGGGGTGGAACATATGTGGTCCGCCACAAGTCTGAGGTTGGGGGACGCACTTGCGGCCCCAGCTGAACCCAACCTACCCCCATTTTCAATTTTCTCCACGGATTTAGGCCACTTTATTTTCGATCTACCAAAATTTGATATTTATTTTTATTTTGATATTTTATAATACAATTTTTCAAAAACGGCTCTGGGGCTGACCGGAAGGGAGACGACTCGGGAGGACTGTCCGGGAGGGGGAGGCGAGGGCCCACTGAAAAGTATATGAATCGACACAATGCCGATCGGATGCCGAACAGCAAGCCGATCGGAGCGGTGGCAAGCACACATCTCTGCAGCTCTACTTCACACGGCCCCAGAGCGATAGAAGCCCTTTGCGAACTCCTGCTTCATGTACACTTCAGGCGTCGGGTTTCCCCAACGGCGTTCTTTCTTCTGCAGGAAGTGAGCGACGGCAGGTCTCGGGTCATAGCGGCCAACTCCTGTTCCATTCATTGACACAAGCATACGGCCGAGAACTGTGTCCATCATAGTGTTGAGACGATGACTTGACTTTATCTGGTTATAGTGTGATACGGCTCGTTCAGTTCCCATGCTGTGAGGGGTGAGACACATGAATGCAGCCAGGAGTTTCTGGCAGACACCGGAGCTGGTAGCCACCATAGCCTGCAGCTTTGCCCCGTTCGACACACAGCCATCACGAGCGCCACACATGCGTCGCCAGTTGTCAGCCACAGCGACTGCGAATTCGGCCACAGCTTCTTCTCCGAACAGCATCGACACCAGGCCTCGACCTTCCTTTATAAACTCCGTCACGGACTCGGCTGTGAGGAGCGTCATCAGCACTTTTACTTGTTCCTCTTCGTCAATGTTGAGTCGCTCACACAGGAAGTTTTTGGTTGCTGCCACGATCTCTGTGCGAACTGCTGCTATCGATCGGTTTGAGGTTGTCACGTACTTGTTTTTACGTTCCGATGACCTTTGTCTTCCCCGTCGGTCTGGCTGGTCCCGGCTTCTCCCGCGGTAGACGCCAAGAGAGCCTCCTCTTTGCCACCTGGCACGGGAGCGGCCTCCATCAGCTCCAGATAGTTTTTTGTTCTATCACGTGCTTCCAAGACGTCGGGGATTGTCAGGCTGTCCTGCTGAAGGCGCTTCTGCAGATGGCGGACTGACGTCATCGCGTCCGCCATGACCGTAGTCAGGTAGTGGGATCTCCCTCCGTCCTCCCACTTCGCCAGGTACCCTCGTGCCTCCGACTTGGCTTTCTTCTCTTGCGAGGCAGCGATTTCTCTCCAAATTTCTCGACACGCTGGAAGGTTTGCCAGCACGGCGTTGACCAGACTGAGAAGATGCTCAGCGAACCGCACCTCGAAGTATGCTGGAAATGGATACTTTGCTCCCGCTTTCTTTAGCATCTTCGGCCTAGACTTCGATGAGCGAAAGTATGTGGCCACGCTCAGCAAGTCAGACTTCCACAGCTGAAGCTCCGGGACAGAGTTTTCAGTGCTCTCAACAGCCAGATCGGAGCGGTGGCAGACACACCACATCACCAGCAGCTTGTGCTTGACATGGTCTTCCTGGCGTTTCCAGAGGCCACTGGACCGGCCAGTGTTGGCGGCTTCCCCATCTGTCGTTACGCCGACCAGCTTTTCGGTGTCCGCCTTGGCATGGTTCAGGGCGAGCGTAGTGGCTTCCAGCAAGCCCTCTGCACCCCCGCTCTCAGACTCGACTACGCCTAGAAAGAGAGAGGTGAGCCTGCCGCTCTCTGAGACTGTGCGGGCCGTGACGAACTTGGTGTCCAGCTGCATCCGATCCACGCTTCCATCCACCTGGATACTGAAACAGATGCCTGCGTTGATGGTGTCTGCTAGCTTTTCTGCCTCCACAGCTGCAACTGACTCTAGCATATCCCGGTACACGGCTGGATAGAGGTAGTGTAGCTCTGTTCCAGAGGGAGTTGTGGGTGTGAACTCCCACTCCCACCCATGGTCTGACATGGCGGACAGGAGCCGACTACTGTGCATTGTGGCCAGCGAACGACACGGCCATGACCACGCCGACGGAGTCTCGATCATGGAATCGCTGTACACGTCTACAGCCAGCTTAATGAGGGTCTCTATGGTGGTTGACTTGTGCCGCTTGATGATGCTGAGCCACGGGTGTTTGTCGGTTTGTCTGTTCCACATCTCTTCCAGCTTCTGAGCCTCAGCAGCTGCGTGGTGAGGACGACCAAGAAGGTGGTTCACAACACGGCGGAGTTTCTCCACACCTTCTGCAAGCATGCCTGAGGCCGCACCGACGACTCCGTTGGCAGACGCTTTGTTGTCGCATCCTGCTGGCTCTGACAAACCTCACAAACGATGTAGGCCCTGTTTTTACCGCCGTTTGGTCCCCTTCTGCTCTCCCTTCGCAGTGACTTGCAGTTGGATATCAGCCATTGCAGGTCGAGTTTGTACCCTTTGTACCAGTTCGATCCTGCAGGAGATAGATCAATGACAGTTTTTGCGGAACTAGCCAAACTCTTAATTTATGGAGGATAATTTACGTTATAAATAGGTATGTTGGGTATTTTTGTGCTATAAGTAGGTAGGTACCTAAGATACGAAAACCATTGACCTTATATGTCGCACCTACAATCAGCAGGTCAGCACAAGTCCGCAATGAATTATTTTCGTATTTTGAATACTTTGAAGAAAAAAATATGTAGGTGCCCATGTCAGGCTATCAGGCGGCAAACAGCATCCCCTCACATTAAACATTTATCTTAGTGTTACTTATTGTTATGATATGGAACCGACTACCGATAACATTGTTGTATGTATGGGCGTAGCCACAGCCCCCCGGCCCCGCCCAGGTTTTCGGATTTTAAGCATTACGCCTATGGGCGTTGCATAGAAAGAATTGACTTCAAAAGTCCTTTTTTTTTTTTTTTTTTTTTTTTTTTTTTTTTTTTACGTCCGCCACCCAAGATCAGGTGACCAGGAGTGCCCCCTCCCCTTACCCAACGACTGCAAGTACCTTACGTTAACACCATAAAATAAACAGTAAAGTCGCGGCACTCCCAGCTAAGAGATGGAAAACAAATAAACGAGCATAAAAGCACCCAGTGTTAGAGCAATAAAACTAGCAATAAAGAATGCTGAAAGTAGTCATACCCAAAGGAGGCATATGACTGGCCCTATATCCATCCCAAAGAGAAGTTGAGGCCTAAACTATAATGTTAGTAGCTGGTTTGTGACGAGATGGTAGTAGGCACTCCTAATTTGAAATGCATTTGTTTACTTAGGCTCCTCCCACAACTCCATCCAGCTAAGCATAAGCTTGTTGCTGGGTGGAATGTGGGAGGAACTATGGTTGGGTGTTTTTCAGCTTCTATATATGGTTAAGCACGCGCACGCGCACGCACGCACACGCACACGCACATGCGCACCCACACCCACACCCACACGCACACGCACACGCACACGCACACGCACACGCACACGCACACGCACACGCACACACACACACACACACACACACACACACACACACACACACACACACACACACACACACACACACACACACACACACACACACACACACACACACATACACAGACATACATACCTACATATGTGCATTCCCCTGATATTCAACAGACAGAGTGAGTGCATGAGTCATTTAGTATTTGTTCAAGAAGTATGTCTTTATGTGATTTTTTAGAACAGTCTTAGAATTTGGTATATGTGTACGCAGAAAATGTTTTGCTATAATAATATTCCAAAGCTTAGGTCCAAAACATTCAATGGTGAAGAGACGATAATTTTTGTTTGAATAGCAGTGTTGGAAGTGGTCTTGTAACCTAGTGGAATATGGGGTATTCAGAGATACGGTGAAAAGAGGTCTAATAGAATGAGGCAGCTGATTATAAATAAATTTTTGCATAATAAGTAACATCTGAAGTTTTGCTATGTCTTGGACTTTTAAAATTTTGTATTTCTTGAAGATAGGGTTTGCACTCTGAGGGGGAAATACACCCTCAATAATGCGCATCATTCTTTTCTGAAGCAAGGACAATTTGTGTGTCTGATTAGCATAGTTTGTACCCCAGAGAAAACAGCAATAATTTATATATGGGAGAATTAATGCATTATACAATTTTAAGAGGTGATTTTTGCTTAGGATATATTTTGTTTTTGATATCATTCCTATATTACGACTTATTATGTTTGAGACACTGCTGATATGGGATGCAAATTTCAAATTTTCATCTATGTATACACCAAGGTACTTCACTGGATTTTGATGCAAAATAGCAATCCCATTAAATTTGATCTCAATATCAATATTCGTTTTGTGATTGTTATACAACTGGTATACAGTTTTTGTTTCATTTAATGACAAAAGATTTGAATGTAGCCATTGTGAAATTCTTGGCAATGAATTTTGTATTTTGTTTTGAAGCTCTTTAGGGTCAGTGCTTTTGAAAAATATAGCCGTGTCATCAGCATATAGAAATGTCTGACATTCTATATCCAAATTTACAAGATCATTTATGTATATTATAAAGAGTAAGGGGCCTAGAATTGAGCCCTGTGGTACACCCATTTCAATCTTTCTGAAAGCAGAGGTGCTGTTATTGATTGTGGTAGCTTGAGTTCTTCCTGATAGATATGACTGTAATATTTTAATTGCATTTCCCTTCACTCCATATTTGTCCAATTTTGCACATAATATTTTCCTGTCAACAGTATCAAATGCCTTCCTCAAATCAAGGTAAATTCCGACAACATATTCATTATTTTCAAACCCTTTGGTGATCAAGTTCTGTATTAAGAGAAGAGGCATATATGTGGACATATCTTTTCTGAAACCAAATTGTTTATCAGAAAGTATGTTATGTAGTGTGAAATGTTCCAAGAGTTGGTTGTAGATGATCTTTTCTAATATTTTTGACATATATGGAAGAATACTAATTGGTCGGTAGTTACAAAATGTTGCTGGGTCCCCTTTTTTGTAGATGGGCTTGACAACAGCTATTTTTAATGGCTTGGGGAAAGTCCCACTATTCAGGCATAGGTTAATGACATGGGTCAAGTGTGGTAATATTGACCTATATGATTGTTTAAATATCCTAGAATTTATTCCATCAATTCCCGACCCAACATTTTTTAAAGAAGTAATCACTGTATCTAAATTGTTTTCTGTTACTGTTAATAGTGCCATTGATATATCTGGGTACGTATGTATGTATTCTAAAGCATTGGTGTTGTTTTGAGGAATTTGTTCTCTCAATTTTGGTGCAATTTCTGTGAAATATTTATTGAATCCTTCAGCTATAGCTGCATCATTTTCTAGAGTGATGTCTGTATCTGTGTTCATTTTTTCAGGGATATTATGTTTGGAAGGAGTCTGCCTCAGAATTTGGTGAAGCATTTTCCATGTCTCTTTTGGATTATTTTGATGTTTGTCAAATTCAGCCTCATAATAAAGTATTTTTGCCTTTCTAATTATTGCAATCAGTGTATTTTTATACTTGTTATATTTTTTCTTGCTTTCAGCAGTTTGATATTTAAGTTTGTGATTAAATAATATTTGCTTTTGATTGATTGAACATCGTATTGCAGGTGAAATCCATGGTTTTATGGAGGTTGTTTTTCTTGATAAGACTTGAGTATATGTAAATTTATCAATCCCACTTTTGTATGCATTAATTAAGCTGCTGCATGCTTCTTCAGGATCATTTTCATCAAAAATTCCCTGAAGTTCATTGGTCAGATGATCCCTCAGGTTGTCCATTTTGTGAAAGTCAAAAGCAGTTTTTGTTCTTTTTGCATTGATTGGTTTTTGAACTGTAAATTCTGATGTTGTAAAAATAGAGAAGTGATCAGAGAAATCAGATTTAATGATGCCAGACTGTTGTATTTTTGATACATCATTACAGAAAATATTATCAATTAATGTGCATGATGAATCACATACACGAGTTGCCTTTGATATTAGAGGAAGAAAACCATGAGAGCACATAGACATAAAAAATGAGTCTGCAAAATGGTCATTTGGAATTGATAACAGATCAGCATTTAAATCTCCAATGATGTAGGTCGGCATGTTCAGATGGCTTATTGTTGTTAAGCACTCTTCAAATTCTGACAAAAATTGTGCATGATGACCAGGTGCACGATAGATCTGGCATATCAAAATAGTTTGTTTATTACTCAATTCTATTTGGAGAAAAACTACTTCAGCTTCAGCAGCAACAAAATCAAATGGATAGACCTGTTTTGCTTTAAGAGATTTCAAGGAATAGATTGCAGACCCTCCCCCAATTTTGTGTTCCCTGCTTTGGCAGAATAGCTCATAATCTTCATCATCTAAGTTAAATTTATGTTCATTTTCTTTTGATAGCCAGGTTTCAGAAATACATATAAAGCTCCATTTGTGATTCAGTTGGCTTAGGAAGATATTGAGCTCATCAAATTTATTTACTATGGATCTTGCATTCAAATGGAGAATATCTATGCTTCTTTCTAAGTTGAAGTCAGGGCCAATTTCAACTTGTCTACCGATATCTTGAACATCATAGAAATTACAATTCTCTCGAATGCGTTCAAAATGAGAATACGTAAGGGCAAGGTCATCTGAGATTATATTCAAGAATGGGTTAAATATTTTATTTTCCACGGTAGGTAGGTGTTAGAACCTAGTTGTAGGGCCTACGTAACAAGGTAGGTAGTTCAACAAATGTGTTACAACAATATGCTCGCCTTCCCTCACCTGACTTGGACGACTACATGGCTAGACCGGAGGTGCCTAGCAATTTATGGAGAATATGGATAATATTAATGGAGAATAATGTTGAAATGATAGCAGCGATTTGCTTTACAAAATCATTCAACTCACTATCCATAAGGCCAAAGTGCATGTTCCATAGTCAAGTAATGTAATAGGTGTTTGGAAAAAAACTTGTTATTAGGAAACCATGTATACCTCATTCAAAACCTGTTCGGAAGTACAACATAGATAGATATATTTAATACACAATCGTCTGTGCATTCAAAAATAATTGTATGCTGCATAAACGAAATTATTCAATTTATTTCAATGAAAATGTAGTACATATCTCCTCTAAGCCTAATAAGTGTCACTGGTTACCAAGTACAATGATTACCAAACAGTTTTTTTCTATTTCATTCATAAATGTCTTACGGCAGGCTTATTACGCTGACGCCGTACTCACGTGCAGTTTTTTTCTTCTTCTTTAATAGGTGCTGGGTGTGCAATAGGTGTGGTATGAGTCAGTGCATGTGAACATCTCGATCCAGATATGCTTATGTAGCTACTTACCTAATCTAGGCAAATATGCATTAGATATTTCAGTTGATTTGGTCATTGAAGAATGTGAATAAGAGATAGGTAGGTAGGTAGGTACCTAGGCAGGCAGGCCAGGTACCCAGGTAAGTGCCTACTATTGACATGAGCAAGCTGAGGGATTTTTTTTGCTAGTGTGAGTTGCAATGTAATGAAAACCTAAGTAGGTTGGCACCCACCCAGGCAGACAGGTATGTACCCAGGCAGGACCAGTGGGAATTTAATTATGGTTGCATATATAGGTAGGTAAGTATATATACATTTTGTACTGCCTACCACTCCATTCATCACAAAATGCTAAAAGATGAGTGCAGAGAAAAAATAGGAATTATTTAATTTACATCATTTTCATTTGGGAGATACTTCTAAGTGGGTAGGTATTTACCTGGTCCTTCACCTCCCCCTCACCTGTTTCCGCCTCGTGGCGACACCCTTGCTTATGATGATTATGCTTTTGGTTTAAGAGCGCCGCAACGGTACAGTTATATGGTATATAGGTGTGTACTTACCAGTACAGTGACTGAGAGCGGGCGTGGAGCCGTCACCAGCAGGACGGGCAGAGGCTGACGGCTGCTGGGAGCCGTCACCAGCAGGACGGACAGAGGCTGACGGCTGCTGGGAGCCGTCACCAGCAGGACGAGCAGAGGCTGACGGCTGCTGGGAGCCGTCACCAGCAGGACGGACAGAGGCTGACGGCTGCTGGGAGCCGTCACCAGCAGGACGGGCAGAGGCTGACGGCTGCTGGGAGCCGGCACCAGCAGGACGGACAGAGGATGACGGCTGCTGGGAGCCGTCACCAGCAGGACGGGCAGAGGCTGACGGCTGCTGGGAGCCGGCACCAGCAGGACGGACAGAGGCTGACGGCTGCTGGGAGCCGTCACCAGCAGGACGGGCAGAGGCTGACGGCTGCTGGGAGCCGGCACCGGCAGGACGGACAGAGGCTGACGGCTGCTGGGAGCCGTCACCAGCAGGACGGGCAGAGGCTGACGGCTGCTGGGAGCCGTCACCAGCAGGACGAGCAGAGGCTGACGGCTGCTGGGAGCCGTCACCAGCAGGACGGACAGAGGCTGACGGCTGCTGGGAGCCGTCACCAGCAGGACGGGCAGAGGCTGACGGCTGCTGGGAGCCGGCACCAGCAGGACGGACAGAGGATGACGGCTGCTGGGAGCCGTCACCAGCAGGACGGGCAGAGGCTGACGGCTGCTGGGAGCCGGCACCAGCAGGACGGACAGAGGCTGACGGCTGCTGAGAGCCGTCACCAGCAGGACGGGCAGAGGCTGACGGCTGCTGGGAGCCGGCACCAGCAGGACGGACAGAGGCTGACGGCTGCTGGGATCCGTCACCAGCAGGACGGGCAGAGGCTGACGGCTGCTGGGAGCCGGAGGATGCAGGCCTACAAACGAGTAAATTAGCGATCAACGAAATGTGAGAGATCCATGACATTTGCTTTGTATTTCAGTCCAGTGAAGGAAATGATTTTAATTTTGTGTCAGTATCGTCATTTCATGAACGAAATACTTAGGTACTTGCCCAATGTTACCGGTAGCTTTCAGGCGCCACAGGGTGAATTTGTCCCGAATGTTGAGAATTCTCTTGGATCCCCTCCCCCGCAGAACTGGACTGTGAACTTATTTGCTAGACCCAGGGCATCGTCGACTGGTACTTACTTGAAAAATTGAAGGATTGATGGAGTAGAACAAGACTGGGCTGCCGACTCCCACTGCTTTTGGACCTGCGCCCCTGACGTCTTACGTTTCTTTTTAACGGGCCCCGATCCTTCCATTGTTAGTACTTGTATATGCAGTCTTTATGTAACTTGTAAGTGAAATAATTTCAATGGAAACTTCCACACACTACTTTCGCTGCTGTATTTGATTCCACAGCAAACGTAGCAACTAGCAGCCACCGACACCTCTCTGGCGGCACCGGCAACACAAATGAATGAGCATAGGGCGCGCAGATAATTCACTCGCAGCATCACAGCGGCACGCCGCACGGATGAATTTGAGAGGCATGCGCTTGTTTTTATTACGCACCTCCTCGCGAAGGATTTTGTAATAAAATACCATGCTCGGCGAGGCTCGGCGTGGTACCGTGCAAAACTTACGGGTATCTACAGCGTTGCGAGTGTAAGTGCATACACAATGGTGTAGGTACTGTGCTTTAATACATCAAAGTGATAAAAAATATCACAGTGAGCGTTGGATGGCTCAATGATTGTACGGATCAAGTACAAAAAAGTGTAGGTTTCTGATGGTTCCAACGACTTCTGAGGCAGCCAGGTTCTCAGAAAGATCCTTCAGCATGGGCCCTCACTGGGGTGGAAAGTCTCGACGACTGGGGTGGAAATCTGGGCGACTAGGGTGGAGGCTTCCACCCCAGTTAACATGTTAAAATAGGCCCTGGTTGGGAGCCAGGGTGGTTTGTGTCCGTGTGGTCAGTGGTGTAAGTTTTTTGAGTGGAGCTCAACCGGGAATCATGTCAGTTTGAATCGAGGTAGAAGTACTGTTGACGCGACGTGTGGGGTGCCCGCCTGGGCATACGTTTTTGTTGACGGGGAGGTGGCTTCGACAGACCGTCGGGCCTGGGGGTATGACACCACAGTCGTGGCCTTGACAGCGCAGACCTCTTTCTCCTTGCGCCAAACTGGGCAGAGGGGTGATGTGGTCAGGTGATCGGATGTGTTGCAGTTGAGGCAGTGGGCAGGCTTGGATCAGGTGGATTCGGGATGAGGTGGTTCCCCGCACTTGGGGCAGCGGGCTGTTTGGCGGCATGTCTTACTGCCATGGCCGAAGCGCTGACAGTTAAAACAGCGGAGAGGATTGGGGATAAAGACACGGACTGGGTATCGAAGGTAGCCGGCGAGGAGTGTTTTGGGAAGAGTTGTAGAGTTGAAGGTAAGGACTAGGAGACTCGTGTCACGTTTCTGGCCGTCTTTGAAGGATGTAATGCGGCGGACGTGGGTCACCCACTCCGGCCTGAGCTCCGCCTGAATATCTGCCTCAGACATGAAGCGGAGCTCCGGCGCGAAGACGGTGCCCTTGGTGGTGTTGCGGTTGGAGTGGAGCGAAATGATCACGGATTTACCACAAAATGTGGTGGTACGAAGGAGGGCTTTGGTCTGGGCCCGGGTTTGGGTTTCGATGACGAGGGTTCCGTTGGCTGGAGCTTCAATGTCAGGATTGGCTAAGGATCAAATGGCGAGGAGTTGCTTGGTTGGCCAGAAAACATTGACCCGACGAAAGGAGACGGACTCCTCGACAGGCTTCACCACGATATATGATCCAGCACTGTCGAGGTATGGTTCGATAGGTTCAGGATGGGAAGACGTGATCTGGTTCGAGCGTGGGTCAGCGGCGTGGAGAGTGATGGCCTGGTCTGGATTCCGAGGTGAGGTCGTGGTCTTGGGACGAGGTTCGGTGAGGCACAAAGGGCTTCCATGGCGTCATCCAAAGGAATAGTCCGGCGCGGGTCATCAGTGTGGGGCCGAGTCATGGGTCGCGCGATGGTCATCTTGTGTTGTGAGTAGCGGGAATTCAGAGTCAGAGTCCGTTGGCGAGCATGGGTCAGCGTCCTTTTTTTCGTTTTTTCCCCATCGCGGGGAAAAAAACCCCTACCTAATGTGACTTAAATGAAGATGAAGAACGCACAGGAACACAGGCAACGGAAGTACAATGAAGATGAAAAACGCGTGGGGTAACGGGTGTCACCCATAGAAAGAAAGAAGCGTAAAGGGCGGTGGGTGTCACTGCACGAAAATGAAAAATGAACTGCGATGACCAGCAGCCAGTCAGGTCAAAACTGGCACGGCGGAGTAATCAGCGTGCTCTGGCGATTTGCGCTCAAATAGTACTGAATACTCCATGGTGCGGAAATCTGTCGCGTGTAAACAGGCCTTAAGTGTATGCTGAAGATGGGCAAGTTCTGCAGTCGGATATTCATCGCTCGGCTCGCTCCCACTGTGTGACCCGGGGTCAGCGGTGTCGGGAGTGTGGGGTGGCCAACCACTTCGCGGGCAGTGAAGTGTGCCGTCGGCATCATGCATCAACGCCTCCGGGCGTCAATGGCCGGCATCATCCCTCCCTCGGTAACATCGGTCCCTCCCGCCTGCCGCCGGGTATCCTGGTGCCGCCAGGTGGCAGCAGCTAAGCGCGGTCGTCGCCGAAAGGGCGCCACCGGAGCCTGTCCCAGGCACCAGCCACCAGTGCTACCTGGTGACTCCTCACACCAAGCATCCTCACACCTGGCATCGGTGAGCGCTCTCCGAGCAAAAACTATAATCCATACAAAATACAGCCTTGTTCTCACAACATAACCATAAAACTCCTCGCGCAAATAATGACAAACCGGAGGAATTTTAGATAATGTACTGCGTCGGGATGAGTATGCACGGATAAGTATGCTGTACTTACTCGCCCACCGGACGGGCAACTCTGAGCCGACCGGACGGGCAGCTCTGAGCCGACCGGACGGGCAGCTCTGAGCCCACCAGACGGGCAAATCTGAGCCCCATATAGCGTGACCGTACTAGAGACGCCTCGGACAGAGGGCTCGCTATTTGGTCCTCGAAGCGAATAGTTGGTGCCCCAGTGGAAATCATTTGGTTTTCAGTGCGATGCACGGGCTCCAGGCTGTTGCATGGAATAATGCAATTTAAAGTAATTGCTTTCGCTTTATCTTGATACCACTTGTGTCTTCTGTTAACTGCTAACTTACTCTCCGAATCCAAATGTGTTCGTACCCACCACGGGATCATAAGGGCTCACAACTGAAAACGTCGTTGCGCCAAGGATTTTTCTACCGATGGTTGAGCAATTGTATGGGAATTTTGCAACATGGCAGGGAGGCAACTTTCAGATACGAAGCGCATCTGCGGCCTTTGGGATCTCTGTGAGAACCCGGACTTGCTCGCACGCAGCTTAATACCTGAACTTAACCCTACTTCGGTAGGAATGGGGGAAAATTTGCCCCCCACCCCAGTGGTTGTCGCTTGCCGTTCCCTAAGCATTTGTGGTATGATCGTGAAGCTCAGCGATATTTCAAAAGTTTCTTTTTGTACTTCATGCCATAATGATTGCTTCGTAGCTATATCAGAGGCGGCTCCAGAAGGGAGTATCGGGAGGCACCTTCGGAATATTTCTCCGTAGACTTATGAATAACACACACATCATAGTATTTTCCTTTTGTTACGTTCAGGTCACTGGCGGATCCAGGGGGGCCCCATTCCGGCCATGCCCCCCCCCCCACAAGCGCTTCAAAGGGGGGCCATAGTGTCTTTTGGCCCCCCAAACCAATAAAAGTAAACGAAATTAAAATGCAATAACCTTTGCTGAGGTTAAAAATAGCTTTCCGGGTGAAATAATCTCCAATTTTAAAGGTATTTTGTTATGATTGTTTGGAAGCCCAATATGGTAGCATAGTAGATTCTGACACATCGAGGGTTCTATGCTGTTGAAGTTCTGCTTACAGCAAGAGATGACGAAATCAGCAGTTTCATTATTCCTTCGTCAGATAGGTTCATGAAGTTTGTTTAGCCAGTAACGGGCAAGCGGACCCAGTGAGCCAGATTTCGAAAGCGGAATTTGAACAGGATGTTTTGTGCGAGTGACCAGTTGAGCCCAGTTGAGCAGCATGTTTCGTATGTTGGTGTTGGAGTTGCTAAGATGAAGAGACAGGCTACATTCACTAGCGGATCCAGGGAGGGGCCATTCCGGCCATGGCCCCCCCGAAGCGCTTAAAGGGGGGGGGGGCATAGTGTCTTTTGCCCCCCCCCCGAAACCAACAGAAGTAAACTGAATGAAAATGCAGTAACCTTTGCCGAGGTTAAAAAATATAGTCTGGATGAAAGAATCACCAATTTTAAAGGTATTTTTTTTATATAATTGTTTGGAAGCCAATATGGTAGCATAGTACATTCTGGCACACATCGAGGGTTCTATGCTGCTCAAGTTCTGCTTACAGCAAGAGTTGACAAAATCGGATCTGCCAGTGTGTACACGTGCACGAACATTGACGTGATACAAGACGTTGAACGTGAACGTGAACGTTTTGGTAAACAAGAACAAAAATCCCGTAACTTAGAAGCGGTGGAGGTAGGCTGGGGCCCCTACACAGGAAATTATGTTGTCATTAATTATTATTGTAAAAATGGGTCCATTTGACACATAGTGGTAGAAATCCGATGCTTTAACTAAAAATAGTGGGAGAATGGGCACCCTCCAAATCCCTTCGACCCCTCCTCTGATGCAATTCCTAAGTACGCCACTGGGGGGAGGGGAAGAGGGGAGGCTGACGCCGAAAACCGAAAGTTGGCCCCCCCCCAAAAAAAAACGGTGGGCTTGATCCGCCAATGGTTCAGGTAACCATAATTTGGTATTCAACTGCTAATACTACCTCGCTTATCACCGGAAATGCTTATTTTGAGCATGAGTATGTCAGGGGCGGATCCAGTGGAGGACAATTGGAACAAGTGACCTATTTTCTCAAAGCAGCATCATTTACGATGCCATCGAAAAGTTGTCAGGATTTAGTGAATTCGGGACAATAGGCAATCATGCATCACAAACGGTGGCTCAGCCAGAAGGCCTTCCCAATGGCGGATCAAAGACGTGACGGTGACAAAATTGCAATTGGGCCAGCTAAGTACCAATGAGACATCTACACAACCAATGCCATGTGATAGTCAACAGTTTAGTGCATATGAAAACGAGTGGACATCGGAAAAACGTGTGCAACAGGGTAACAAGACATAAACTGAAAGGATAGTTTTCACTGATTTTCCCCGTTTGTCAATGTAGAAAAAGCATTGAGGTATGTGAAAGGTCGCAATTTGGCCAGTTAAGTGTTGATGTCGCTGACACAAAATCATCACCACAGGATGGCCAATATACAAATGGATATTATATATTGGCCAAGAATATATAAATGCAGGTGAAACTAAGTGCACATTTAGAAGAATCCTCATCCCTTTAACGAGGGCAGGTTCAAACAACAATTTGCACACAATTTCCTATGGAGAAAGGTAATGTAATCATGAGTTGTGACGTAGCTTTACGCGTGTCGCCGTTTTGGCCGCCGCGGAGTTCGTAACGCCGGGCTAGTCGATGTCGGTTGTCGGTAGGGGTGTTTCCGCCCTTTCAACGGACGCGTGGCACGCGGGGCGGTTGTGTGCCGTGGCACTCCTTAGCGCAATATATGTTCGAGAATCGTTGCGGCCTGAGTAGCTCAGTTCAGCTGGTGCTGACAAGTTCAGAGTGGTAGTGGATGCACCAACGGGCACGCTCAGATACCTGCGATTGTCCTTCGTGAGCGCGCGGTGCCACGGCGAGCCTAACGCTTTACTCCTGCATGGTGCATATCAGATAGCTCTACATAGGGTCTGTTCCCGCGCCCTCATCCGGAATAGGTTCAGCATCCATTTCCTCTGCCGGCCGTTCCCGTGCCTCATCCGGAATTGGTTTACCCTCATCGAACCTCCACCGGATGATAAAAACCTAATTCGACCGGTCGGCGGTTGAGGAAGGTTGAGGAAGGTTGAGGAAGGAATACGACAAACGTGCCGCAACAGAGGCTTTCAGCATCAAATCATTTTTAACATGGCTTAGGCGAGGAGCACAGTTATTGGTTTGTATATGTCGCACTTTCTGTATTTTAGAGCTGTTAAAAAAAAATCCAAGAGACATGGGATATTGGATGGATATGAGCAAACACTCATGTTTTATGTCACCAACTACACTACTTTGTCTCCAGTGTACTTCGGGAGCATCCAATGCGCCAGTGGAAATCGGAGCATGCATTCGAGGGGGTATGCTTGCTGGTATGCATCCATGCTTTTTGTTTGCATCCATGTATGTATCAGTGGCTGAAGGAGGAGCTCCGTCTGCCCTCCACATGGGAAGGTGGTTTCCCTCTGTCCCTCTGGCGTTGAATATTTCAGAAAATTATTTCGGGGAAATATATGAAGGCAATAACCAGGTCCAAATGGATTGGAGGGCACCATCCCTAGGGTCCAATGTTAGCAGTTAAATTATTAGGGGAGGGCAAACCAACATTAAATGGCACTTGCCCCCTCAAAAATATATAAAGCAACACCTCCGCTCAAACGGGTAACCCGTCAAGTGCACCGTACTACTTGAGTGCCCATTGCTAAACGGTCTTTCGTCCCGAGGTGCCACTCTCAGAGTAAAAGACGCTCGTTCAGTATGCTCTGGTGCAGTCCCCTTCCCCCGTTTCATGAATGTTCTTCTGAACGAGAGCGTTAAGGGACTTCCGCAACATCGACCCTCCGAGGAAATTGCTCCCCTCCAAACGAGTACCTGCCTCCCCGCCATTGAACATTTCTGGATCCGTCCTTGGAATAAATGCCTTTGAGCTCCTGAAGCAGCACATGCCGTCGTCATCCACTGTGCGTCAGCTTCTCGGTCGGAGTCGGAATCAGAATGCATAGCTTGCAGCATGCTTTATTCATCCTCCAATAGCTGCTGCACGATAGGATTCATTGGGCTTTCACAACAGCAAGAAAGTATATCAATCAATACAAAATATCGGCACTTATGTGCATGATCGGAACAAGCGACAGAGAATGCCACCGATTTGCACATATGCGCCAAATAGCACTACAACCATACCACCGCCAACAGCTGATTGAAGTACAAAACTCTACCGGTCGTTCCCGTGCCTGGGCCTGGAAGACCTCTACTGGCCGAAGCTCAACCTATTCCGGATGAGGGCGCGGGAGCAGACCCATACAGAGCATGACCGCACACGTATGCTGTCCAGCAGCGCACCCGTGTATGCGGGTGCGCTGACCCGACATGCCGTGTCTGGGCACGTCCACGTATTATTTATTAGATGATTCACGAAGTACCATATGCACATTCTCGGCTAATGGCGCCGCCCCCACTGATTTGCCGGTGGGCCGCGGGATTGGGAAATTTCCCGAGCTGTACGAGTATTGAACCCGGAACCTTTGGTACCCAAAGCTCAACATCTTAACCACTCGGCCATCCCCGCCCCTCGTGCGGCACGTCATCGTATACCTCAATCATTTGCAGGACATTCACGCATGCGTATGCTTTTCCGCAGCACACTCATGAACGCCGTTCAGCCTACCCGTCAGGCGGTGTCTTGGCACGAACTCAATCACTCATCCAACGCAGCGGGGCGCGTTCTATGGAACACATCCATCAGGTCCAAGCATGCCCATTTCCTCAGATCTTGATGCAATTTCGACAAGATGGTTTCTGGGTCTTGGAAATAAACTCGTTGAAACGCTCGCAGTATTCATAATTTGATCAAAAGATGTTCGATCATGTTACCCAGTGCCTCCAAAACCACTTATTGGATTTCCTAAAATTTAACATGGCTCTTATAATTGCGTAGCACTATCACTCGTTATTCTTCGTCAATTATTTTTACCTCAAAATTCGAAGTATGTGAAAAAGTAGTGCACGAAATTATCCAAATGTGATCACCGATTCCAATTGCATTTGTAAACAGCAAGCACGTGTTCTATGAAAATATCTACTACAATCAATAGTAACAAAGGGTTTTCGTGCGCTTCACAGTGCAGTAGTGAGCACAAAATTGCGTCCAAAGTTGCCCATCAAAATACGAGTGTCGGCGCGGCGCCTGTGGCCCTCGCCGGCCGGCCGGTGCTTTATCGAGCATGACGTGAAAGCACAATGATTTTCCGGTAAAGGCAATCATTATTGCAGCAGCATTGCTGCTTCATAATGGCTTTTCAGCCTTTCTTACTGATCCATATTATTTGAGGGGGCATCTGAAGGTCCATTCTCAGGTTTTCTGCTTTTCGATTCGTACCGCGTTAAGAAGCTGCTTCGTATCGCGTTACAAAGTAGCTTCGCATTGCGGTCTCTAAATTCGTGGCCTGTTCTAAAATTATTTTTGAGGCATCATGTCAAGAGCATGTTTTTGTCGATCAAAGGCGGGTCCGCAGAGAAAGATTTTGGAGAACATGTGAGGCGAATTTTTACATTTGGATGATCTTTCGAAGCCGGCTAGCTATGCTCCTAAGTACTAGCATCTACCCAACACCATTGATGCAGAACAAACCTATGTTGCACATTTCGCGTTACACTCGACTCAGATCCGCGACTGGAGTCGCAACGCCTTGATGTCACTGGGCAGATCCCACTGAGTCACTTGCACGAGGCTCACTCACTGAAACGCCCACTCTCTCATGCTCGTCTAACGTCTAACACAGGAGCCGGCAACTAAGGGTCGGTGGGTTAGGACGAACAACGCCGTGGCCTAGCGGTGCCGTCGAAGGTAGATGAGCTGACTTGCTTTAAATTGACATAACGTAAAACGGTTACCCATAGTACGTCAATGAGCCTACTTAGAAAACACCGCACTAACCCCACACAACCCTGCATTATTTCACCCCTCCCCCAATAGAACGCAGGCTACTAAGTACCACTATTACTAAGTACTACTACACCTTTTTGCGTGCAAGTTTGAACAAACTGCATGGATTTCAGTATTAAGCGCCTCCAAATTCGGCGTTTCAGCACGTTGCGTCCGAATATGACGCAAGACTGCGAAATTCGGCCGGGCAGCGTGCATTTAAAAAATAGTGCAATCAATTTCGGCATAGTACATTCTAATTCAGTGAAGTGAGCATGGTATTCGGCATGCAGGCTTGTTTCAGCACGGCAACAACCGATTTCGGCTGTGTGCAACCAATTGGATGCACAAATTACGGTTCAAAATGAAAACTTTGGTGAATATAAACGCATCTGCGTATTACCTCCAAGGCCAGTTGGCTTTTTACGATAACGGCTTACTTCTACATATTCTGAAGCGTCAACTCATTATTCAGATAATGCGATACTGAACCGAACACTACTGAGTAGAGGGTGGTTTTTAACCCCTTCCCCACCCTCGTTTTATATCTGGAAGTGATGCCCAGGGAAGCACCCCACTGGCCGGTATCACATTATGTAGATAAAACGTTAAAATTTGGTCTTTTATTGGACAATATGTATTCTTCTGTTGCGTAAAAATAACATTGCTGGCTATGTTGAAAACGTATGCACTTTAAACTTGCGCATATGTAGAAATATTCAGATATGCAAATAACATGTATTTGAAAATGTCATAAATTTCGCATGAACGTCTTACAACGAAAGGTACAAGCAACGAAGTGTTCACAATGATGGGCACATACCGTACATTTGTACGCCAGAGAACAGGGTGTACATCAATGTCATCTAGTTCGTGGGCGACAGTCACTTAGTCGATATTGTTCTCACGGGCTTGCAGGCCGGCAGGAAGTAGTTCGAATGCTGATATTGACGCCGTACGTCATCGCCTGTCACCGACTGCACCCCGAAGCGATGCCTTCTCTAAGGATGTTGAATCGCCAGCGGGTTAGAGTGACGCCGGCACGAGCTGCCGCCATCCTGTCGTCCATCCGGTGCTGGCTGACAGCCAGATGCTGCTTCGCCGTCGACTTCAGCACACTGAAAACATTCTCAATTGGATTCATAAATGGTGAATATGCCGGCAGCCGACGGATCCGGTGTGAGTCAGGGAGCGCCACGTGATGTTCCACGTCCCGGTGTGACGGCGCGTTGTCAAAGAGAAACGTTACCTCCTCGTCTTCTCCAACGATGGCGCTGATGCTGTACAAGAAGTCAGCGAACCTGTGCTTATCGACACCACCTTCGACAACTTGGTGGTAGATGATGCCGTCGGGATGGTGGTCGCTGATGGCCGTGATGACGGTGACGTTATTGCCACGGGATCCACAAACCGTGCGAATGGCTCTCTCGCCAGCTACCGCTCGACCTCGAGAGCGCATCAGGTGGATGTTAAACCCAGTTTCGTCAATATAAACGCAGTGTCGGGAGATTCCACCAATCATCATCCAGTTTGAAAACTTATAGCGGTCATATTTGATTCTTTCCGAGTTTCTTTCCGCCGTCTGGGGCACCACTTTTTTTTCACAGTTACGCAGCAGCCGTGAAGCACCCGGGAAATCGTGGAGTTGTCTACGCGGGACTTGTCAGGCCACGTTTCCCTGAGGATTATGCTCAGCTGCTTCAGTGTTAGCTGCGGATTTTCCTCGATGCATAGGACCAATAAATCGCGAGATTCTTCATCAACTTTTTGGGTTGTTCGCCCACCTCTTGGTCTTGTGCATACTTCGTTTTTCTGGACGTATTTAGCAACAATGGACCACGCGGTTCCTCGTTTTATGTCTAACTGTCTGGCAACTTCAACGTAATCACCACCAGAAAGATGAGCATTGACGATTGCCCATCTTTCCCCTTCGGTTGGGTTCCTGTACCGGCCCCTCGCACGTCCTTCGCCACGTGGCATGACGACGTCCAGACGAGCTGTGACCTCCTGACCTTGTGGTTGCGGCATGCCCGACTTGAAATAAATATTACTGGCTTCTGATTGGTTGAGTGCGTTACCATGCTGAGACGCGCCGCTTAGCAACTACTCGCTGGTCAATGTCGCATTATGTAGTGGATATTCAACTACATACACGAAACGTAAAAAAATGCCCTTTATTGCACAATGGGTAAATATTTAACCAAATATGACAAAAACAAGTCTCATAGAGGAGTATTTTATGCGTCGAATTTCCTTGCAATTTGCCGAAATTCATCGCACTGTCACTGAATTATCCACACATTCCGAAATATTCACTGCAAATCTGAATTCAAATGCAGTTCTGCCGAAATAGGTTGCACTAGTACCAAAGTGAATGCTGCTGGGCCGAAGGTGGAGCTGTGATTTGTAAATTGGATGCGCTATGCCGAACTGTCGAAAATGGATGGGCTTATCGCTGAAATTGATGCACAGGCGGCGAAATTGGACGCAAAAAGGTGTACTAACACGCAGCAACCGGCGTGAGAGGCAGTGTGGGTAATTATCTCCTTGCCCGCACGGAAAAGATCTCTCGGTGCTCTTCAACGAGAGTGGGCTAATGCCGGTACGCTGGCAAGATCACCTTTCTTGCTAACCCTCCCCCACCCCAAAGTACAAATTTTCCCGCGGAGGAGTATAGTAAACTAAGCTATATATCAAAACTGTTTCTTCCATCTGACAGACGGTCCCTCCCCTACACCTCCGCCTCTAGCATCTTAATGTCACTTACACCATAACTAGAACTCCTTGCCCATAAATTTACACTTTCCTTGAACATGCTTGCAAAACCCACTCGCATCAAAGGCGACGCAATGACCTGTATGGTCCGGCACGTCTCAAAACACACTCTCCCCGCCCCCTCGCGTTCAGGCAGTTCTCCTACGGGGCGTCAGTAGTCAGTGTCAGTAGTCAGTAGTCAGTGGTCAGTAGTCAGTAGACAGTAGTCAGTGGTCCGTGGGACCCTATGGAGTGTGCCCCGATCTATTTTGGGCTGTTCATTGCCCTCATGTATCTTGCCCCCCCACCCCAATGAATTTCAGAAATCAACACCCGTGGCTGCTGGCATGTAATGGTAGTCACGAAAAGGGCAGACCACCAACAATTCTACTCTGGTTTACGACAAACGGCAAACGGTTCATATTGGCGAAGTGGCCGGAAGCGAACGAAACTGAAAGTTTTTCAAATCTCGACTTACCTTGTCTCAATATAACCTAATGTTTAGGGCGTGTGAAGTTCCCCTTTATTTGCGCAGAACTGCGGCTTGTTTAGCCCAGCACCAAACCCAAACAATGGAGATGGACTTCTGGTTCTGGTTCGGCTTGGGTTCGTTCAAATGTATATTAACGGGGGCCTTTTTACACCCGCCCCTCCCTAGGGTTTCAGGCGTATGGTGAAAAACGGCTCCGGCCGCGCGCCAAAATTGGGCGCCAAAATTGGGCGCCGCCCGATTTTGGCACACCATTTTCCCGCATCAATTTCGCATGTTGTGTGAAAATGCTGATGTCAGGTCATTTACAGTCAACGAGTTATTCATGGTCAAATGAGGTCACCTCCGAAAAAGTTCAACCAGTCGTCACGCTTTACCGGATAAAGATATGTATTTGAATGGAACTTTGAGCATTTGCTTATCTTTAGCTATGCAACAGAACGCACAAAAGGAATTAGTGATTTTTTTTCGTTTTATATCGCATAGTATTTTGCATATTTATCCATTATGGCTAAATTCGAAGATTCTGGCATAAGTAAACATTTGTATGAGGGCAAGTTGACTTCAAACAACTTTTCGCGGTGCGCCTACCCCTTAGAGAAATAAAAAATGAAAGCAAGTTTAACACACAAAATTTTGAAAATTGCAAAATATTCAAACGTTGATTTTTGGGAGGGCAGAAATTGTATTGTCATGGTCGATTTCGCCTTCCTTTCTCATTCCAAATAATTTTTGTGTTTAAAATCTTCCACAAAATTAACTCCTCGGAGCCAAAAACATGATGTCAGTCGTGTTCACATAGACCGACCTAGTAACGTCACTTTTCGGTGTTAAGTTTTGGGGTGGTTTCGGGCCCTACTCATCGAGCGCTTTCCGATGACACCACTTTCGTTTTTGTGCAACGCTTAGTTTGGCAATTAGATAGGGTATAAAATGCCCCCCCCCCCGAGACGAGGTGTGAAAATCTGACCGGGAAGACCGGAAGGGGCTAACCCAGTATTGACCTGGCTGTTCAGCCATACGCCACTGACCGGCACACGGCTGACCAAATATTACCCCTACCCCCTCTCCTCCCCTGCTTATCTCAGGAACGGCTGGTACGATTACAAACTCAAACGGCAATTGACAGAGTAGTGGTGGGCGTCTCAGAGCAGGTAAGAAATTATGCTTTAGGTGCGTAGTAAGGTAACAGGTCAAGGACAAAGTCTAAAATGTGAAGTCATGGAATACTTCATTATTTGGACAATGCATAGGTGTACTTATCGAATATTCAAGATTGTGCTTCATCGTGTGAATTCATTGCGCACTGATGAAACATGCTGCATACGCCAAAAATGGCGCCCAATGTCAAGCGTGCCGCACCAGGTCGCAGGTCAAGAGGGACTCTGGTCTTGAAAATTAACCAGATTAAGCAAGATATTTAAGTATTTCCCCCAGTCCAAACGAGACATTTTCGGTGCGCTTCGAGAGCGGAAAGCAATCTACATAAATAGACATTGTTTGGTTTCCTCCCCCCCCCCCCCCCAAGGAAATCCTGACCGGGTCCCTGGAGGAGGATGCAACAAGAACATGAACAGGATAGATGCAATTTTGAAGTTTGGGGCTAGAAGTTTTGCCTGGATGGCCTGCGTGAGCTATTGGGATGGTTGCCTGGTTGGCCTCGTTGCCTGGTTGGCCTGGTTGCCTTGTTGTCCGGTTGCTTGGTTGCCTGGTTTGCCTGCGTGAGCTGTTGGGATGGCTGCATGCTTTCCTTGTTGCCTGGTTGCGTGGTTGGCCTGCGTGAACTGTGACCACAAACTGACATTCCAGGTAGGAATTTATGTTTTGGAAAACCAGCCGCGGCTTGTGGGGCTTCGGCACGATTTTTCGACACCAATTATGATTTACAAGAGTAGTGACGCGACTTATTTAGGTCCAAGCGCGTTTTTTGGGCCCCGTCGTCATTTGTTGGACACATAGCGAGAGTTTTAGTGGCATCAACACGTTGTAGGGTCCACCACGTGTTAGGGGCTTTTGGAGCGATTATTGGGACCCTAGAATGACTTTCCATGTACGGACTGTTTTTTCGTCGCCCCGGCCTCATTTCCTGGGTGTTCTAAATTACACTTTTGGGGTCTCGGCGCGACCTGTCGAGCCCCTAGCATGATTTTCAGGGGCACAGGCGCGACTTTAAATAAACAGGCTCAGCGTGATTTTCAGGAGTACCGTCTCCATATTTTGTGGTCCCCGTCGTAATTTTCAACAACCACGGCAAAAACTTCTAGGACCCTAGCGTGATTTTCAGGGGCCCAGGCGCGAACCTTTGAGACCCCAGCGTAATTATCGGGAGCCCGCGCGCCACTTTTTGGGGGGAGAGTAATTTTTCAGGCGTGCCGGACCATGAAGGTCATTTGCGCCGCCTTTAAAGCGAGTACGTTACATGTCTGTCTATAAAGCGAGCGTTTGTGATCAGGGTGCAGGAAAGTAGACATTTACGTTAAGGAATTGTACGTTAGTTTGCATGATATTTTAGGTGCTGAAGGCGAGGGTCTGGGTCGGGGACAGCTCCCTTATGTCTAAATGGTTTAGTTTTACTTTCCTCCCCCACAAAATAATCTGTAGTTTGGGTGGGGTGGGGGTGTTTTGAGAGTAGCGAGAAGTTGATTTTGCCAGGGTGCCGGCTTTAGCCTACTCTTATCGAAGAATACCGAGGGATCTTTACCGTGCGAACAAGGAGATAATTGTTCACACCGCCTATCACGCCGGCCGCTGCGTGTTAGTTGTTAGTAGCGGGTTAGTCTGAGCATGCCATGCAGGGTTGTCAGTTGGGTTAGTACGGTGTTCTGTAATTAGGCTCTTCTACGTTCGCTGTACCTCTGGGTAGCCGTTTACGTTATGAGTTGCTAGGCAAATCGGCTCATCTACGTCCGATGGCCCCTCGGGTAGTCGTTTTACGGTATGCTAATTTTTATTTTTATTTTTGTTTATGTTTTCCTCACGGAAGTCGGCTCATCTACTTCCGACGGCACCGCTAGGTAGCCATTTATTTCTAATTGAGAAGCAAATAGGCTCATGTACGTCCGACACCATGCGGGGATGGCTATTTAAGTGCTTCCTACGAGTGTTTCGCGGTCATACATTATTGGGAATTGATGTGAGTGTTGGTGGTGTGGTGCCTACAGTGTTCCTGCTGGTTTTGTGGCATACAGATATTCAAATAGCAATTGAAGGAGTTATGGGTGCTTGTGACCGAGAAGCGATGGAAGCAATAGGGTGATGGCCTCTTTTTGGCAGAATGCCTTAAGTGGCTGTCTTTGAGAGCTAAAGCTACTACAGTCTAGCAGGATGTGGCCTATGCTTAACGTGGTGTTGCAAGTGCCGCAGTGCGGTGTTGTATATTGGTCACCCTCTAATTGAGGCTGTGTTAGTTTTGTGCAACCAGTTCTATGTCTAGTGAGGATCACCTCTTTTTGTCGGTGAGGTTGATTTGATGTGTTCCATGTACCTATTGTTGGTTTGATTGAGTGGGTGTGGTTGGATTTGTGTTATGTTGAGATGTGTTGGGTCCATGTGTTCTGTTGATGTTGGCGAATGTGGCGTTGTAGGAGTGCTTTGCAATTGTCTCCCGAATATTCCACGTCAGGGTAAGTGTTCAACGCTAAGGCTTGCTTTGCGAGCCGGTCTGCTTCTTCGTTACCTGAGATGTTGGCGTGGCCCGGAATCCGGAGGAAGGAAAAGTTCATGTTTACGTTATGGGCCACGAGTTGTTGGATTCTATCAATGAAATGATGTGGACAGTCGTGGGTGTTGCTAATTGACTGGAGGACAGATTTGGAACCTGAGCAAATTACTACGTTTCTAGCTTTACGTCTCATGAGAATGGTGATAACGGCCAGAATGACCATTGCTTCAGCGGAGTAGATGGAGAAGTTATCCGGTAGACGCTTGGAAAGTCCGAGACCTGGTCCAGTGATGCCGATGCCTACCTTTGCCTCGTGTTTCGACCCATCCGTGAATACGAGTTATTTGTGTTTGTTGTCATCGGCGAACGTGTGAAAGAGGCCAAGCATTTCCGCCGATGTGATAGTGGATTTCTTCTCCAAGAGCAATTACACGACCTTTGGTTGACTGAAAGTCCAAAATGGCCTAGTGGGCGGTCGAGTTGCAGTGGATGGCATTGCGAAGTTTAGATCTGAGAGAGCCGTGTAAATTTGAAAGCTATATAGTGGAAGTTTGCGCGCAAATCGGCTCTTGTCGCATCTGTCAGGCGTAAAGCAGCGCTGTGCTGGATTATTTTTCTAATGGATTTGATTTTGATGTGGTAGCGGCACAGCTGTTGTGTCCTCCGGACGTGGAGTATTTGAGTATTTGAGTGGAGTGTTTGAGTCCACTGGAAGACTGGCTATTTCTGTGGTGCTGAGGGCACCTGTGGCTGCTCTGATGCAGCTGTTTTGGATGATTTCTAAATTTCGGCACTGGCTTTCTGAAATGCTGGCAAAAATGATGCTGTTGTATTCTAGGATGGGTCGTATGATTGATGTGTACAGTCGCAGTAGTGTTTTCCTGTCTCCGCCCCAGTCTGTGCCTGCAAGTGCACGTAGTATGTTGACGCGCTTCGCGCATCGGTTCGAGATGGAGGTGATGTGGGTGTTGAAACTGAGTTTTTCGTCTAAATGTACTCCTAAGAACTTGAAGCATTTCACCTGTTCGATGGCTTTGCCATCGATTTTAAGTAAACGTTTGGGTGTTGGGCGGGGACGACCATATGTGACGGTGGCCGATTTTTCTGCGGACAGGGTGAAGGCCCAAGTTTTGCATTACTTTGCAATGTGGTCTAGTCCTGCTTGAATGTTTTTTTTTCAGCTTTAAGGAAGCGTTGTGATGTTTTACAAATGGCTATGTCGTCCGCGAAAAGTGAGTATTGAAGTGAAGTGTCAGTGTGGTCAGCAAGTATGTCGTTGATCATGATGATGAAGAGGCTCGGTGAGACGACGCTCCCTTGAGCCAGGCCCTGCTCCTGTGTTGTGGTATTTGATGTGACACTGCCGCATCGGACCTTAAGGGTCCTGTCTCTAAGAAGTTGAGAATGAAGTGTGCCATGTGTCCACGTAGGCCTATCTTTTGGAGTTTTGTGTGCCAGTGCGGATTTGTGTACTCGGTCGAATGCGGCAGTGATGTCCAAGTAGGCAGCTACTGTTGTGCGTTTGATGCTTAGACCACTGTTTATGTCATGCACTAATCTAATGAGATTGTCTGTAGTTGATTTTTTGATGCTGGAAACCGCACTGAAATTCGTCGAGCAGGTCGTTGTGTTCCAGAAATTGCCTTAATCGTGTGCTGACCATGCGTTCGACTAATTTGCTACCACCGCTAGTAAGTGATATGGGTCTATAACCTTTTGGTTGTGGAGTGATCTTTGTGCGGCTTTGGCAATGGAATGACTACGCTCTCTCGCCATGATGCGGGAAACGTGTCGCTTTCGTACAGTTCATTTATGGCCGCTAGTAGGTACGTTAGAGAGTTTTTGCTAAGTCGTTTAAGAAACTGGTAATGGATGTCGTCCGGCCCAACAGACGTGTTTCCGCACTTGCTGAGGGCAAGGTGTAATTCGTGCATAGTAAACGACTGATTGTAGATTTCTCTATTGCTAGAGCTAAAATTTGTTTTTGAGGCAAGGGTGTCTAGAGCGCTTACTATAGTAGTGTCGTAGTTGGTGTTCCCAGATTCAGCAGTTTTGTCGTGCTGTTCGAATTGTGTATCGGCGGTGTTTTTTAGATTGTCTGTTTGCTGATAGGTGTGCTTCGCACACGCGTCTTTTGAATTGTTTGTGGGCACGGCGCCGCGCGGCGATTGCCCTTTGGCAGTCCGGGGTCCACCATGGCGTAGATGCCTTTTTCCTCGGTTTGTTACTTTTTGTGACTGAGTCTCTGCTGCTGAGCTGATGGCCCTTAGGATTGTCTCGATCTTACTGGTTTCTGAAGTTGTTAGGTTGAGGTCCAACTGTTCCTCGAATTTAGCCCAGTCCGCTCTTTTCAGCTTCCAAGATTGTCTAAATAGCTTCGTGTGGTGGATAGCGTCCGTGCTGAGCCTAATTGTGATTGGGTAGTGGTCGCTCATCCCGGGAACGTCTGAAACTGACCAGTCAAATAGTGAGCTAAGTCGCTGGGAGCAGCACGTTAAGTCCATGTAACTGTCCGATCCTCCTAAGGTCGGGTTGTAGCGGGTGGCGGTCCCGGTGTTAAGAAGTACTAGGTTGTGGTCCGAAATAAACTGGCGAATTTCGCCCCTCTACCGTCAGTCTGATCGCTTCCCAAGGATGGGTGTTTAGCATTAAAGTCTCCCATAATGAGAACTGGTGGAGGGGCCTGAAGCAGCAAGTCGCTCAGCTCCTGTGGTGTGGGGGTTTCAGCTGACGGCGAGATGTATAGTGCAATGACTGTGGTTTGGCAATGGGCAATTTTGAGGCTGACTGCTACGCAATTCAGGGGAGTATTTAACGTTACTCGACGGTGAGGTATGCTGTTTGAAATGAGTATGGCTGCGCCCGATTTCCTATTTGGGCCGTCTACGTTGTCGACATGCCAAGTGTAATCTGGGATTTTGTTCCAAGTGTAGTCAGAATCTCGAAAGTGAGTTTCTTGGAGCGCAGGTAGTAATGGTTTTTGTTGCAAGAATTCAGATTTGAATTATATGGACCTGCCTGGAAGGCCTCCGGTGTTCCACTGCAGAAAAAGTCCCATTGCCGAACGCGCTTAGTGACTGTTGGTGTTCCTATACTGGGGTGGTGTCAGTGTCGAGTTGGGGAGAAAGGTTGAACCGGTGAACTGAGAGAGGGTTGGGAGGTGACCCAAACAGGGGTGGTAGCCTGGACCTGGTCGCACGGGCCCTGGGATGTGATTGGGTGGAGTGGCGGCGGCATTTGCGCTTGGGAGGCGCGGTGGGCTCGGACGGGATTCGTTGGTCTTGAGTTTTGGGTTCGACGGGCTTGAAGGAGTGGTAGGTTCAGTCTGAGTGCTGGCCTCAGACGAGGTTTTGGAGTGGGTTTGGGTGGGTGTGCAGGAGGTGGTGGGAGGTTCAGTTTGGCAGGAGGTGGTGGCCGTGGACTTGCGGGTGTCTGGGTGGATGTTGTGGTGGCCTTGGTTCTAGGCCTTGGCTTGGGCCGGCCGGATGGGTGTGGTAGGGGCCGAGGCCCTGCAGGAGGCAGTAGAGGGAAGGCTTCAGGGTGGCGAGGTGGGCCCTGGCCGGTTGGAGGCGGTGGCGCGAAGGGGTATGGCCAGGTCCCGTGGGGGATGGGTGGGCACCGGTGTGGGATGATGTGGGGACAGTGTCTGGGTCTGATGTGTGCTGGAGGAGGGATGAGACGGGGTGGATAGTGGAATCGTGGTGGGCATGGGCCGGGTGGATGGTGTGGTGGCCTTGGTTCTATGCCTTGGCTTGGGCCGGCCGGATGGGTGTGGTAGGGGCCGAGGCCCTGGAGGAGGCAGTAGAGGGAAGGCTTCAGGGTGGCTAGGTGGGCCCTGGCCGGTTGGAGGCGGTGGCGCGAAGGGGTATGGCCAGATCCCGTGGGGGATGGGTGGGCACCGGTGTAGGATGATGTGAGGACCGTGTCTGGGTCTTATGTGTGCTGGAGGAGGGATGAGACGGGGTGGATAATGGAATGGTGGTGGGCATGGGCCGGGTCTGAGATGGGGTGGGAAGGGAAGAAGGCCCATTCCTCGGTGGGGTGGATGTGGGAAGCCGGGCCCGCGGTGGAAAGGTTGTGGGAGGAGGCCGGGTCGAGGGTGAAGGGGATGTGGATAAGGGTCAGGACTGAAGTGGAGTGGGTGTGGGAGGAGGCCAGGTTCTGGGTGTGGTGGGGTGTGAAGTGTAACAAAGTTCGCTTTCTGGGCATCTAAATCCTAGCCATTCAGCCCCCTACCCCCACAGATAATGTCAACAATTTCAGGCACCTATCCTGCGTCTATCCGACGGATTCCTGTCGCCGGCTTGTCGGCTGACAAGGCAAGTCACCGCTCCAATCGAGGTCGATCATTGGACATTGCCCTGTCCCCTCCCCTCTCCGGCAGTCATCCCGGCCGCCGCACCTGTGACCTCTACCGTGCAGCCGAGCCTTGCACCACCCCGTCCCCTTTCCGGACGACACCCCGCCACCGCTGCACCCCAGTACCCCGGCGCCCCGCCGCCGTCGTCAGATGTTAGATGCCAGCTGTCATGCGGTGATGTGACCGAGTGTCGCTATTGTGTCAGGCGCCGTGTCGCCAGACCAGAGCTGCAGTACCGCGCCTCTGCCAGTCAGCCGATTGTTGTGGATCACCCGTGTCCGGTGAAATGCTGACAGCTCACTGTGTGGCGCCAGTGCGACGCGGACCTGGACGAAAGTGTTGAGACAGCACCGTTTCCCACGGAGGGACCGTTGTGCTGGGATCAGAGTCTGTCTCTGATATCTTAGAGAGATGTCGCGCCCGCCTGCAGTAGTCTGCTATTGTTCTCGACTCGGGGCCGACGTCCTGACCATGCGACGCAGTAGTGACGTGTTGGTCACGTGGGACAGGCGTTGCCGAGGTTACTTAGTGACGGGCCGCGGGAGCTCAGGGGCCTTGGGACAGAAGGTAACTGGACGTCGAGACGCGCGGCTGTGAGTTGGAGCTCAGCGGGGCTGGGTGGCCGAGGGCTGGTCAGCCCTGCCCCGTACGTCGGTACTAAGGTACGCCTGGACTCTGCCTGAGAGTCGCTGTAGGTGGAGATGTAGTTCTTTGATAAGCAGTTGCACCTGTCTATCAATAATCAGCTATATTATTATTTATCACGTTGCGCCACTATTGTCTGATCTTCGTTGCATTTGTCTGTTTACTAATTCGCACAATATAGAAGTGCTGGCTTTGGAAGTGCGTGTCAAGATGTGAGATCAGAGCACGGAGGCTTAGAGCTGTTGAATTTATTCCCGGGGATTTAATATCGTCCAACGCTGAGGTCAAACCCTAAGACTAATCCACGAGCCGAAAATGAAGTTTTGCTCCCATCAGAGAGGGGGAGAAAAAAAACTTCTCTACAGGAGTGGTGATCGGTGAGGTCAAGGGGCTGTGGGCCGTGGAGGTCGGGGATCGGTGGGGCGGTTGAGGCGAGGGTCGGAGGGGCATTGCGAAGGGAGGTGTGCCGGACTCCGGGAGCCAGCTGCTGGTGGGATGGTTGGGTGAATGGGAGCTGGTGTGGGAGGGGATGTGGGTTTAGGTGTAGAGAGTGTCGCTGCGTAGTTTCGCCCGGCGGTAGGTGCGATGTGGAGAGGTGCAGTTGTGGCTGTGTGAGTGTCAGTGGTGGTGTGGCGTAGGTGCTGTCGTGCTGTTACGTGTGGCACTCGATGAGTTGCCGCATACCGGCACACCTCCCTCTCGTATGCCCACTTGGGGCAGTCGGGATATGTCGCGGGGTGCGGCCCATCACAGCCTGCACACTTCCTTTCGGAAGAGTTGCAGTCGGATGACGCGTGGTGACCGGCGCACTGGCTGCATCTGGGAGTTGGTGACGCGCATGCGCGTTCGCCATGTCCATAGCACAAAGATGTGGTGAGTCGAAGGTCAGTACTAGAAGTTTGTGAGTCAAACGTGCCTCTCGTGTAATCTGGCTGATTGTAACTGTGGCGTCCAGGATGGCTGAGACGTCGAATAGTGCGGCGATGCTGTCAAGTGGTAAGCCATCCAGGTCTGGGGCGCAAATGTAGCCGCGGCTGGTGTTCCAGGCGCGGTGTAACGTGAAGGAGCAGCGCTGGTTGTTAAAGGTGGTTGTGTTTAGTAGAGTTTGTGTGTCCGCGCTGCTCTGTGTTTGGACGATGATGTGTGTGGTGTGCATGTGGACCTTGAAGTGTGTTGAATTAAGAATGTGTCTGAGTGTGCTCTCGAGAGTGAAACGGGACTCCTGTGTGATGTTGTGTCCTGTCTCTGTGTACGTACCTACTAGGTAGGTGCCTTGTGTGGTGCTGGCGGCGGCCGCCATGGTGTGTAAGGGTTTGGTCCCACCCACCCCCGCAAGTGTTCCTCCTGACTGAAGAACTACCCGGATTCGTTGCACCCTGGACGAATCTTTCGCTCTCTGGTCCCTGCCCCAGCCGCAATGGCCCAAGACAGTGGGCTTGACACCATTAGGTTTCCTCCGGAGGGTAAAGGTTAGTTGGGAGACAGAGAGTAGTTGGGGATTTGGTGAGTGAGGCTTTCCTTCTAGATTCGCAGGAGTGCTCCCCTAGGGTCCCTGGATCTCTTCGTGTCTTGGCTTCTTCTGCTGCTACAGGTTTGTCTTCTGCTCAAGCCTTGGACCTCCCTGGATCTCTTCTTGTTTGCTGACTGCGGGCGCCGATCGTGCTCTGAGAAGAACGGTGTCTGATCTCGCGCCCGCGAGGTGCTTGACGTTGTTGTGTTGTTGTGCATGGCTTTTTTGGGGGCGCCAAGCGATATCTTCAAGGGACCCGACCCCACTTTTGGGGACCTAACGTCATTTTCAGGAGACACTGCGTGACTTTTGGGGCCCCCATTTTATTGTTAGTTGCCCGGTGCGATTTTTGGGGGCATCAGCGTGATTTTTAGTGAGCCTGATACATTTTTTTCAGACCAGGTAAACATGCATGCTGGATGCTGGATGCTGGATTAGCTTACGTTTTGTCTGCCTGTAGCACTTCTCAGAAGTTATATGTGGCTCTGGAGGTTCGTCGTATGTCGTATGGCGCTTCCGCTTGCCAGACAATTCCTGTGTTTTATACCTCTTTCACACAACTACTGATCCGCTACTAAGCGGAACGGAAAATTATATCCCTAACAAAATGAGTCACAGTGTATGAAATTATAAATTCCGATGTTTTATACCCGCGTGCCACGTGTCCGCGGGCTTTATTTGATCGCCAATGCACCGGGAAGCGTCATTACTCGACGTGACTGCAGGTAATGTGGAAGGCCATTCCGTCACGCACAGCAAGCCGTTCCCCGGCCGCACTACCCAGCCAGTCTGACCGGACCAGCTACCATGCACACCGGCCGCACTACCCAGCCAGTCTGACCGGACCAGCTACCATGCACACCGGCCGCACTACCCAGCCAGTCTGACCGGACCAGCTACCATGCACACCGGCCGCACTACCCAGCCAGTCTGACCGGACCAGCTGACCGGCTACCATGCACAGATCTTATCGCAATGTAGCCTGCAGAAGAACTCTGGGTTATTTTACGACGCATTCAACTGCTAGGGTACATCGGGGCATCAAGTGTGGAGCGGACAGGCGAACACAACTGGAGCGGAGCCGGCCATGTCTAATGTTCATGTTTTACGAAATTGCACAAAACCTACAAGAGCGTAAAATATGAATTCATTGTATCATCACGTCAAAGTGCCATGCGCTTCGTCGTAGTAAATGTCACTGTGGTATCTCATGTAGTTTTCGAGATGCAAGACTGCGTGACGTCGCTCACTATTACTTTTGATGTGCACTGTACCTGAGAAACGTGACAATTTCTCAGAGGCATTCAAGAAGCACATGAAAGGTCAAAAGTTGCAGCATGCAATTTATGAAGTTTTATTTTTTTTTGTGGAAACTGCAAAAAAATAGTGGGACAAATCCGGACAGTTTTGAAAATGGGGTCTGAGTGGGGGAGGAGGCACGCGTTGCGAAGATCTTTCCTTAGTCACCGCTTAGACCACCCAAACTTTGAAAACAATTCTCCAAGTTCTCCTTGGATAAATTAGAAATTCTCCTTCTGAGTTTCTCGATTTTGGCCCAGTCAATGGATTTCAGGGCGGGTGAGATGTTGTCTTGTTTGCGATTACCTGACATTATTATGGCGGCGATCGGCTACAGATCGGCAGCATGAGATGCGCGGGAATATGTGTGCTTAAAAGAGAAGTTTCAGTGCTTCGGAGTGCAGGTGATGTCGCGACCTGTCCAAAGCGATGAGGGCGGAGAAGCATTTTTGAGTTATCATCGAAAGATGAAAATCCAAAAAGAAAATGCATGACCCAAAGCAACGCCGAGTATTTGAATTATTTTGGATGGTCGAGCACAGACACATTGAAAGTGAAATCTGAAATGTCTCGCTATCTGACTGAGTTCTTTCATCAGATGATAATGAAGTCAGTTTTTGTAAGGTTCATTTTCAGTGAATTCAATTCCAACCAGGTTTTAAGTGCTGGACACAAGTTTTCAAGTCGAACTTAGAGTTCTGACATGCTGTCATGGACAAAGGAGGCTCGGTCCAAACTTTGGGTATCATCCGCGTAACAAAATAAACGGCCATGAGGAACACAATTTACAACATCATTTATGAAAAGACTAAACAAGGTATCACCCAGAAGTAACCACTGAGGCACCCCTTATGGCAATCTAGTTATTTTGTGTCCAAATCTCACCAGCTGATTGATTTCGCTTAAATAGTTCCAAAACCAGTGAGACGAGATCCCTTGTCATCCAAGCTTTTTCTCCAAATGTGTTCAATGGTCCACGCTATCAAAAGACCTGCTCAAATCAATCGCAGCAACAAATGCTACAAATCCTGCATCTGTGTTGTTCGAAGTCCAGCTGACTAAGTCAATGAAATCGATTTCTGTAGAGTGTGATATTCGGTAAACAAATTGAGTGTCTGATAGAATGTGGGTATGAAGTAAGTATTTCACTAATTTACTTCATACAATCTTCTCGAAAATTTTGGTGGGTACAAACAAAAGTGAAATAGGCCGAACGTTACTGGGATTTGTGCGATTGCCTGATTTGAAAATTAGAATAATGCACGCTCTTTTCCGGTGCAAAATACATCGAAAATGGTCCACGAATTTAGAATGGTGAGCAGTGGTAGTCCCAGCACAGCAAAGCATTTTCTTACGGAGATAATTAGCACGCCACCCCAGCCAACAGACCTGGAGCCGCATATATCGCAGACTGCCATAGAACATTCGGGAAAAGTTGCGGGTCGCAGCTGAAAGCGGGCCGCGCCTACTCTCGGAGGGGGAGCTGACGCCTGCCCGGCACCAGCAGCCGATGTCTCCGCTGACTCTCGGAGGGCGGGCTGACACCTGCCCGGCACCAGCAGCCGCTGTCTCCGCTGACTCTCGGAGGGCGAGCTGACACATGTCCGGCACCAGCAGCCGCTGTCTCCGCTGACTCTCGGAGGGCGAGCTGACACCTGCCCGGCACCAGCAGCCGCTGTCTCCGCCGACTCTCGGAGGGCGAGCTGACACCTGCCCGACACCATCAGCCGCTGTCTCCGCTGACTCTCGGAGGGGGAGCTGACGCCTGCCCGGCACCAGCAGCCGCCGTCTCCGCTGCTATGCGTGACCCGACGACAGTGAAATAGGCCGTAATAACATCCGGCTCTGTTGTGGTGTCACAAGCACGATTTTCGTCGCATGTCGTATCACAGCGGCGTATTGTTTGCCAAACGCCACAGTTGTATTTGGCTAGGAATTGTTGACAACTAAAATCCTGATTTGCACGACTAAAAGCACTTTTGATGCGGTTGCCCAGTCGACGACAGGAGGCACCGTCTTTGTTTTGGCGGTACCGGTGCCAGGCAGTGCGGGCGATGTTCACGGTGGCCCTCGGCCCCCTCAGCTCCGTCACGTCACCGATTCACGGCCCGGAGTACAGCTGCCGCCCGCGGCAGAGTCGGTCCACCAGATTTATCTACGTCGACACTGGTGTTGACGTCATTGGCTTCGTTAAATCAGCCCAGTCCGCCAGCAGTAGGTCCAAGCAGAACGCATCCCAGTTGGTTCGGATCCACGGTCGTATAATTCGTTCCGTGACCTTACCGCGCGTGTTTGGGATATACGTTCTCGTAATGATAGGTTGCTGATGTTAATATCAAGAACTTTTGAACTTGATTCTGTTAGCGGCAGGTTTGTGATAACATGATCAAGCATGGATGGAATGTGAAAAATGATTACCTTTGTTATGATTTGATGAATTTGCAACTCAATGAAGATTGACCTTATATGTCGCACCTACAATCAGCAGGTCAGCACAAGTCCGCAATGAATTATTTTCGTATTTTGAATACTTTGAAGAACAAAATATGTAGGTGCCCATGTCAGGCTATCAGGCGGCAAACAGCATCCCCTCACATTAAACATTTATCTTAGTGTTACTTATTGTTATGATATGGAACCGACTACCGATAGCATTGTTGTATGTATGGGCTTAGCCACAGCCCCCCGGCCCCTCCCAGGTTTTCGGATTTTAAACATTACGCCTATGGGCGTTGCATAGAAAGAATTGACTTCAAAAGTCCTTCACCTCCCCCTCACCTGTTTCCGCCTCGTGGCGACACCCTTGCTTATGATGATTATGCTTTTGGTTTAAGAGCGCCGCAACGGTACAGTTATATGGTATATAGGTGTGTACTTACCAGTACAGTGACTGAGAGCGGGCGTGGAGCCGTCACCAGCAGGACGGGCAGAGGCTGACGGCTGCTGGGAGCCGTCACCAGCAGGACGGACAGAGGCTGACGGCTGCTGGGAGCCGTCACCAGCAGGACGAGCAGAGGCTGACGGCTGCTGGGAGCCGTCACCAGCAGGACGGACAGAGGCTGACGGCTGCTGGGAGCCGTCACCAGCAGGACGAGCAGAGGCTGACGGCTGCTGGGAGCCGGCACCAGCAGGACGGACAGAGGATGACGGCTGCTGGGAGCCGTCACCAGCAGGACGGGCAGAGGCTGACGGCTGCTGGGAGCCGGCACCAGCAGGACGGACAGAGGCTGACGGCTGCTGAGAGCCGTCACCAGCAGGACGGGCAGAGGCTGACGGCTGCTGGGAGCCGGCACCAGCAGGACGGACAGAGGCTGACGGCTGCTGGGATCCGTCACCAGCAGGACGGGCAGAGGCTGGCGGCTGCTGGGAGCCGGAGGATGCAGGCCTACAAACGAGTAAATTAGCGATCAACGAAATGTGAGAGATCCATGGCATTTGCTTTGTATTTCAGTGCAGTGAAGGAAATGATTTTAATTTTGTGTCAGTATCGTCATTTCATGAACGAAATACTTAGGTACTTGCCCAATGTTACCGGTAGCTTTCAGGCGCCACAGGGTGAATTTGTCCCGAATGTTGAGAATTCTCTTGGATCCCCTCCCCCGCAGAACTGGACTGTGAACTTATTTGCTAGACCCAGGGCATCGTCGACTGGTACTTACTTGAAAAATTGAAGGATTGATGGAGTAGAACAAGACTGGGCTGCCGACTCCCACTGCTTTTGGACCTGCGCCCCTGACGTCTTACGTTTCTTTTTAACGGGCCCCGATCCTTCCATTGTTAGTACTTGTATATGCAGTCTTTATGTAACTTGTAAGTCAAATAATTTCAATGGAAACTTCCACACACTACTTTCGCTGCTGTATTTGATTCCACAGCAAACGTAGCAACTAGCAGCCACCGACACCTCTCTGGCGGCACCGGCAACACAAATGAATGAGCATAGGGCGCGCAGATAATTCACTCGCAGCATCACAGCGGCACGCCGCACGGATGAATTTGAGAGGCATGCGCTTGTTTTTATTACGCACCTCCTCGCGAAGGATTTTGTAATAAAATACCATGCTCGGCGAGGCTCGGCGTGGTACCGTGCAAAACTTACGGGTATCTACAGCGTTGCGAGTGTAAGTGCATACACAATGGTGTAGGTACTGTGCTTTAATACATCAAAGTGATAAAAAAATATCACAGTGAGCGTTGGATGGCTCATTGATTGTACGGATCAAGTACAAAAAAATGTAGGTTTCTGATGGTTCCAACTACTTCTGAGGCAGCCAGGTTCTCAGAAAGATCCTTCAGCATGGGCCCTCACTGGGGTGGAAAGTCTCGACGACTGGGGTGGAAGTCTGGGCGACTAGGGTGGAGGCTTCCACCCCAGTTAACATGTTAAAATAGGCCCTGCCAGAACCTGTATCTGGCAGGGCCGCCATCTTGCAATCGCCGTACACCTTGCTCGCGACCCCCAAACTCATCACTTGCCCGCAATCCTTCTGTGTAAGTGGCTGCACTCACGCATCACACCGATCCAAGTCATAAGTCACTACACACCGTTACGACAGGATTCTAACATCGCGCAACCTCACATCATACACGCGTTTACACTGTAACTAACGACTATTCTAACAACACCCAACCAGGAGCTCGCTTAACCCGACTCGATCGTCGCAACACAGTTAGCGGTACACTCGGGGGAAGTCCAGGCCCGGGGTCACCTGTCTCTGACCCCACTCCCTCCACGGATGGGACAACATCAGGGCTTTCTATTCCTAAGCTAACCGTAGTGCCCGTCAACGCCGATTCTCTCCTGACAGCGGGGCACCCATCCCCTTCTTCCCTCTGAACGGAAGTTGCTTAGGTGGGACCCAGATCCCACCGGCAGTCGCCGGGTCCGAACCGCAAACACGCATGACAGCTTTCAGTCCAACCCGCACGTCCGCCCGCGGCCAGCTTTATTCTCACAATGCCGCGGCCGGGGATCTTTTGGCGCGAAAGCAACAAGCCAATCGGAAGGCACGCGTCGCCTTGGCGACGCGCGGGACCATAACGTCACCCGTCTACATACTGAGCACTGCTCTTTTAATTATGTGACTTTACCAGTTATTGGACGATTTTCCCCGTTGGTGAGGATGCTGAATAAGCATAAACATACACATCGTGGAATAAAAAATCAGAATTTCTGAGATCTGAAAATATGGCGGGCTAAATCCGAGGAGTTTTTTTGTGTGTGTAGGGGGAGGGTCTAGTGCGTTGGCACCTCGCCCCCCCCGATGTTTTTCAAAAATCGACACCCCTGGGTTTAGGGGTCATTTCAGGCGGTTTTCTGTGGTTACTTTTCAGAAACTCTCCTGACACTGAGGGGAAGAAGCTATGGCGCACTCAGTCCCCCTCCTCTGACTGTCCTTTCTTCCACTCTTGAACGAGGGTGACAACTTGACGAGGTAAAATGGACGGTAGAGGGAGCCTACCAACATCGGGAAAAATCTCTTTATTTTGGAGGCGCTTGGTGGTCAGCCTGCCGGAAACCGCACGTTGTTAAGCAGGAAGATGATTACTGGGATTAGGATACACATTGCTGAAGCTGAAGAATAGGTCATTCACTTTGTATACATCAAAGTAATCTATATTGCCGTACAACATGCAAGATAGCGTAGAGAAAATCGGTAAAATTGCATGTAAACCAATGGTGAAGGGAAACCTTGAAGCCCGCTACCAAATGACTTCGTGGGGGCCCGATATATACCGGGCCCCCACGAAGTTCGTTTGGTAGGGGGCTTGAAGGCTTCCCTTCACCATTGGTTTACATGCAATTTTACCATTTTTATCTACGCTCTGTTGCATGTTTTATGGCAATATAGATCACTTTGACGTATACGAATTGAAAGACCTATTCTTCACCTTCAGCAAAATGTATCCTAAATGACCCAGTAACAATCTTACTGCCTAACAATGTGCCGTTTCCGGCAGGCTGACCATCAAGTGCCTCCAAAATAAAGGGATTTTTCCCGATATTGGTAGGCTCCCTCTACCGTCCGTTTTAGCTGGTCAAGTTGTCACCCCCGTTCAAGAGCGAAAGAAAGGACAGACAGAGGGGAGGGGGAGGAAGCTAAGTGCGCCTTAGCTTCTTCCCCTCAGTGGCAACAGAGTTTCCGAAACGTAACCACAGAAGACCGCCTGAAATGATCTGACCGCCACTAGACCGCACTAGGAGGCTCCCTGTCGTCATAAGAGGTCCCATAGCCGCTACAGGAAACCAATAGCTGCCAGAAGAGGCAGGGATGGATCCAGGAATTGTCATCTTGGGGAGGGGACACGTGTTTGGAGTGGCGCCACCGCGAAAGTAGCTTGAGGGGTGCCTTTCCTGCCGAGAGGCGCCTGTGGCTGAAAAATTAGAGGGTGTTGGGGTGTACTCGAGCCTTCGCAGAGGGACGCATTTTCCTAGTCGAAGGGACGCCACCTTTTATGGGGGGGGGGCACATGCCCCAACTTCCCTCCCTGGATCCGCCACCGACAGGAGGCCCCATATAGCCCACGTAATATATATATTTGTGTAGTTGTATATATATATTATGTACTGAACTGGGGCGGCAAGGGAACACACACGCCAGTAGGTAAGGCTACCACTGATGGTGGCCTCAGCTGAGATACCCCTCGGGCAAATGACGTCGCAGGAGCCGACGGGACGGCTTCGGGAACGGATACAGCAACGGCATCACTCGCGACCTGATCTGGTCATTATGTGAATGACCTATCGGCGGTCCGCGAACTTGACCGTGCACGCCTGACCCGTTGTCTGCACGATGGTCGCTGGCAGCCGGCGGCTGTGGAAGGCTGACGTCTTCCTATTTATATATTTATTTATTTAGTTCACGATACATGGCCTCCACGTGCATTGGCTATTATGGACAGTCCTCTGCAATTTGTTTTGAAAATCACATTTTAAAATCATGTTTAGGCAATCCAACATCCGTAGGTTTTAAGTAATCCAATATTAGTGCGTTTAAGTGATTCAACATCGGTAGGTGTTAGGCCGTCGAACATCAGTAGGCTAGGTTAGGTTGCATTAATATTTATTGATAATTGTATGTTATTTTTCATTATATACCACCACACCCAAAACCTTTTCCCACACTTCCCATATGTTGTTGAGGTGGGATAGCAGGTATATGTAGTCAATTTTCTTCTTGCTTTTTTAAAAGTTATTTCAATGTTTTTATATTATTTTCTTGGACTGATTTCTTAGATAGAAGTACTTGAACTTAAAGTGCTTATATCCTTGGAAGTTTTCATTTTCCAAAGGAACAATCAGAAATCAGAAATCAGAAATCACCAGAAAAACAACATTGTGATAAAAAATGGCCCACAGGCTTCTTATGCATGTTTGCCATTTTAATTATGAATATTGGGGTTTTAGGGTGCGTCAACCCTATTGGGTTATATTTCACCCATAACAAGGTTACCTAAGCACGCGTCATACTCACAAACGAATATAAAACATCGGTAGCTATTAAGCCGCTTGATATAAGATCTGGGGAAACAAATAATCAGTTAGGCAGGTGCATGTATTACCGATTACATCAAATCCCATCTCCGCAAGGAAGCACAAAACTGCTCCATTGTGTATAAATCTGGAATAATCTCCCAATAAGTCCTCCAACCTCAGAGCATTCGCATCATATCCAAAGTGGCGCCTACGTTCTTCTGTGTATGCTTGGCACGCCACCAGCACATGGTGCACAGTCAGTGCGGCATTACACCTAACGCATTTCGGCCTGTCGTCCCCGCACAATAAATACCTATGTGTTGCTAGAGTGTGACTAATTCTGAGACGACAGATGGCTACCTCGTCCCTTCTAGTTTGGCTGAAGGACGTTGGCCACGGAGCTAACTATGGTTTGATTTGCTTTAATTGGTTGAACTCCACTTGGTCCCATTTGCCCTGCCACTGTCTGAGAATAAATGATGAGATAATTGGGTAGTAGTCACTGGCAAGAAGTGGGAGAACGCGACTACTTGGCGCTTGTGCTGCACGCCTTGCAGCCCTGTCGGCCAGCTCGTTACCACGGATTTCGACATGTGCTGGAATCCAGCAAAGTATGACCTGTTTTCCCATGCGATGCAGAGAAGTAAGGTGCGATAAAATGTCTCGTACGATGACATGTTGCTGGTTAAAACTGCGCAACGCCACAAGACTGCTCAGAGAATCAGTCAAAATAACATGTAAAATATCGTCGTCAACCTCGATGTATGCAAGAGTTTTGCTGATGGTCATCAACTCCGCAGTGAAGACCGTGGCGTGTGGCGGCATTTTACAAAAATCCTATAATTGGTGATGGAAAGAATCAACCTAAATAGGCATCACTCACTTATTATCTCATGATAACCTCTCCTTTATACTAAGTTTGAGACATATACTTAAAATACACAGGTCAGGACATCGAGCAATCGTGCTCCAATCACTTAAACAAAACCTATATAATGCCATTCCAAAAGGCTTGATACTTTTTGTCAATATAGTTGAACATGTGTTTCTATGACAAGAACTATGCTATTTTTTCAACAAAAATGATTATGCTTGTATTCCAGACTAAGTTTTGATGATAGAACAGATGTAGTGGGCTGGATCCAGCCCACTATATAGCAGACAAAAACTTGTTCAACTGTAAATGTATCTAATGGATACATTTGTCACCTGATATTATTCTTTGTCCATTCTGTAAAAAATGTAGCTCATGAATGCACCATTTCAGTCAGCAGATCTGACCTAAATCATCTATTTCTCATACCTTTGACCCAAACTTAGTGTAGTGTAGGGCGGAGAGGTCGGGGGCGGGGTCGGTGTGGGGGGGAGGGGGGAGGGTCGGAAAGGGGGGGGGTATGTAGGGGTGGTAGCGAGGGAGGGGGGAGGGGATCATTGGTTTGGTCGCCTTGTCTTCGTTGGGGATAAGGGGGAGGGGTTGGTAGGTGGGCAGGGATTGGCTATTAGGGATTGGTGAGGGTGTTGGTTTCTATGGGTCTTGCAGGTAAGGTCTTGAGTGGTGTCTGAGTAGCAGTCGTCTTAGTTTGGAGTAGTCTTGGAGTCTTGTGTGGTCGTCTTGGAGTCTTGTGTGGTGTATTGTTATTGGGTCTGTGTTATTGGGTCTTGCTCCACTGCGTTGCGCCCTTGACGTCGAAGCGACCTTGTGACAGGTGTTTCCGCGCGGTCGCCGGCCGGCGGCCACGCTCGCTACGCTCACGGGCGCCGGGCGGCTCCCCTGGCCCGCGCCGATCCCGCTTCCGGCGTGCCGCCGGCCCCTAACCGGGGCGGCCCACAGCGAGCGGTGTGCCTCGAGTCCACGGTGTAGTTTGTGCAGTCATCATATGTGTCTTCGTATAGTTATCTTGTCGGCGCCCCGTAACTCGTTATCCTAACACAAATTTATATAGCAAGGTCAAGTCTTCTCACTTCACCACTTCCATTCGTGAGTGAACCTGGCTTGGTCGTGGCGCCAGGGATAGAGGAGCCGCATGGTTGGAGAGGCCTAGAAGGGGGGGGGGGGTCATAAGAGTAATGGATGGACATTGGAGTTGGAAATGCGTCCGTCACCGGCCCTCGTCCAGCTTCGGGGCCCTCTTTAAGTGTTAAAGTCCCCGCTTGTTTCCCTCCATGTCATCCACCTGCATGCTCCCACGGGTCACCGGACTGGCAAATTGAGGGCCTAGGTAATTATCCTGGGTCAAATTTTGGCAACGAGGGTTTCTGACAGCTAGGTGCGTACGCAGAGTTCCAACAGCTCCCACTGGTCCTTAACTACCCATAACTACGTCATGCATGCTCCCACGTAATCCATTCATTTCCATCTTCCATTACGAACATTCGCTCTCTATTAAAAGTGTTGGCCCGATAATTTCCCTTCCAGTGGTGCATGCGCATTCAGCGAGTCTTACTTCCTCAGACCGTTGCTTAGGGCTTTCTAGCCCAAAGTTAAACGTAAATTACCCGTGCTTAGGCCCACAACTGTGACCGGCTGACGCGATGGCCGCCGGCCGGCGGCCGTGCGGAAACTACTTTCTCAAGGTCGCTCCGAAGTCAAGGGCGCACCGCAGTAGACCAAGACGAAACAAAACAACAGACGACCACTCAGTGCGACCACTCAGACCGACCATTCAGACCGACCACTCAGACGGACCAATAGACCAAAACCACAACCCCCCCCTACCAACCCCCCCTCCTACCAGCCCCACCCCCACCTACCCCTCCCCCCCTCCATCCCCCCACCCCACCTACCCCTCCCCATCCATCCCCCACACCGACCCCGCCCCCGACCTCGCCGCCCTACACTGGCGCCCTTAAACGTGGGGTGACAAGTCTCTTCACTCACCATGAAGCCCATGGAACCAGCACAGACCGCCGAACCCGAGGTAGAAGGATGTCCAGGGGACTAAGAAGATCCCCAGTGTGGATCAAATGGGATGTCTGCGGACTTGGAAGATCCCCAGTGTGGATCAAAAAGGGATGTCTGCGGACTAGTCAGATCCCCGGTATGGATCAGGAGGATGTCCAGGGGACTAAGAAGATCCCCAGTGTGGATCAAATGGGATGTCTGCGGACTTGGAAGATCCCCAGTGTGGATCAAAAAGGGATGTCTGCGGACTAGTCAGATCCCCGGTATGGATCAGGAGGATGTCCAGGGGACTAAGAAGATCCCCAGTGTGGATCAAATGGGATGTCTGCGGACTTGGAAGACCCCGGTGTGGATCAAAAAGGAAGTCTGCCGGCTAAAAAGATCCCAGATTGAATCAAGAGGGAAGTCTGCGGACTAGGAAGGTTTGAAGGAGACCCGGTAAGGGATGTCCTCGGTGTGAATTAAATGGGAAGCATTGAGGAATATCGGAGCCCCAAAAGTAAATTCGGAGTCTTGGGAAAAATATGAGCCTCACAAGTAAATTCAGAATGGGAGCCTTGTGGAGAATATGTGCCCCAGACGTGAGTAATAGAGAAGTGTATGGGCTATGAAGAGCCCCAAGGGCAAATTCAGGGAAGCTTATTAGAGTACTAGCGTGTTGGCAAGGAATAATTGCAAGTACGAGCAAAGAGGAACGTTGTGGACGTCTGGAGGAAGCCCTCGGATACACATAAAGTGATTAGTCTGTTGGGGAAGATCAAGTTTTAGGTGTGCATTAGGAGACAAGCCGGTGAGCGGCGAGTGTGAGGAGACTCCAGCGCCGTGTGTGAGGAGACTCCAGCGCCAAGTATGAGGAGACGCCAGCGCTGACTGAGGAGCTGACAGCGCGGAGACGCTTCAGAAGACTCCAACACTGACTGTAAGAAGACCACAGCGCGGAGACGCTTGAGGAGACTCCAGTGCCTACTGTCTTGGGGGACACGTGGGAAGTGATGCGCTGGTGTGATCCGCTGGTGGGAGTGCTACAGTGCTACACAAGTGCTACACCAACACACTTGACAGCCAGAGCGACAATACGGAGTGCACAAAACCCCAGCGAAATTAAAACCCTGACAATGCGGGGTGAAAATTCATGAGCGATATCCGCCTGTTGCAGACTGCGAGTGGTATGGATAAGCGCCATCTATGTTGCTTCCATAGATGGCGCACCTGAGCTCTAGAGTTGATTTCATTAGTTAGAAGGCCTCCGCTAGATGCCTCTGTTTGAGACTCCAGCGTCTAGTGTTTGGTGCAGAGGGAATTTTCCATGACTGTGCATTTGTAATGCGGAAAACCCTGCACTCGTTGGCAGCGCTAAGGAGCGGGCAGTTGACTGCGTGGCAGAGGGTGTGGCCGGTGGTTCACTCTTGTTGTCGGACGTGAGGCGAGTGGAAGTACAGTTCGTGTTTGGGCGTTGCCGTTTGTGCCATTCGTAAAGCCAAGAATAGAATCTATATTCATCAGACTCATCTCTTCATTCGCAACATATGGTGCCGAAACCAGGGAGATACTCTTGCCATTGCATTGAGCAAGGTCAGTTAGTCATTCGGTGTCGGTGTAATGGCAGATATAGATAAGCTGAAACGAAGACGGGTGGCGGCCCAAGGGTGGCTGACCCGTTCTGTAAGGAAGTTGGAGGACATTTTGAGTCTGAAGGATATACATCCAAGTGAATTACAAGATTACGCTTGTGAATTTGACAAGCGTTTGTCGGATTGGGATGAAGCAGAAGCGGCTGTTGAGAAGGAACTCCCAGAGGAAGAAATCTTGCAAGAGATCAGTCGTGCTGGGGAGGTGAGAGATCAAGCGACGGTAGTGAGACGAAGAGCAGGGAAGTTGATCAAGAGCTTGGCGGATGATGTGGTGGCTGCTTCTGTGTCTCAGTCGTGCGACCCGTCGGTTAGACTCCCTAAGCTGCAGTTGCCGACATTTGGAGGTAAGATCAGCGAGTGGACCCAATTCTGGGACTCATTCTCGGCTAACATTGATACAGCTGACTTACCCAACATAACCAAATTAACATACTTGAGATCACTTCTTCATAGTGAAGCTAAGAAATGCGTGGATGGCTTGGCTCTGAGCAAGGAAAATTACAAAATTACTTGCGAAATCCTGAAAGATAGATTTGGGAAGAAGGAACAGATTATCTTTTCACACATTCAAGCCCTGTTGCAGCTCAGTTGTAAAGATAGCAACAAGTCTGTGAATGTAAAGAATCTGCAACATCTTCAAGATGAATTGTTAGTTCATGTACGGAGCCTTGAGAACTTGGATGTTGATGGTGAGAAGTATGGTGCCGTCCTGACACCACTGATCCTTTCCCGACTCCCTGAAGATATTAGAATGGAGTGGGCAAGGCAGAGTGTTGGGAAAGAAGCAAATCTGGAGTGGCTTCTCACATTTTTGAAAGAAGAAATAGAATGCAGAGAGAGAGCACAATCATTCCATTTGTCTGGGACTACTCATGTGGTGACTGGAGGCTGTGCTGAGACGGTGCGACAACGTGATCCTGAGTCGAGAAGGCCTGGACCGAGGATGGCGACTGCTTCGGCGCTTCCTGCTATGGCAAGATCGGGCTGTGGATTCTGTGAGCAGAACCATCTGGCAGCCAAGTGTCCGGAAATACTGAAGCTTGCTGTAGGCGATCGCCCAAGTAAGATTAAAAACTCTGGATTATGCTTCAGGTGCCTCAAATCTGGACATAAAGGTTTTTCGTGCAGTGCCAGATGTGAAAGGTGCAAAGGCAAACACCATTTAATATCATGCTTCAGAGCTGATAATCTTGCACTAGGTCAAGGTAGCAAAGTGTCGCCCAGTAATCAGTCTGCTGACCAGTCCGGACCAACAGGTCCTGGAAAAGTGTCTGATGTTAACCTGTCTTGCACATCACGAGTAGGAGGTCATAGCATTGTTTTGCCTACCGCTAGTGTAATTGTGAAAGGTTCCAGAGGCGATATTAGGGCAACAGTTCTGTTTGATACTGGCTCGAACAGATCTTACGTGTCCTCATCATTGGTGCGAAGGTGTGCTCCTGAGTGGGTAGAGTCTAAGGAGATCAGCTACACTGCGTTTGGTGGGAGTGAAGGTGGAGAAAGTCACAGAAGCATTTATCGACTTGAAATGTTCGGTGCCTGTGTGTCGGAGCCAGCTGTTGTAGATGTTGAGGCTGCCGAGGTGCCAGTCATTTGCTCTCCGCTTACTCGTCCCTCCATTCCGATAGACATGCTGACGTCCTTTGGGAACCTAGAGCTGGCAGACCAGCCCCATGATGGAAAGTCGTTGACGATTGATATTTTGATTGGGTTGGACAACTACTGGCAGCTGATGGGTACTGGCTGTCTGCGCTCTGATGGTGGCCCTGTGGCCCAGCAAACCGTGTTTGGGTGGATTTTGTCAGGCCCATCTGGACGTCCCTCAGATATAGAAAGTCGTGTCAGCCATCAGTTGTTGGTAATGACTGATGTGCATGAGTCCAGGCTCAGACAGTTCTGGGATCTGGAAGCTGTGGGTATTGGTCCTGAAGATGAGGAGTTGGAAACCAATCCTGTGCTGAAAGGCTTTGAGTCTTCTGTCTGCTTCAAGCATGACAGATATGAAGTGGAACTTCCGTGGAAGCCGAAAGATCAGCAGCCTTTGTTACAGGATAATAGGAAAGTTGCAGAGATCAGGTTGCATAGTCTAGATAGGAAGCTCGAGAAAGATCCTATGTTGAAGTCCGAGTATAATAGAGCTCTGGAGGAGCTTGAGGAAGCAGATATCATAGAAGAGGTGCCAGAAGGTGAAGTGAACATTGATGGTCTGGTGTTCTATCTTCCCCACAGGCCAGTGGTACGTGAGTCCAGCTCAACGACAAGGGTACGACCTGTTTTTGACGCGTCTGTCCAGGGCCCCAACCTGGTCAGTCTGAATGATTGTTTAGAGACTGGTCCATCTCTCCTTCCTGATCTCACTGAAGTGTTACTTCGCTTTAGACGCTGGAGGTTCGCTGTGTCTGCTGATATTCGGAAGGCGTTCTTGATGATTCGGCTTTGTGATCAGGATCAAGACGTTCACAGATTTTTGTGGCACCACAAGGGTCAGGTGAAGACTATGAGGTTCAAGCGTGTGACGTTTGGGGTCAAAAGCAGCCCATTTTTGCTGGCTGCTACCTTGCGTCACCATCTGAGAAGGTTCCCCTCTTCTAGAGCTATTGTTGAATTAGAAGAAAACATGTATGTTGATGATCTCCTCAGTGGAGCTGACTGTGAGGAGGAAGCATATGCTTTGTTTGCTGAAGCTAGAGATGTGCTGAGCGAAGCAGGCATGACCCTCACGAAGCTTGTCTCAAACAGTCGTGTGGTACTCGACAAGGCTCACATTCTGTCTGGTCAAGACGGGCTGGAGTGCCACAAGGTGTTGGGAGTGGGGTGGAACCCTAATGAGGATGTGCTTTCATTTGAGGGTGTCAAAGCCCCTCCTGATGTGGCAGTGACGAAGAGGGTGATCCTCGGGTTCATAGCACGGTTGTTTGATCCACTGGGCTTGCTAACGCCCTTCATCTTAACCGTGAAGCGTCTCTTTCAAGAGACCTGGTGTTTAGGGCTCGATTGGGATACACTCGTTCCAGAGGACATCCAGAAGAGATTCTTGAGATGGTACTGGAGGGTGAATGGAAACTGTATCCTGCGTGATTGTTGATGTACCAGTGAAATGTCATGTCTTCGGTGATGCGTTTGAGGTATGTGCAGTGTATCTGCGATGACATTGTGCGACTCGGAACTGTAAAGCCCTAGGTGATGTAGCGTGCCTGTTGCAAAAGTACGAGGAGTTATGGCGTACTCAGTTCAACTATGGATATGTGACTGTGAGCCGGTTGTGCTAGGTTTCTTGCGATTTGCGGTGATCTTTGCTTGGTATCCTCATGTTTGTGTTCGTGTTGGAGAAGGAATATGGCACATCCCTTTGTCCAACACGGCGGGGAGGATGTTGCAGACTGCGAGTGGTATGGATAAGCGCCATCTATGTTGCTTCCATAGATGGCGCACCTGAGCTCTAGAGTTGATTTCATTAGTTAGAAGGCCTCCGCTAGATGCCTCTGTTTGAGACTCCAGCGTCTAGTGTTTGGTGCAGAGGGAATTTTCCATGACTGTGCATTTGTAATGCGGAAAACCCTGCACTCGTTGGCAGCGCTAAGGAGCGGGCAGTTGACTGCGTGGCAGAGGGTGTGGCCGGTGGTTCACTCTTGTTGTCGGACGTGAGGCGAGTGGAAGTACAGTTCGTGTTTGGGCGTTGCCGTTTGTGCCATTCGTAAAGCCAAGAATAGAATCTATATTCATCAGACTCATCTCTTCATTCGCAACAGCTGTGTCACACAGGGGCCGAAGTGAGGAGTAGTGGCCCAGACGAGTGAAAGCAACAATCTGAAGAACAATAATATCGATTGAAAACGGAGAGTAGTGAAGTAAAAGACGTGAGAATTAACACCACGGCGGGGTGACCTCAATCACGTGTCGGCACGTGACCGACATTGGCTGTGTGCTTTGGATTACGCTTGTCAGATGGAAGCAGCGACACTTCGAAGCCACTTGATTCATTGTGGCACGTCAGGCGATCAAATGCGCGTGTCCGTCACGATCAAGCCTCGGAACGGTGCCAGGTGGACACTGTGTGGCAAGCGAGGAAGGCGATTACCGAGTGCGGTGACAGTGGCTGCCGGGAGGGAGAAGCGGAGAGGACAGTGGTCTCACTGGGACAAGACAGTGGTTCATTGGGACAGGAAAGTGGTCCCATTTGGGACAGGACAGTGACCTTGCAGTCGCACGGGCCACCGTTGACGTGGATAATTATCGGACGAGCCCTCAATGGCGACCCAGATGGCCACGGGTTCCACGCGACGTTTGCTGGCTTTGGCCCTAGCTCTGACCGTCATGTCACCGTCCCTCGCCAGCGCAGACGAGTGTCGGTTCCCGCCGGAGTGGATGGGCCAGCGGTACTGGAAGGAGACCGTCTTCAACATCACAGAGACCCGGCTCGGCTCCAAAGGGCGCTGTATCGAAAATGAAGGCTTCATGTACCTCTTGGAGAAGGACAACTCTGGGGGAACATGTAACGCTTGTGTGGTGCTCTTTCTACGGCACACCAACATCATAGAGTTCAAGGACTCGCGCTTCTGCCACCATCGCCGCATGCTGCTCGACATGTGCGTCATGATCGGCGGCGACGAGCCTCGGCACACCATAATCCGCGTGGGCGACACATGCTCGGGCGCGTTCACCACTCTGGTGATGGGCTGCAGCCGCTCCGACACTCCAGCTGCGCTCAAAGTGTCGGCGGCCTCCACAGTCTGCCAGTCTGCCGTCCACAGAGTGGAGAGTCCACTGTCTGAGTGGACAAAGTGGACTGTCCACAGAGTCCACATTCTGCCCGTCTGCAGTCCACAGAGTCCACAGTCTGCCAGTCTGCAGTCCACAGAGTCCACAGTCTGCCAGTCTGCAGTCCGTTGCCATGGCAACTGGGAGGAGAATGGCACTCATTTTCTGGAGACTTCTCCGATCAGCAAGTCAGAATTACCTACCAGACGCGTGTGCTTCGTCTCCATGGCAACCAGCGAAGGTCTCCACTTCTCTACGCTACAGAAAGCCTGCTATATAAATATTTCCCTTCGCCAGGATGGTGCGCTGGCATTTACCGTCACGATTAATGATGAATGTCGTGCCGAGGCGTCCACCACACGGTCCGGAAGCAATCAGCTGACGCGCGGCGCGGTCAGCTGGCTGCTCAGCTGCATGCTGTGGGTGGTTCGGTGATCCAGCGGCCGGCCTAGGCCTTGCAGCCGGCCATCACTCGTCGGCCGGTGGGGCGCTCGGCACCGGGTCGGCCGGGCAGCCGCCCGCCGCGACATCTATCGAGAAGAAGTGGCCACCGCTAGCTGCGCCACCTAGTGTCAAGAAGTGGCAACACTCGGCTGCTGTACTTAGTTAGTCCAGTGATCTTCAGAGCTGCGGTAGCAGGGACCGAGTGCTGCAGCACGAACTCTACCAACGGACTCGTCCGACGTCATCACATCAGGGACCTCATGACGCCGGCTCTCGAATCTAAAAATCTGGAGACCAACCAGTCAACGGACATCATAAGCACACCAACGGAAGCGCCGAGTGGGATCTGCTGCACCCAATTCTACCAACGGACATCAGCAATCAGCGGTAGCACGACTCTGCAGCAGCATCCGACGTCATCACATCATGGACATCATGACACCGGCTCTTGCATCTCAAATCGGGACACCAACCAGTCAACGGACATCATAACCACACCAACGGAAGCGCCGAGTGGGCTCTGCTGCACCTAAAATTCTACCAACAGACTCGTCGGACGTCATCCCATCAGGGGACACCATGGCACCGGCTATCACATCTCAAAATATGGCGGCCCGGCATGCGACGCCATCACATCCGCCTAGGGATGTCTGGACACAGTAGCGACACCATCGGCGTTCGGCCCAGGGCGACCACCGACGGAATTCCAGCTATAGCCGCTAGACATCAGCCGACGACCGAAGGAGTGTTCTCAGGACCAAAATATTCAACTGACAAGACATCTGACGATTATCCTCGGCAACACCGACACACCGACGGCCACATCAAGCGGGCCGGTAGAGCAACCGACACTAATCAGAGGATGTTATACATGCACCAGCCGTGGCATCACCTTCAACATCCAACATCACCAAATCATCACTCGGGAAACTGTATCCGGCCACTTCATAAGTCCAGGCATCTGAAATCATCACGACACCTAGCAGACGGCTATTACGAGGATGTCCGATGTAAATGTCACCCCGGTTAGCTCTCACAGAGCCGCCACGAAATCATAGCACCTGCCGGAAATCTGATCACTTATCGCAGGGTTACCATCAGTGGCAATCGGAAGCGAGTGGCACAACTGACATCAGAAACCGTCTGAAGATAGCAAAGCCGGCGTGAGTTGGGTCATGAACACGCCGTAAGATATGGATTTTCACTCCTTTCCCGCCAAAGAACTCCTCTCACGTGTCCTTCATCATCCCACCCACTTCCCGGCATCCTGATGGCCACAAAAAAAAAAAAATAATAATCCTGTAAGGAATGGCCTAATTACACGTAACCCGATATATCCGAAAGCCAGTCCATTAAGAGAGGGAACAGGAAACCCACTAGCGGCTCATACTGACGTCACATACCCCGTTCCAGACGAAGATGGAGCGCATGAGGATGCTGCACTCGGTGGATTCGTTCGACGGACAACAAAACTTGGAAGAATGGATAAAGATGATGGAAAAGGCTGCCTCTTTCGCCGGCTGGAACGAGGACGCCACCTTCCGAGCAGCCCTTTTCCGAGTGAGAGGGGAAGCAGGCGAATACATTGAGCAGTTGCAGGCAGAAGAAAAAATAAAAACCTGGAAGGACATCTGCCACTCACTAAGACAGCGATACCAAGCGACGGGAAGGAAACAATGGCACCAGTATTTGCTGAACACGGGCACCCAGGACGCCAAAACTGTACAGGAATGGGCCCAAACGGTGAGGAAACTCTCCTTGTTGGCCCTAGGGGAGAGTCCCCTATCCACCTAAAAAACTGAACGTCAAGTCGGAACAGCTGGCGAAGAGCGAGAGGAAACCGGACAAGGTATTAATGAAGAAGCCAAGAAAGCAATGTTAGATTATCTCCGTCGAACCAATTTCACCCGGGGTCTCCGAAATAGCCTTCGGCAGATGGTTTGGAGAAAGAAGTGCCGTTCATTCGATGAAGCAATCGAAGTAGCCGCCGAAGAAGAGGGCCTGGAATCAGCCCATAAGGAGGAAGAAGTATTGAGCTGTTACCAACAAGGGACCGGGGACGTCCCTCATCGTGGATTAGTAGAACACATTGTGGCAGCACTGGACCTGAGAGACCAGACAAAGAAAGGCGACGCGCAGAAGGGGGAAGCTAAGCCGCTCCAGGACACCCGCAAGGCCAAACCACCGTCAAGGAAGGTAAGGTACGAGGACGAAGCTGAAGACAGCAGCGAAGAGGACGATAGACGTCATCAGCGAGCCCGTCCACACTCAGGAGAAAATGAGGGATCGCGTTCAAGGCACCACAGGAGTATCAACAGCCGGAGCAGTGACCAGGAAGATCAGTTCAACGAGCCCCTGCCCTTACCACGGCACCCGAACTGGAGTTCCAAAGCTCCAAAGGGGAGGACCAGCTGGCCTAGAACTCAGGTGGGAAGAAACGATACCGACCCGTCCACAGGTCCCTGGGGACAGTGGCGCAACACACAGGAGCAAGCAGATTTCGAAAGAAAACAGTGCTTTAACTGCCACCGCACTGGACACATGCGCAGGATGTGTCCGTGGCCAACCCAGGCCCGACCCTCGGGAAACGAGAAGCGTCGGCTGTACTAGGGGAACAGCCGACCCAAAAGCCCAGAAATCCCCTTCAAAACGCAGTCCAGAGTTCAAGCCCACTGCAGCGAGTAAATGAAACCAATTCACAAGTGGATAACCAACCGACCCCAATCCACCAAGCCCTTGGATCACGAATGTTTATGGGAAAGGTTTTGGCCACTCATGAAGAACCCGTGAAAGAAGGAACTGATGGGCCACACCGGGATCGGCAAGGCATAGATGCCTGCGTAGTGAATCTGAAAATTAACCGACAAACTAGCACAGTACTGGTGGACACCGGGTCAATGGTTAGCCTGGTTCGATCTACTACGCACAAAACCCAGCACCTCACTACAAGGCCTCCTCCAGCTCGCCTGCGATCGGCTACCGGACACGAGCTGGGTGCGACCCACCAGGCGCTACTCAGGTTCACCCTCGGGGATCATTCCCTGAGTCATTGGACCTACGTTTGCCCGGAGCTGACGTATGATGCAATCATCGGTTTCGACTTCATCAGGAGCCAAGACATAACCATCCATGAGAAACAACACAAAATATCAGTAGGGTGTCGAACCGAAATCCCAATGGAACTCGCGAGGACCCTATCAGCGAACATTGAGGCAGTTTCAGTCGCTGCAGAACATCACAAATCAACAGTAGAACCCCAGATACACGGCCAAATCCTCGAAATCAAGGGTCCATCGGCCGGCAGTCAAAAGTTGTTCCCATTCAGAGATGTTGCGAAACATCACCTGCAAAACCAATCAAGATCACCAGCATCGCCCCAGGTCAACCAGGGTGGGACAGTGAGATAGACACCGGAAAACTAACAAAAAAGCAACGGGCCAGCATTCTTCAACTTATTCAGGACCACGAAGACTGCTTTTCATGGGATGGTAGTCTCGGCACATGTGACCTACTAGAACACCGGATCGACCTGACCACGGACAAGCCCGTGAGGAGGCCAGCCTACCGATCAGCTCACTCCCATAAAGAGATCATCGAGCAAGAAGTCAGAGACATGCTCAAAAAGGGGGTGATTGAGCCTTCGACCTCGGAATACGCCGCCGGAGTGGTGCTAGTCCCCAAAAAGAATGGAGAAATCCGCTTCTGTATCGATTACCGCGGTATGAATGACATCACCAGAGCAGACCACTACCCTCTTCCGTTAACCCGGAACGAAATCTTCGACACCATGGGGGAGGGTCGAATCTTCAGCTGCTTGGACTGTCAGCAAGGCTACTGGCAAGTGAAAATGGCGGAGCCGGATCGGCACAAAACAGCTTTCAGATGCTTCCTATGACTCTTCCAGTTCATCAAAGTGCCATTTGGCCTAAAAAAACGCACCGGCAACGTATCAAAGGCTGATGTCCCACATCCTATCGGGCTACACAGGGCGCTTTTGTCATGTCTTCATCGACGACATCATCTGTTTCTCCAAGACACTGGATACTGGCAAGTGAAAATGGCGGAGCCGGATCGGCACAAAACAGCTTTCAGATGCTTCCTAGGACTCTTCCAGTTCATCAAAGTGCCATTTGGCCTAAAAAACGCACCGGCAACGTATCGAAGGCTGATGTCCCACATCCTATCGGGCTACACAGGGCGCTTTTGTCATGTCTTCATCGACGACATCATCTGTTTCTCCAAGACACTGGATGATCACCTGACGCATTTGGGGCTCATCTTCCGACGACTCCGAGAAGCTGGCATCAAGCTAAAACCCTCGAAGTGCGTCTTCGCGAAGGAGAAGGTGAAGTATCTAGGGCATCTGATCTCGCCAGGAGAAATCCGTCCCGACCCGGGGAACGTCCAGGCTCTCCTGAACCTCCAACCACCCAAGACCGTCAAAGCCGTTCGATCTCTACTGGGCATGGCCTCATACTATCGATCATTCGTTCCAGATTTTAGTAGACGCGCACAGCCACTAACAGAACTGACCAAGAAGAAGGTGCCGTTCACCTGGGGCGAAGAGCAACAAAAAGCGTACGAAAGTCTGAAGGAAGCTCTTACTAACGAACCTGTGCTAGCTCTTCCGGATTTCAAGAAGCCCTTCATCCTAATGACCGACGGGAGCTCCACGGGGATGGGGGCTGTCCTGGGGCAGCAACACGGCGATGCAAAGGAAAGAGTGATCGCCTATGCCTCAAAGAAAACTGGACCACTAGAAAGGAAGTACTCAGCGTGCGAGTCTGAATGCTTCGCCCTTGTATGGGCCGTCAGACACTTCCGGGACTATCTGATAGGCCGAGAAACGCGGGTGCTCACGGACCACTGGGCTCTGAAGTGGCTCATGACCCCGCCAAAAACATGGCACCCCGCTTGCAACGATGGCGCCAAGCCCTGCTGGAATACGATTTGGACATCCAGCATAGGCCAGGCATTCAACATCGGAACGCCGACTTCCTCTCCAGGCTCCACGAAGAAGGACCACCAGAGGAAGAAGAAGTGGAGGAGCACCAGAACAAGCATTGGGAGGTGGCTACCCTGGTGGAAGATATGGATAGCGCTCGGGGAGAGAAGACACGGATGCAGAGCATAGAAAGCTCGGCCCACGGAAGTCAAACAAGGACTAGTCCTAACCATGGACCGGATCAAGAGCAAAGGGCAAGGACGCCAAAGGAAACCCTCAAGCAGCCGACGGGGGACACAATGGAGACGACCAAGAAAACGGATCCCAGCCGACCACTATGGGACCGAAGAAGCAGGCTCCGAGAGCTACAGTTGGCCGATTCGGATTGCCAATACCTATCAGAGACTTTAACCACCGGTGTGAAGGAGAGACCGTGGTCACGTGACCACTCCTTTCAGATCGCATCCGATGGTGTTCTGGAAGAATTGACGTGTGACGTGACAGGAGAAGAGGTACAAAGACCGGTGTTCCCCCAGTCATTGGTACCGGCCGCTGTGAGGGACGCACATGCAGGGCACCTTAAAACTAAGAAAACGCTGGACAACCTGAGAGACAAATTCTTGGCACATGTACGCCACATGTCACCGCTACGTTCAAGGGTGCAAAGTGTGCCAAACCAAGGACAAAGGCCGTAAGGCACAAGCACCGCTGGGAAGCATGCCCGAACCCCTTGGGGCGTGGCACACAGTAGCCGTGGATGTCTTAGGTCCGCTACCGGAAACAAAAAGTGGAAAGAAATACGTCATCGTCATCACTGACTATCTAACCCGGTATGTACTAGCAGTAGCCACGCGAAACCAAACCGCCATCACCACTGCTCAAGTCTTGTTGGACAAATTCCTGGAATATGGTCTCCCAGAGAGGCTCATCTCCGACAATGGGAGCAACTTCCGGTCTCATCTGGTGCAAGAGCTGTACCGCCTGCTTCAGATCAACCAATTGTACACTACGCCCTACCATCCTCAGTTTGACGGACTCTGCGAGAGGTTCAACCGGACGCTGGCATCCATGCTACGAGCCTTCGTAGCAGAACACCAAAGAGACTGGGACGTCTACCTGCCCTATGTCATGCACGCCTATCGAGCCACCCACCAAGCCGCGACTCACGAAAGTCCGTTCTTCTTGATGTTCCTACGACCATGCAGAGCACCATTAGACATCATGCTGAAAGAACATCGTCAGGACTACCCAGATCCGGCCAACGAGGTGGAACAAACAAAACCGGACGCAATCATACGCTTGCGTACGGCGTTCACCGCAGTGCGCCAGCGGCTTGCACAAGCCCACACAGACCAGAAAAGGTACCACGACCGCCGGAGCAAATCGCGGGAACTGAAAGTAGGAGACGAGGTCCTCTTGTTGGACGAACGACTGCAAACGGGTCAGACGCGCAAACTCCACAGGCCATGGCAGCCAGGATACCGCATCATCAAACAAACCGGGCCACTCAACTACCTGGTGAAGCACCCAAGTCATCCTGAGAAGGCCAAGCGAGTCCACGTCAATCGACTGAAGCTAGCAATCCCTACTGTATCATGGCCAGAGGATGCTACTATCACCAAACTCCCGGAACAAGTCCCCTCACCTAAGGTCCATCCCAGGGAGCATCTGGAAGAGTGGTTGGCCAAGGAACGGACCTGGTATCAGCCTGGACCTGGTATTGCGGGTTGCCAGGCAAACCGCCACGCCCCGACGGTAGTTCCGTCTGCAGATAACCAATGTCGTCACTCGCTCGGTGCACACGACCGCGAACTCTGACCCCGGAAGATGGCCGCTGGGCCACCGAGCCAATCCCCGCCCGGTTCACTTTTAGGTTGACACGTGACGACCAATGAGAGTGCGGGTTATACCTAGAGGATGTATTTGTGTAGGTAGTGCCAAAGTGTATATATATGTGTGTGCGGAAGAAATAAAGAGAGAGACTCGGGACTCGAGAGGAAGACACCCCAGGAGACCGAGGTAGAGCCAGCACGTCTTTGCGATTTCGGAGCGGACTGGCGTTTGCCTGTCGCGACTCAACGTAGTTGGCGGGCCGAGGAAGCATCCAGCCCGGGAAGTCACTCATCACGGAGTTTTAACGAGTGAGCTGTCCACCTACTGTTCTGGGGTATACAAAGCGGAAGCGATTGGTCTATCCCTAGATTTCCCACGGCCAGGGAAAAAACTACCCTATATCTCTCTCTCTCTCTCTCTCTCTCTCTCTCTCTCTCTCTCTCTCTCTCTCTCTCTCTCTCTCTCTCTCTCTCTCTCTCTCTCTCTCTCTCTCTCTCTCTCTCTCTCTCTCTCTCTCTCTCTCTCTCTCTCTCTCTCTCTCTCTCTCTCTCTCTCTCTCTCTCTCTCTCTCTCTCTCTCCTATATCTATCTATCTATATATATATATATATATATATATATATATATATATATATATATATATATATATATATATATATATATATATATATATATATATATATATATATATATATATATATATATATATATATATATATATATATATATATATATATATATATATATATATATATATATATATATATATATATATATATATATATATATATATATATATATATATATATATATATATATATATATATATATATATATATATATATATATATATATATATATATATATATATATATATATATATATATATATATATATATATATATATATATATATATATATATATAATCTCTCTCTCTCTCTCTCTCTCTCTCTCTCTCTCTCTCTCTCTCTCTCTCTCTCTCTCTCTCTCTCTCTCTCTCTCTCTCTCTCTCTCTCTCTCTCTCTCTCTCTCTCTCTCTCTCTCTCTACATCTACACCACCCCCTCCCAATTTGGACGGGACCAACTTACCGATAGACCGCCAGGGTCTCCGAAGTGGGCTTGCACCCACGCTGCGGTCGCGGCCTGCCGGTCATTTCGGGGAACGGGGCCCCGGCCAGTCCGCAGCTTCGCCTAAACAGAGAAATAACATAGCAGAAAAATCAAATCAATCCAGGATAGATCAGGTGCCGCTCCAAAACCCGAGGAACAACTAGCTAATACACAACTGAGGACAGACCGGTACAAACTTCTCAAAACCCCCGAATGAGACCAGTCGGGGAGGGGGTGGGCTTACCTCTAGCCGACGGATCCGGCGTCGTAAAACGAAGATTTCCCTCACCAGGCGCCGGAAAAAAACCAGAGTATCCCCTCTTGGGGACGAGAGGGACTGACGCTCCTGGGTGCCGACCCAAAAGCAGCTAATACGCCCGAGGACGTGTCCGTGAAGCTGTACAGCGACATAACGAAATGAATGGAGAAACAAAGAGGGTAGGGTTTTAAAGAAATCCCCGCCGGCCCAGAAGGGCGGTGGCCGAGTAAACATGGTACGTCGCCGAGCTATGAGGTAGGGTGGGAGGCGCCAGACACGGTTCACCAACCCTCTTGCTCCCTGGTCCGGCCGGCATAAGCTAGAGACCAGACTCGTACAAGTAAATTGTTGTAAGGGGAAATGTCACAAAGCAGTCACGATGGGAAATAACGTTACCGTGAAATCGCTGGAAACTCGCCCTCAGGCTTTGTACTTATCAGTGCATGTATTACCCTTGAATGCCGCGGGCCTGGTAAACCCTCGGAGGTCCAAAATACTTAAGTCGATGTAGTTGAGGAACGAACCATTAACCACTGACCATTAAGTGGCCAAACGTACTAGGTGCGAATGAGGGATTTAGCAGGGAATTAATTTAGGGTTCGTCCGTTACTTAATGTAAAGCTAGCCGGCAGGACAGGACGAATCCGACTACCGCCTGTAACGGGAAAACGGGACACAACATTACGCAATTAGCGAGGAGACGGCCTGCAAGCCGCCCTTCCACGGGCGATAACTTCCATGGGCCCAAACGTGAGCCTCCGCCCTCTTCTCTTCGGAGGAAGCGGAGGAGGGCTGATAGAAGACGGGAAAATGACGAAACACTGTTGGTTGAACCCCTGAGAAAGCGTGCCGGAAAGACTGGATATTCACAGGGCAGCTGGTTCACTTGAGAATTTCTAGGCCGCAAAACCCTCCGGCCTGGTGATCCCAGAGCGCGGAAGGGCATCCCGAGGGTGGTCAGATCCGACGGGATCCATGGTTAAGCTCGCAGGCAGCGGCAACCAATTTTGGGTCGGGATGAATCTGTGCGCACAGTTAGGTAAAAGCCAAAAACGGCTAGGTCGGTATTCCTTTCCCGTCTCAGCTATTCCAGCAGGCCTGGGCCTCTCGATTACGGCACAGACAGGGGAGATGAAGTTTGGCGTTCCGTAAGCCCCCCAAGGATAGGACAGGCAGGGGATTTGAGGGTCTCCCGACCATGACCCCGGGCAGGATAGGTTAGAAAGACGATAGGGGGACATCCCGACCGATTTGTGGCCCAGGACCACCTGTGGGGGTGCCCGCCGATTGCAAGTTAGAGCAATGCAAGGCCTGGCAAGGCATTTGACTCATTTAAAGCGTAGGTATGTCGGCCATTAATACTCAAGTCCAGCATAAGACCATCAGAAACTAACGGAATATCGCGGCCCAGTGTCATCAAGCCTTGAAGGCAGTCAAGTAAATAGTATCATTCCCAACCAACAGTGTCGCGTCAGCCGGTCACAGTTGTGGGCCTAAGCACGGGTAATTAACATTTAACCTTGGGCTAGAAGGCCCTAAGCAACGGTCTGAGGAAGTAAGACTCGCTGAATGCGCATGCACCACTGGAAGGGAAATTATCGGGCCAACACTTTTAATAGAGAGCAAATGTTCGGAATGGAAGATGGAAATGAATGGATTACGTGGGAGCATGCATGACGTAGTTATGGGTAGTTAAGGACCAGTGTGAGCTGTTGGAACTCTGCGTACGCATCTAGCTGTCAGAAACCATCGTTGCCAAAATTTGACCCAGAATAATTACCTAGGCCCTTAATTTGCCAGTCCGGTGACCCGTGGGAGCATGCGGATGGATGACATGGAGGGAAACAAGCGGGGACTTTAACACTTAAGAGGGCCCCGAAGCTGGACGGGGGCCGGTGACGGACGCATTTCCAACTCCAATGTCCGTCCATTACTCTTATGACCCCCCCCCCTCCCCTCCTAGGTCTCTCCAATCATGCGGTTCCTCTATCCCTGGCGCCACGACCAAGTCAGGTTCACTCACGGATGGAAGTGGTGAAGAGAGGAGATTTGACCTCGCTAAATATAAAGTCGTGTTAGGATAGCGAGTCACGGGGCGCCGACAAGATGACAATACGACGAAGACAAGATGGTATGGCACGCTCAGACTGCATCTACTACAGCGAGGACTCGCGGGTCACCGCTCGCTGTGGGCCGCCCCGGTTGGGGGCCGGCGGCACGCCGGAAGCAAGATTGGCGCGGGCCGGGGAGCCGCCCGGCGCCCGTGAGCGTAGTAAAACATGGCCGCCGGCCGGCGGCCGTGCGGAAACTACTTTCTCAAGGTCGCTCCGAAGTCAAGGGCGCACCGCAGTAGACCAAGACGAAACAAAACAACAGACGACCACTCAGTGCGACCACTCAGACCGACCATTCAGACCGACCATTCAGACCGACCACTCAGACGGACCAATAGACCAAAACCACAAACCCCCCCCTCTACCAACCCCCCCTCCTACCAGCCCCACCCCCACCTACCCCTCCCCCTCCATCCCCCACCCCACCTACCCCTCCCCATCCATCCCCCCACACCGACCCCGCCCCCGACCTCGCCGCCCTACAGTACCCCACACACTCGCCTCGACCACAGACACACGGTAGGTACCCCTACCCCGGCCACAGACATACGGTAGGTACCCCTGCCTCGACCACAGACACACGGTAGGTACCCCTACCCCGGCCAAAGACATACGGTAGGTACCCCTGCCTCGACCACAGACACACGGTAGGTACCCCTACCCCGGCCACAGACATACGGTAGGTACCCCTGCCTCGACCACAGCCACACGGTAGGTACCCCTACCCCGGTCACAGACATACGGTAGGTAGCCCTGCCTCGACCACAGACACACGGTGGGTACCCCTACCCCGGCCACAGACACACGGAAGGTACCCCTTCCCCGGCCACAGACACACGGTAGGTACCCCTTCCCCGACTACAGACACACGGTAGGTACCCCTGCCCCGGCCACAGACACACGGTAGGTACCCCTTCCCCGGCCACAGACACACGGTGGGTACCCCTACCCCGGCCACAGACACACGGAAGGTACCCCTTCCCCGGCCACAGACACACGGTAGGTACCCCTTCCCCGACTACAGACACACGGTAGGTACCCCTACCCCGGCCACAGACATACGGTAGGTACCCCTGCCTCGACCACAGCCACACGGTAGGTACCCCTACCCCGGTCACAGACATACGGTAGGTACCCCTGCCTCGACCACAGACACACGGTAGGTACCCCTACCCCGGCCACAGACACACGGAAGGTACCCCTTCCCCGGCCACAGACACACGATAGGTACCCCTTCCCCGACTACAGACACACGGTAGGTACCCCTGCCCCGGCCACAGACACAAGGTAGGTGCCCCTTCCCCGACTACAGATCCCTTCCCAGACCACAAGCACTTGGAAGGTACACACTGTCCCTGCCCCCACAAGGACATGCTGTTCTTAACTCTGTCCGGATTACAGAGGCACGCTACAGGTACGATGGGTTAGCAGTACTCCAAATTGTGCATGAGTGATGCTGACTGACGAACCCGACTGTGCTGTACCGAAAATCCAGTCACCTTACCTCATAAGTTCGCTTAGCTGATTTCCCCTCCCCACCCCCTGCAACCCGTGTCCTCCTTGGGAACTGTGAAATGAGCATCATGAGCTAGACAGACATTTGCTCGGTAGAATGTTTCCCCTTCCTCACGCGTCGTACAGCCGCCCGAAACACCACCCCGTTTGAAGGCAGGGTACGGCCGGCGACTCAAGGTTCTCCAGCCGGCCGACATTCACCTTCAGCTGGACTATGTGGCCGGCAGCAACAAACTGTTCTGCTGTCGAGCACGAGACGGTGGGTTGTCGCCTTGTTGACAGGGAACACCAACGCAAATGATGTTGTTACGATTTGATGCCTTCGAAGAGTGGGACGCTTCCAATAAAAAGCCTGATATGACAGCTGGTAGTAAATTTAGTCCAATCTGGTATCAAAATATTTGTAATCGCAGTGATACAAGGTAATTGTGGAAGCAGAGCTGCATGCCTCTGAATTGTGAAGAAATGTGCCACGGTGATTGTGAAGACAAACTACGTTCCCGCCGCAGTAGGTATCCACTTGTTAAACCTTTTTGTACCCGGTATAGCACATGTCTCTGATAAATTACAGATCAAGGTTTGGAATCGACGGTAACCTGCGGAGACGATTTTAAGCTTCCAATAATATGTACGAGATTTAGCAGGTTTGGTAAAGCTCATATCACTACTGACCATTCACGAGCTTTTCATGTATCTGTAGACCATCTCCGCCCAGGAAGTAATAAAAGTTGACGCTGTGGCTGACCTTTGTCGTTCTGCATGCCACTTCAAAACTGCTCGTCACTGACGCGTCTTGAAGCACGTATGCAGAGCTGAAGTGATTTTGAAAGCCACACATTGACAAAATTGCATTACTGAGGACAGAAATAAAAGCTCATCCCTCCCGGGGCCTGAACCCGAGGCTCCGGGACGCAAACTAAAGACGTTACACATGTCCAACCAGGAACGGGTGGTAAGTGCCATCTGCGGTGCCTGATGTAGGTATAATAGCAGCTGCCGGCGCGGGAGAATGTCGCATCAAAGCTCTTTCTTTGAACAAAAGTTGAGAATACCTCAGGATAAATATTGTGATGAAAGCTGGTGAATCTCAAAATGAAAGAGAGATCTGGTTTTGAGTGTAAAAATTATAACTTGAAATGCTGTGTTCGGCCGTGAATCGCCGCTGGACGTTGTCCAGGAGCGGAATTGCCGCCGCATGTTAGAAGAGCAAATCTTACCCAGTCTCTTGGTGGTGGCGTGTGGCAAGCTACGCCAAAAGGCCACAGGGTAATAACCATAGCATACCTTAAGAGGACCACTTTTACCTTGTTATTCAGTGGTGGTGGGTAGCGAACTACGCCCAAAGGTTCCACCTTAAGAACTTAAATTTAAAAAAAAACTTTACCCCGCATGCAGCTTAGAGGAGGAGAACTTTACCCCGTCCCTCGGTGGTGCAGTGGAATGCGAATTACTCTGAAAGGTCACGGGTTAATAATCCATAGCATATACCTTAGGGGGCCATGTTTATTCCGTTCCAGAAGTGGCCGTGGATGGCGAAAGATGTCAAATGGTCACATGCCAATAGCAATAACCCATAGTATGTAGCTTACGGAAACCGTATATGTTCAAAGTATCACTAATTGTATATTTCGTAACGTCCTCTACAAAACGATACCCATGGTTCGAGGTTTTCTGTATCGCAAGTGTCATATAATCATGATTGCATGATTTTAAAGGAAAATATTCAGACGACAACCAGCATGGATGAAATATTATGGACTTTAGCAGGAGACGCGATTCTTGGCACGGACCCAGACTGAGACATTGGGCAATGGACATTTCACAATTTCTGTCACTCCAACATTTGATTAATGTGTATAGTTATCTCTGTCTGCTGGCATTCGAGTCTCTCGTGAATCTGTAGCTCATTTGGGTTCACCAAATGATGAAAGTTGAACCGGTGGTCGACCTTGGTCGTTCTTCCCACGATATCGCAAGGCCCGCGGGGCGACCCTCTGACGCCCAGCCGTGTTCCAGGACCGGGCCGAGCTGGGAAGGGACGCGTGGCCGGCACCTGGGGCACGTACGACAAGTGCGACACACCGCCGGCGCTGCTCGCCGCGCTGCTCGGCCACGTCAGGCACCAGCATCCTGTGGGTACCGGCGCCGGGAGAAGCTGAACGTGCCGCTCCACGGCTGGTTCACAGTTACCCACAGCACCACCGCTCCTCACCCTGCATCAGACTGATGCCACCCTCGGACCACTCCACAGACTTAGCCACACCACCGCCGTCCCTCCCCCTGGACCAGCTCACAGCTACCCACAGCACCACCGCTCCTCACCCTGCATCAGACTGATGCCACCCTCGGACCACTCCACAGACTTAGCCACACCAGCGCCGTCCCTCCCCCTGGACCAGCTCACAGCTACCCACACCACCGCCGTCCCTCCCCCTGGACCAGCTCACAGCTACCCACACCACCGCCGTCCCTCCCCTGGACCAGCTCACAGCTACCCACACCACCGCCGTCCCTCCCCTGGACCAGCTCACAGCTACCCACACCACCGCCGTCCCTCCCCTGGACCAGCTCACAGCTACCCACACCACCGCCGTCCCTCCCTGGACCAGCTCACAGCTACCCACACCACCGCCGTCCCTCCCCCTGGACCAGCTCACAGCTACCCACACCACCGCCGTCCCTCCCCTGGACCAGCTCACCCACACCACCGCCGTCCCTCCCTGGACCAGCTCACAGCTACCCACACCACCGCCGTCCCTCCCCTGGACCAGCCACACTCCACCACACCACCGCCGTCCCTCCCCTGGACCAGCTCACAGCTACCCACACCACCGCCGTCCCTCCCCTGGACCAGCTCACAGCTACCCACACCACCGCCGTCCCTCCCCCTGGACCAGCTCACAGCTACCCACACCACCGCCGTCCCTCCCCCTGGACCAGCTCACAGCTACCCACACCACCGCCGTCCCTCCCCCTGGACCAGCTCACAGCTACCCACACCACCGCCGTCCCTCCCCCTGGACCAGCTCACAGCTACCCACAATCAACTACCCACACCACCGCCGTCCCTCCCCCTGGACCAGCTCACAGCTACCCACACCACCGCCGTCCCTCCCCCTGGACCAGCTCACAGCTACCCACACCACCGCCGTCCCTCCCCTGGACCAGCTCACAGCTACCCACACCACCGCCGTCCCTCCCCTGGACCAGCTCACAGCTACCCACACCACCGCCGTCCCTCCCCCTGGACCAGCTCACAGCTACCCACACCACCGCCGTCCCTCCCCCTGGACCAGCTCACAGCTACCCACACCACCGCCGTCCCTCCCCCTGGACCAGCTCACAGCTACCCACACCACCGCCGTCCCTCCCCCTGGACCAGCTCACAGCTACCCACACCACCGCCGTCCCTCCCCTGGACCAGCTCACAGCTACCCACACCACCGCCGTCCCTCCCCCTGGACCAGCTCACAGCTACCCACACCACCGCCGTCCCTCCCCCTGGACCAGCTCACAGCTACCCACACCACCGCCGTCCCTCCCCCTGGACCAGCTCACAGCTACCCACACCACCGCCGTCCCTCCCCTGGACCAGCTCACAGCTACCCACACCACCGCCGTCCCTCCCCCTGGACCAGCTCACAGCTACCCACACCACCGCCCCTCCCACCAGCTCACAGCTACCCACACCACCGCCGTCCCTCCCCTGGACCAGCCACAGCTACCCACACCACCGCCGTCCCCCCCTGGACCAGCTCACACACCACCGCCGTCCCTCCCCCTGGACCAGCTCACAGCTACCCACACCACCGCCGTCCCTCCCCCTGGACCAGCTCACAGCTACCCACACCACCGCCGTCCCTCCCCCTGGACCAGCTCACAGCTACCCACACCACCGCCGTCCCTCCCCCTGGACCAGCTCACAGCTACCCACACCACCGCCGTCCCTCCCCTTGGACCAGCTCACAGCTACCCACACCACCGCCGTCCCTCCCCTGGACCAGCTCACAGCTACCCACACCACCGCCGTCCCTCCCCGCCACAGCTACCCACACCACCGCCCTCCCCTGGACCAGCTCACAGCTACCCACACCACCGCCGTCCCTCCCCCTGGACCAGCTCACAGCTACCCACACCACCGCCGTCCCTCCCCCTGGACCAGCTCACAGCTACCCACACCACCGCCGTCCCTCCCCCTGGACCAGCTCACAGCTACCCACACCACCGCCGTCCCTCCCCTGGACCAGCTCACAGCTACCCACACCACCGCCGTCCCTCCCCTGGACCAGCTCACAGCTACCCACACCACCGCCGTCCCTCCCCTGGACCAGCTCACAGCCGTCCCTCCCCTGGACCAGCTCACAGCTACCCACACCACGCCGTCCCTCCCCTGGACCCCACGGACCAGCTCACAGCTACCCACACCAGCTCTACTCCCACACCAGCGCCGTCCCTCCCCTGGACCAGCTCACAGCTACCCACACCAGCGCCGTCCCTCCCCTGGACCAGCTCACAGCTACCCACACCAGCGCCGTCCCTCCCCCTGGACCAGCTCACAGCTACCCACACCACCGCCGTCCCTCCCCCTGGACCAGCTCACAGCTACCCACACCAGCGCCGTCCCTCCCCTGGACCAGCTCACAGCTACCCACACCAGCGCCGTCCCTCCCCTGGACCAGCTCACAGCTACCCACACCAGCGCCGTCCCTCCCCCTGGACCAGCTCACAGCTACCCACACCCTTCCTATATCAGACTGACACCATCCCCACATCACTCCACAATAACTCGTATCACCATCCATCCTCAGACTGCCACCATGCCCAGACTTACATTGTCCTCCATGGGGCTCTGCAGACTGCGTGGGCCTATCGTCTCTGCAGACAATGCAGACAATCTACTCAGATTCCCAGCACCGTCACCAAACCGGCCAGTCGGCCAACCACTCAGTACCCAGCAACGGTCTCTGATAGGGCAGCCCTACGGCAGTACAAACCGGCCAGTCGGCCTACCACTCAATACCCATCAACGGTCTCTGATTGGCAACCCTACGTCTGCACAAAGCATGGTGCCCAGAGTAACGTCATTCGTGTGAATGAAAATAATTGCCCGTGGTGGCTGAAGCTTGCGTAAGCCTGAAACCGAATCAAACTCCTAGTGATTCGCGGTCCGGGACATCTTCGGATGATTGCGTTAACTACATGCCGACACCACTGCTGCGCCCGTGCATGCTGGTCTCCTGTAATGGGCCTTCGATGAATCACCTCTGCTACAGTTTCGCTTCGTCAGCCAAGCCACCAATGGCGGACGATATACGAGAATACATACGATTGTTACTCACCGATAAAATTGTCCGCAAAGACCAGGACGGTTCACGATCTGTACCGGAGACGGTCGTTATACCTCTGCGCCAGTACTGAGCCAAATCTGTATCGGACGTACGATAGGATCGGGTCAACGACCTTTGGGTGTGATGCTGAGGACGACAAACGATGGGAATATAGCTGAGCAGTCGGCCTGGTTCAGCCATGAGGAACTGCGCAAGACTTCACGCGATTCCTATTGCGCATTGTGCAACATTCAGCGTACCCGCTAACCACCAGGCGGAGCCATACAAACAGAATGTGACGCACGGTCAGAGTGCGTTTTCGTGATGACATTCACCCATTCACAGTTCATGGTAATCGTGTGTGGGAAATAGCTGATGACGTCTGTGCAGAGATTGCATGACATATCTTGATAGGCATATCGTCAGCCTGGGATTCCAAGGTATTATCACAGGACGCGGCTGAACTTTCCGTGAACTAAGCAGCCATTAAAATTGCCAAACGCTCTTCTGTATACATTGGAGTGTAGCTATAGCCATTTGGTCTTGTACAGCAATGGAGTTCAGCACACAGGACTCGGTGAGTTCCAGGAGACGGGCCAGTGCGGCTAACCCGATATCATGGAGGTGATGAGTGACCAGATGACCCAAGAAAGCTGAACCAACCGCTCAAGGCTAGGACTGGTGGAGTTTGATGGTCGGAACTAATCGCTCAGAGCTAGGACTGGTGGATTTGATAGTCGGAACTAACCGCTCAGGGCTGAGATCGGTGGTGTTTGGTGGTCGGAACTAACCACTCAGGCTGGGACTGGCGAATTTGATAGTCGGAACTAACCGCTCGGGGCTGAGACTGGTGGTGTTTGATGGTCGGAACTAATCGCTCAGGATTAAGACTGGTGGTGTTTGGTGGTCGGAACTCGGTGATAAGGCCCGGACGACCTTGTAGCTAAGTGTGAATAGCTAAGAGTGAATTATTTACCAGATGATTTAGTTGAATGTAACCATCAGTTAAAGGAGTAACAAGCCTTATACCATACGATAATGATTCATCTGTAGGCTCTCCCCGAGGCCAAAATCACATTGCAAAAATACCTAAGCCTCTCCAGATTGATGCTGACCTACCCACAACACACGATACCCTCTCCAGATTGATGCTGACCTACCCACAACACACGATACCCTCTCCAGATTGATGCTGACCTACCCACAACACACGATACCCTCTCCAGATTGATGCTGACCTACCCACAACACACGATACCCTCTCCAGATTGATGCTGACCTACCCACAACACACGATACCCTCTCCAGATTGATGCTGACCTACCCACAACACACGATACCCTCTCCAGATTGATGCTGACCTACCCACAACACACGATACCCTCTCCAGATTGATGCTGACCTACCCACAACACACGATACCCTCTCCAGATTGATGACCTACCACCCCACAACACACGATACCCTCTCCAGATTATGCGACCTACCCACAACACACGATACCCTCTCCAGATTGATGCTGACTACCCACAACACACGATACCCTCTCCAGATTGATGCTGACCTACCCACAACACACGATACCCTCTCCAGATTGATGCTGACCTACCCACAACACACGATACCCTCTCCAGACTGACCTTCCCATAGCACCCAATACTCTCTCCATACTATCATGTCCACACCCCCCAATACTCTTCCCCGATTAGTCTTCCCACAACATTCAATACTGTCCCCAGACCAGCCTTCCCAACACCTCCAACACAATACTCCCCCCAGACTAGCCTTCCCACAACATTCAATACTGTCCCCAGACTAGCCTTCCCCAACACTCAATACTCTCCCAAGACTAGCCTTCCCACATCATTAAATACTCACCCCAAACTAGCATTCACACAGCATTCAATACTCTCTCCAGACTACCATTTCCACAACACGTAATACTCTTCCCAGACTAGTCTTTCCACAACACCCAATATTCCTCCCATAATATCCTTCCCACAGCACCCAATACTCTCCCCAGACTAGCATTCCCACAGCATTCAATACTCTCCCCAGACTAGCCTTCCCACAACACCAAATCCCTTCCCCAGACTAGCATTCCCACAACATTCAATACTCTCCCCAGACTAGCCTTCCCCAACATTCAATACTCTCCCCCAGACTAGCCTTCCCACAACACCCAAAAATTTCCTAGGCATTCCCATAGCACCTACACATTCTCCAGATTGACCTTCACACAGCACCTACAATGTCGGCAGGCTGGCCTACACAGTCTACACAGCACTTACTTCCTGTTCCATGATACTTAGTTTCCATAACAACGCTTCACGCTCGAAAATACGCTCGATTCATGAGCTCGAATAATATGCATATAGTACATTCATTGCCCAGTGAAGCAAAGCAACAAGCGGGCGAAATAGCAAATCGTACTTCATTGACCGTATCAAGTAACTTCGTCTGTATTTGTAACCATCCAGATGATTCATATACCAAAAAGATTATTCATACACTGGATCGCTCATCCGTACCTTTCGCTTTCCTCTTGTGCAGCAAATGCTGCCTTTGGCTTCCTCAGCAGGTAACCGCATCTATGGCACTTAAGTTCAAGAGCAAGTGAACTGAAGTTCGGATCACTTTCGGTGGTGCTGTTTGGGTGTTCCCCTAGTCGTATCTGGACATTTCACGTAGAGTGAGTTTTTCTAGACCCAAAAGCTTAGAACATGATCAGAATGGACATGCCGATCAAGTCCAGTTTTACTCTCGGTGTGAGATGTCGGTTCCCTTCATTTCATCCGTGTTATTTTCGGGTCATGTCGTTACAAGGAACAATGCCCACACCAATTGCGTGCCAGTACTCACCGTAATTCATGTTAGTCAGAACTACTGACCAGCTCTATAGTCAGAACTGCTGACCAGCTCTATAGTCAGAACTGCTGACCAGTTCTATAGTCAGAACTGTTGACCAGCTCTATGGTCAGAACTGCTGACCAGCTCCATAGTCAGAGCTGCTTAACAGATATATGGTCAGAACTGCTGGCCAACTCTATAGTCAGAACTGCTGACCAGCTCTGCCGGCGCTGCTCAGCTAATTAAGAAGCGTAGCCGATACGGCTGCTCTCTCACGGCGGCCCCGTGTTCCAGGACATCGCCTACGTGCTGTGGACGGGCGACAACGCAGCACAACAACACAACAACACAACACCACAACATAACACATCATAACACAACACAACAAAACACACAGCACCCCACCAAACACAAATGAAAAACAACACAAGAGCATTAAAAGCTGGCGCCGCACGACCGTGGCCGCAACTCCAGATAAAAAGCTAAAATTGGTTAAAAAGGCAGGTAAGATGCCGGGCGGCCGCCCCACAATTAACACATACCAGCAACAAAAACAATAAACGTAACATAACAAACAACATAACAACACAACAATAACAACAACACAACATAACAACACAACACTACAACACAACACTAAAATTGGTAAAAAGGCATGCAAGATGCCGCCTAATTAACACATACCAGCAACAAAAACCATACAAACATAACAACACAACATAGCAACACAACACAACAACACAACACAACAGCACAGCACAACAACATAACACAACATAACACAATACATCAAAACACAACAAAACAACACAACGTAACATAACACAACATAACACAACTAACAACACAACATAACACAACACCACACAACACAACACAACACAACAACATAACAACACAAAATAACAACACAACATAACAACACAACATAACAACACAACGTAACAACACAACAACACAACACAACATAACAACACAACAAAACAACATAACAAAACAACAACATAACAACACAACATAACACAAATTAGCAACACAACATAACACAAATTAACAACACAAAATAACAAGACAACACAACACAACACCGCAACATAACACGACATAAGAACACAACACAACACAACACAACACAACAAAACAACACAACATAACAACACAGCACAACAACACAACACAACCACGCAAAATAACAACAGAACAAAACAACAAAGGAACACAACGTAACATAACAACAAGAACAATAACAACAACAATAACAACAATAACACAACAGAACAAAACAACAAAACAACATAACATAACATAACATAATAACACAACATAACATAACTTAACAACACAACATAACACAACACAACAACACAACACAACGCCACAACATAACACGACATAAGAACACAACACAACACAACATAACACAACATAACAACACAACACTAGATAACATAACAACACAACACAACACAACAACACAGCACAACAACACAACAACACAACAATAACACAACATAACACAACACACAGCACCCCACCAAACACAAATGAAAAACAACACAAAAGCATTAAAACCTGGCGCCGCACGACCGTGGCCGCAACTCCAGATAAAAAGCTAAAATTAGTTAAAAAGGCAGGTAAGATGCCGGGCGGGCCGCCCCCTAATTAACACATACCAGCAACAAAAACAATACAAACATAACAACACAGCATAGCAACACAACATAACAACACAACATAACAACACAACAGAACATAACAACACACCAACACAACACAACAACACAACACAACTCAACAACACAACATAACAACACAACTCAACAACGCAACAATACAGCATAACACAACATAACAACACAACATAACAATACAACATAACAACACAACATAACAACACAACATAACAACACAACATAACACAACACAACACAATACAACAACCCAACACAACACAACAACACAACATAGCAACACAACATAACACAACACAACAACGCAACAACACAGCATAACACAACATAACAACGTAACATAACAACACAACATAACACCATAACAACACATCAACACAACACAACACAACTCAACAACACAACATAACACAACACAACAACGCAACAATACAGCATAACACAACATAACAACACAACATAACAATACAACATCACAACACAACATAACAACACAACATAACACAACACAACAACACAACACAACACAACAGAACAACCCAACACAACACAACAACACAACATAGCAACAACAACAAACACAACACAACAAGCAACACACACAACACAACACAACATAACATAACAACACAACATAACAACACAACACTACAACACAACACTAAAATTGGTAAAAAGGCATGCAAGATGCCCCCTAATTAACACATACCAGCAACAAAACAATACAAACATAACAAACATAACAACGCAACATAACAACACAACACAACAGCACAACAACACAACACAACATAACACAACATAACACAATAGAACAAAACAACACAACGCAACATAACATAAATAACAAACGACATAACACAACACAACGTAACATAACACAACATACCATAACACAACATAACACAACTAACAACACAACATAACACAACAAAACAACACTACATAACATAACATAACAACACAACATAACAACACCAAAAAAGCCGAAAACTTGAAGACAGATACATATACTTATTTTTCACTTGGTTTTAAATGGGCCGATCCTGGCTGTAGTGCAACGCCAGGTCAACCCGCGGCAGGACAGGAGCAAGCTCCGAAAATCCCGCCAAATTACAAAAATCAGTTTAATATTCTGGTCCCCATGTAGGGGACGTATCAGATATTAAGCTGATAAGAACAGATACTACACTTTGATCTTAGCCAAAAGGCCGAGAAGCGATGCCAATTGGGGGGTCCTTCTCTTTTTTTGGGAATCTGCATGTTGACGTTTCATTTAGAAACTCGAAAAATAATTTTTCCATCGATAGTTGGCGTCAAAAATGACGTAGAATGTCGATTTCTACACGAATATCTGCTCAGATGTGTGCACCCGCCCCAAAATTAATTTCCAAAAATGCTTTTCCAAAAGTAATTAAACCTTGTTAGTTTCTATTAAATAGCACTGCATTTTCCACACCGGGCGGACCGGGCGGCCGGCTGGTCGAGCGGCGCCCATATCGTATCGGCAGCAGTCAAAACCAGTGTTGGGATTGGCCCGTCACTCTCACCACAGCATCGACCATCTGAGTTATTTCAAATACCTACCAAACCGCATTTTAACAATAAATTTGCACGAAAACGGGTTTTCGCGCAGATTGCGCCACTGTGCCGCTATCGACGCGACAAGTGATACTTGGCTGCTGCCTTCGTCGTTTTGCAAAGGTTGATCGTGCGCTCGTACACCAGCTCGCCGTCGTATCAACAGATGGCATGCCATACTACAGTCATCGACCGGTTTAGCTCGTGACGTAGTGCGGCAGGTACCGCCCCCGGCGCCGACCGCCGCCGCCCAGCCCACAGTCGCTCGCCGGCTGCCGATCGATACAGAATTCGGAGCACCGCCGCCCGGACCCAGCCATGTCGGTGAACTTCACATGCAGGCCACACGTCGGCATGCTGGACTAGTCATGTTCCTACACCGAAGGTAAGAGGGCAATACACCAGCTGCAGAAAGCACTACCATCCGCAATATTTCACATCCAGTTATTCGAAAGAGCTTTTCCGTTGCCATTTCGATAGCGTCTCCACTACATTGAGTTCGCCCATGAAAACTCTGAGAGTATAGAGGAGCCCATCTCCTTGTTCGTACCAGCATGATGAATGTTTGACGTGGGTACTGTTTAATGACTGTGCATTTATGAATACTCTGTCCCGAGCGGACCGGCTGGCGGACAAATCGAGCGGCGCCCATAGCGAGTCTGCAGAGGTCACCCGGTGGTATTGGGATTGGCCCTCTTCCATCCACACAGCACCAACAACCCGAGCTGTATCATTGTCCAATACCTAAATTAGTTTTCCAATGGAGAAAACTAATAGCGATATTCATCACTTCCCTCATTTCCAGTAGATCCCTCGATATCCCACCGTAGGATAGATCAGCAAAAGTAGATTCCTACAACAGAGACGTCCGTGATTCAGCAGACATTGTAGCAAATCGAGCGTCGTTTATGTCGTGTCGTGTCGTGAAAATCTCAACATAATTCGTTTCATCCAGTGTATTTTCGGTGCTAACACAGGCAGCCATCCCCCTTGCCTGCGCTTGCTAATACCTACCTTGGATGATACAAATACTATTCGACAAAACATAAATTACTTACTAGTTAATATATATAGTTACATATTATGCATTTATTCGTATCTCCATACTTCTATTCATATTCCTCTTTGGCCTCTGCCTCCCGTTCCTGCCAGCCCTAAGCATGCCAGGTCAGCGCCCATCGCTTCAAACCGTACCGGACACACACAGGACACACACAGGAGTGCGAGAGTCCACATCCGACACAGATAACAGACAGGAAACTCACCACGTCCCCACCAGATAACTCTAGATAGGCTGTTCACAGTGAGCAACCGCTCTTCATACTGACCCGGGTAGCTGTTCCTATACACATCAGATTCCTCGGCTGTCCCGGACACCTCAGATGTTCCCGGACACCTCAGCTGTCCCGGACATCTCATCTGTCCCGGACAACTCAGCTGTCCCCGGACACATTAGCTGTCCCGGACACCTCAGATGTCCCGGATACCTCAGATGTCCCCAACACCTCAGCTGTTCCGGACACCTCAGCTGTCTCCGGACGCCTCAGCTGTCCCGGATAACACAGGTGTCCCGGACACCTCAGCTGTCCCTGACGCCTCAGCTGTCCCGGACACCTCAGTTGTCCCTACCACCTCAGTTGTCCCGGACACATCAGCTGTGCCGGACGCCTTCGCTGTCCCTGACGCCTTCACTGTCCCCGACACCTCAGCTGTCCCAGACACCTCATCCTCCCCGGACGCCTCAGTTGTCCCGGACACCTCAGTTTTCCCGGACACATGAGCTGTCCCGGACACATGAGCTGTCCCGGACACCTCATCTGTTCCCGGACGCCTCAGCTGTCCCTGACACCTCAGTTGTCCCGGACACATCAGCTGTCACGGACACATCAGCTGTCCCTGACACCTCAGTTGTCCCCGGACACCTCAGTTGTCCCAGTACACCTCAACTGTCCCGGACACCTCATATGTCCCCGGACACCTCAGCTGTCCCGGATACCTCCGGTGTTCCGGACACCTCGGCTGTCCCGGATTCCTCAGCTGTCCCCGGACACCTCAGCTGTCCCCAGACACCTTATCTGTCCAGGACACCTCAGCTGTCCCCGGATACCTTAGCTGTCCAGTACACCTCAGCTGTCCCGGATACCTCAGGTGTTCCGGACACCTCAGCTGTCCCGGACGCCTCAACTGTCCCGGACACCTCAGCTATCCCGGACACCTAAACTGTCCCGGGCACTTCAACTGTCCCGGATACCTCAGATGTCCCGGACACCTCAGCTTCCCCGGACACTTCAGCCGTCCCAGACACCTCAGCTGCCCCCGGACATCTTAGCTGCCTTTGACCACCACAGCTGTCCCCGGACACCTCAGCTGTCCCGGACACCTGAACTGTCCCGGACACCTGAGCTGTCCCGACACCTCAGCAGTCCCCCGACAACTCAACTGTCCCAGGACACCTCAGCTGTCCCAGACACCTCAGCTGTCCCTGACACCTCAGCTGTCCCGGATACCTCAGCGGTCCCGGACACCTCAGCTATCCCGAACTCCTCAGCTGTCCCCGGACACCTCAGCTGTGCCCGGACACCTTCGCTGTCCAGGATACCTCAGCTGTCCCGGATACCTCAGCTGTGCCGGACACCTCAGTTGTCCCGGACGCCTAAGCTGTCCCGGATACCTCATCTGTCCTCGGACACCTCAGATGTCCCGGACACCTCAGCTGTCCCGGACACCTCAGCTGTCCCGGACACTTCAGCTGTCCCCTAACACCTCATCTGTCCTCGGACACCTCAGCTGTCCCGGACACCTCAGCTATCCCGGATACCTCAACTGTCCCGGGCACCTCAACTGTCCTGGATACCTCATATGTCCCCGGACACCTAAGATGTCCCCGACACCTCAGCTTCCCCGGACACTTCAGCTGTCCCGGACACCTCAGCTGTTCCGGACACTTCAGCTGTACCGGGCACCTCAGCTGTCCCGGATACCTCAGCTATCTCGGACACCTCAGCTGTCCCGGACACCTCAGCTGTCCCGGACACCTCACCTGTCCCAGACACCTCAGCTTCCCCGGACACTTCAGCTGTCCCAGACACCTCAGCTGTCCCGGACACCTCAGCTGTCCCGGACACCTCAGCTGTCCCGGAGAACTCAGCTGTCCCAGACACCTCAGCTGTCCCTGGACATCTTAGCTGCCTTTGAGCACCACAGCTGTCCCCGGACACCTCAGCAGTCCCAGGACACCTCAGCTGTCCCTGACACCTCAGCTGTCCCGGACACCTTAGCAGTCCCGGACACCGCGGCTGTTCCGCACTCCTCAGCTGTCACCGACGCCTCAGCTGTGCCGGACACCTCAGTTGTCCCGGACGCCTCAGCTGTCCCGGACACCTCAGCTGTCCCGGACACTTCAGCTGTCTCGGACACTTCAGCTGTCCCGGACACCTCAGCTGTCCCGGACACCTCAGCTGTCCCGGAGACCTCAGCTGTCCCAGACACCTCAGCTGTCCCTGAAAATCTTAGCTGCCTTTGAGCACCACAGCTGTCCCCGCACACCTCAGCTCTCCCGGACACCTGAGCTGTCCCAGACACCTCAGCTGTCCCGGATACCTCAGCGGTCCCGGACACCTCAGCTATCCCAAACTGCTCAGCTGTCCCCGGACACCTCAGCTGTGCCCGGACACCTTCGCTGTCCAGGATACCTCAGCTGTCCCGGATATCTCAGGTGTCCCGGATACCTCAGGTGTCCCGGACACCTCAGCTGTCCCGGACACCGCAGCTGTCCTGGACTCCTCAGCTGTCACCTACGCCTCAGCTGTGCCGGACACCTCAGTTGTCCCGGACGCCTCAGCTGTCCCGGATACCTCATCTGTCCCCGGACACTTCAGCTGTCCGCTAACACCTCAACTGTCCCAGGACACCTCAGCTATCCCGGACACCTCAACTGTCCTGGATACCTCATATGTCCCCGGACACCTAAGATGTCCCGGACACCTCAGCTTCCCCGGACTCTTCAGCTGTCCCGGACACCTCAGCTGTTCCGGACACTTCAGCTGTACCGGGCACCTCAGCTGTCCCGGACACCTCAGCTGTCCCGGACACCTCACATGTCCCAGACACCTCAGCTTCCCCGGACACTTCAGCTTCCCCGGACACTTCAGCTGTCCCAGACACCTCAGCTGTCCCGGATACCTCAGCTGTCCCGGACACCTCAGCCGTCCCGGAGACCTCAGCTGTCCCAGACACCTCAGCTGTCCCTGGACATCATAGCTGCCTTTGAGCACCACAGCTGTCCCAGGACACCATAGCTCTCCCGGACACCTGAGCTGTCCCAGACACCTCAGCAGTCCCCGGACACCTCAACTGTCCCAGGACACCTCAGCTGTCCCTGACACCTCAGCTGTCCCGGATACCTTAGCAGTCCCGGACACCGCAGCTGTCCCGGACTCCTCAGCTGTCACCGACGCCTCAGCTGTGCCGGACACCTCAGTTGTCCCGGACGCCTCAGCTGTCCCGGACACCTCAGCTGTCCCGGACACCTCAGCTGTCCCGGACACTTCAGCTGTCCCGGACACCTCTGCAGTCCCCAGCACCTCAGCTGTCCCGGACACTTCAGCTGTACCCCGACACCTCAACTGTCCCAGGACATCTCAGCTGTCCCGATTACCTCCGGTGTTTCGGACACCTCAGCTCTTCCGGACACCGCAGCTGTCCGGGACTCCTCAGTTGTCACCAACGGCTCAGATGTCCCGGACACCTCAGTTGTTCCGGACGCCTCAGCTGTCCCAGACACCTCAGCTGTCCCGGATACCTCAGCTGTCCCGGACACCTCATATGTCCCCGGACACCTCATATGTCCCTGGACACCTCAGCTGTCCCGGACACCTCAACTGTCCCGGGCACCTCAACTGTCCCGGATACCTCATATGTCCCCGGACACCTCATATGTCCCTGGACACCTAAGATGTCCCGGACACCTCAGCTTCCCCGGACACTTCACCTGTCCAGGACACCTCAGCTGTACCGGGCACCTCAGCTGTCCCGGATACCTCATATGTCCCCGGACACCTCATATGTCCCTGGACACCTCAGCTGTCCCGGACAACTCAGCTGTCCCCCAACACCTGGACTGTCCCAGGACACCTCAGCTGTCCCGGACACCTCAGCTGTCCCTGACACCTCAGCTGTCCCTGATACCTCAGCAGTCCCCAGACACCTCAGATGTCCCGGACACCTCAGCTGATCCGAACACCTTCTGCTGTCCCGGACACCTCAGCTGTCCCCGGACACCTCAGCTGTCCCCGGACACCTCAGCTGTGCCCGGACACCTTCGCTGTCCAGGATACCTCAGCTGTCCCGGTTACCTCAGGTGTTCCGGACACCTCAGCTATCCCAGACACCGCAGCTGTCCGGGACTCCTCAGCTGTCACCGACGCCTCAGCTGTGCCGGACACCTCAGCTGTCCGGATACCTCATCTGTCCCCGGACACCTCAGATGTCCCAGACACCTCAGCTGTCCCGGACACTTCAGCTGTCACGGACACCTCAGCTGTCCCGGACACTTCAGCTGTCCCGGATACTTCCGGTGTTCCGGACGCCTCAGCTGTCCCGGACACCTCAGCTGACCCGGGCACCTCAGCTGTCCCGGAAACCTCAGCTGTCCCGGACACCTTAGCTGTCCCCGGACATCTTAGCTTCCTTTGAGCACCACAACTGTCCCCGGACACCTCAGCTGTCCCGGACACCTCAGCTGTCCTGGGGAACCTCAGCTGTCCCGGACACCTCAGCTGTCCTCTTGTACCTCAGCTGTGCCGGACAGCTCAGATGTCCCGGACACTTCAGCTGTCACCGGACACCACAACTGTCGCCCAGACGCCGGCCGGCGCCGACAGCGGGGCCACATTGATCTCAATCGCGGCCAAATCCATTTGGGGACCCTTCCAAGTTCATTTGGGACGGAAAGGGGCGACTCACCCGTGTGGATGAGGGATTATCGCACAATGGAACTGGAGGAAGCAATTCCGACTTGACAAGGTAGGTGGAGACGCTAATGATATCCTGTCTGGCCTCCAGACACATGGCGGCAGACGAAGTCATTATGAACCCCGGACGGGGCATGCGGGGAACGTGGCGGGGGGAGGGGGACTTACAGCCTGGCACCACACCTCACGGCGTACCAGCATACGAGTAGACGAGTACCCACTCATCAATTTCTGTTGGCTTTGATATCGTAAGGCACCTCACCCAACATTGTGCCTTTCAGACTCACTTCCAGTCTGAACTCTGTGGCTTACTGGTATATTTGCCGTCCAGATTATCAGTCCTTACTGTCAGACTTGCTTCCAGTGTGAACTCCGAGGTTTACTGTTAGACTTACTGTTCGGACTATCAGTCTTTCCTCTCAGACTTGCCATCAGTCGTTCCCCTCAGACCATCAGTCCTCTCAGACTAACTTTCAGTCTTACCGTTCAGACTCTCTCAGCATGAGCTAGCGAGCCATCGCTGGTCAAATTGTTAGTGTGCTCTTCCATCCGTCAGATATCAATAGCGTTTAGTGTTTGTATTGTTTTGGAATGTCTGCGTGACCTATCATACCAGTGCACCTGTTCGCCTGTCGGTCTGACCTGAGAAGCTACCTGCCCGGTCTGCCCTGTCAGACTCAGTCTGCCCGGTCTGTCCCGTCAGACTCAGTCTGCCCGGTCTGTCCCGTCAGACTCAGTCTGCCCGGTCTGTCCCGTCAGACTCAGTCTGCCCGGTCTGTCCCGTCAGACTCAGTCTGCCCGGTCCGCGTCCGGTCTGCCTTGTCAGACTCAGTCTGTCTAGTCTGCCCGGTCAGACCTTCGCTCGGAAAATTCGTTGAGCTGGGGGTGGGGAGCGGTGCACTCTAGCTTGCTTCAGGGGCGCCTTTTCCACTCCCGAGGGCTACCATAGACTGAAATGTTTGTTGAGCGAAGGGAGGGTGGTAACCTCGACATTCTCATTTCCACCTGCCTGGAAATGAGAACGCCTCATCAGGGACTTCAGGGACGCCTCATCTCCATCGGGGGTGCCTTTCGGGGTACTAAGGTAAGCGGTCGCCTCCCCCCTCCACGCACTCCTGTATCCGCCCCTGGTCAGCTACGAGATGTGGTGCGCCGCTTGTGAGGTATGCTTGTCTTGTTTGCCAGTGTTTCGGTTTGACATATCAAATGACCTATAGGGTGATCTGGGGAGGTTGATTGAGTAGGTAAGAGAGGGTGGATAGAGACTCGAGCGAGAGCGTACCGAATTTTTTTTTTGTAAGTGAAGGTCAAATTCAAACATCTCAAGCAGGAAGCTAAGTGCCACGTTGAGAGATGTGCAAAAAAACGGAAGCTAGTTTGTTTCTCAGAATTTGGAAGCGATCACGGTTCGCACAAACGCGGTTGGACAATACGAGAGTTTGCCACCTCTGCCGCGTGTACTGGCGGATCCAGGGAGGGGCCATTCCGGCCATGGCCCCCCCGAAGCGCTTAAAAGGGGGGCCATAGTGTCTTTTGCCCCCCCCGAAACCAACAGAGTCAACTAAATTAAAATGCAGTAACCTTTCCCGAGGTTAAAAAATAGCGTCTGGGTGAAAGAATCTACAATTTTAAAGGATTTTTTAAAATATATAATTGTTTGAAGCCAGTATGGTAGCATAGTAGATTCTGACACACATAGAGTGGTCCTTGCTGCTCAAGTTCTGCTTACAGCAAGAGTTGACAAAATCGGATCCGCCAGTGTCCACGTGCACGAACGTTGACGTGGTACAAGACGTCGAACGTGAACGTGAACGTTTTGGTAAACAAGGACAAAAATCCGGTAACATAGAAACGGTGGATGTAAGCTGGGGATCCTACACAGGAAATTATGTTGTTAATTATTATTTTATTGTTTGTTTTTATTATTATTTTTAAAATGGGCCCATTTGCCAAATAGTGGTCGATATCGAGTGCTTTTAAACAAAAATAGTGGGAGACTGGGCACCCTCTACATCCGTTCGACCCCTCCCTGATGCATTTCCTAGGTACGCCACTGGGGGATGGGGAGGGGGAGACTGACGCCGAAAACAGAAAGTTTCCCCCCCCCCAACCGGTGGGCTAGATCCGCCAGTGGCCGCCTGTGATGACAAATCTCCACCTCCCGCCGCGTGTGACGACAAATCTCCACCTCCCGCCGCGTGTGACGACAAATCTGCACGTGGCGCAATGGATGAAGGGTTGCTTACAAAAGAACATTTAGGGATGAAAAATAGTTGCACATAAATAAGCTACTTGATATGGAAAGTACATAAGCCTACGTGGCTTCGGTGTATGTATAAGCATTTCATATATGTTCCGACAGTTGTTTCTACCTCAGACGAATATAATGGTGAACACCAGTTCCCAGTTGTTCGGCAGTTCATACAAATTATATGCTACAAATATACAAGTACCTAAACCATGGCTGGAGATACCGAATGGGTTTGGGATATCGAGTGGGGAATCTCCCTCACCCTGAGCCTCATCCTCATCCTCATCCTCATCCTCATCCTCATCCTCATCCTCATCCTCATCCTCATCCTCATCCTCATCCTCAGCCTCATCCTCAGCCTCAGCCTCATCCTCATCCTCATCCTCATCCTCAACCTCAGCCTCAGCCTCAGCCTCAGCCTCAGCCTCAGCCTCAGCCTCAACCTCAGCCTCAGCCTCAGCCTCAGCCTCAGCCTCAGCCTCAGCCTCAGCCTCAGCCTCAGCCTCATCCTCAACCTCAGCCTCAGCCTCATCCTCAGCCTCAGCCTCAGCCTCAGCCTCATCCTCATCCTCATCCTCATCCTCAGCCTCAGCCTCATCCTCAGCCTCAGCCTCAGCCTCAGCCTCAGCCACATCCCCATCCCCATCCCCATCCCCATCCCCAGCCCCAGCCCCACCGCCACCGCCACCCCCATCCCCACCCCCACCCCCACCACCATGGTTTGGTAGCATGATAATGTTAATTTGTCATTTTCCCCATTCAATCTAAAAAATTACTTGAAAATTAAGACGACAGGAAAATTCGTTGCATCAAATAAAATGGGCTTTCATCAATTGCATCATGAATGGGCCATGACCATGAAAACAAACCTTGCAAATTTATATCAGTGTCATGTTAAACTTGGCAATTGGTGCTGCATCAGCAACACCAAAAGTGCACAAAGTTCCACACCTGAGAACTCAATTTGGTAGCATGAGCCTTCTTCCAAATATCAACGTGCATTAGGTTTACCATCTTTTTCACTTATTTGGATTGCAGTGCAGGACATATTACAAAGCAAAGGGGAAAGCACAATTTGGTACTCACCAATATGTTCATCAGCAACACTCACAGCATTCTATTCTAACAAATGTAGCCACCGAAATGCCCAATAGCAACCAATAACCGTCCGACACCCGCGTCCGCGACAACTTGAATGTTTCACTTATTTGCCGCCGACATCGTCGACGTTCACAAAGGTACTAAATCACAATCGCTCTGGCTAATACGTTGCGTGACGTCATCCATCTATGCTTTGACGTCAGAGGCTGCGGAAGTCGCCGACGTCGGGTTCTGCTCGATTCTGCTCGGTTCTGTCAAGTTCTGCTCAGTCCTGCTAAAGTCACTGGCGGATCCAGGGAGGGGTCATTCAGGCCATGGCCCCCCCCGAAACGCTTAAGAAGGGGCCATAGTGTCCTTTGGCCCCCCGAAACCAACAGAAGTCAACTAAATTAAAATGCAGTAACGTTTGCCGAGGTAAAAAAAAATAGCGTCTGGATGGAAGTATCACCAATTTTAAAGGGACTTAAAAAAAAAAATGTTTGAAGCCAGTATGATAGCATGGTAGATTCTGACACACATCGAGGGTTCCTTGCTGCTCAAGTTCTCCTTACAGCAAGAGTTGACGAAATCGGATCCGCCAGTGTGTACACGTGCACGAACGTTGACGTAGTACAAGACGTTGAACGTGAACGTTTTGGTAAACAAGAACACAAATCCGGTAACATAGAAACGATGGAGGCAGGCTGGGGCCCCCACACAGGAAATTATCTTGTCAATTATTATTTTTCTTTTTATTTTATTTAAATTTTAATCATTATTTAAAAAATCGGCCCCTTTGCCAAATAGTGGTCGAAATCCGGTGCTTTTAACCAAAAATAGTGGGAGAATGGGCACCCTCCAAATCCGTTCGACCCCTCCCCTGATGCAATTCCTAGGTACGCCACTGGGAGAGGGGGAGGGGGAGGTGCGGGGGCTGACGCCGAAAACGGAAAGTTGCCCCCCCCCCCAAACCGGTGGGCTAGATCCGCCAGTGGCTAGTCATGATTCTGCCGGGAGTCTGCTGATTTTCTGCCGGATGAAAACAGGCCTGAGAGCCCACTGGTCCTGAATAGACTTCCTTTGACTGAATAGACTAGGCTTTCGGTCCTTGCATTTGCCACCTCTCGTCCCAACCTAAGTTGGTAAGTACATGCTGTCATCACATAATGTCGCAGGCATTCTCTTAATTTCACGAATCACTGGGCATTTTGTGTGAAACATGCCTCGATGTAGCTCGCAAGTGACCACAATGGTGGTTTTGCTTGTAAGTGCCAACTCCAATCATACCATGCGCTTGTTATGAAACGAAATCGCAATATTTGGCCATATCTGCCAGTCTTCTCCATTTGTCAGTGTTTAGATCAGCGTTACAGCTGCTTCAGTTTAATATGCAAATATGAACTTACATTTTTACTATGGCTACGAGTTACCAGTGCATTTTCAGTTATAAAATGTTTATGATCTCCAGTGAATTAAAGCATCGCCTGATATGAATTTTTTTTTTTTTTTTTTTTTGGGGGGGGGGGGGAATTAATAACGTACAATAACATAATACAGCAAATAATATATAACCTAGCATAATTTTTTAACATCTTTTTCCAGCTCTGTTCATGGGAGGCACTGTCATAACACGCACACCTGATGGGAAATCCGCCGATCCTTCCTGTTTGTCGACGACATCTCATAAATGAGCGACGATATTGGAATTAAATATTGTGACTGTTACACATTGATAAGTGAATCGTATGCCAAAATTCTAAATCCGTTAGTAACGGTGGCAACTGCGAAGCTGGGGGTATTTGTGGGGGGGGGTCATAGTCCACGGCCGGCCACCCGGTCGCTGAGTGTTCAGCATCATAAAGGCATACACTTGGTGCTTGGTACTTGATATATAGCGTAGGCGTAGGAACCGGGGGGGGGGGGCGGTGGGGCCATGGCCCCCCACCCCCACTTTTCAGTGGTATGGCCAGCAATGATAGCTGCTCCCCTCCCCCCCCCACACACTTTTCCATAATTGAAAATAAATTGCATGAGAAAATGATAAACTTTGAACAACCAATGACTCAAAATGTGTATACCTGTCACGACGTTTTTCGCGAATGCACCCAGCTGCGGATATTGACTTCTTTTGTATGATAATTAAGGTTTCAGTAGCCTTTGTTTCTGCCGCTGATTTTTTCCGGAATTATTTGACTAGATACCTAGAGGTTCAAACGAATTTTTGTCGGAACGCACGCTACCCCACCCCTGGTAAGGAAAATAATCTGGCACCTGCCTCCCCCCACACTTTTTGAAGCGTTCCAACGCCCATGGGCACTTGGTTGTTATACTGGCTACTTGATACTTGATATATAGGCACTTGGTTGTTATACTGGCTACTTGGTACTTGATATATAGGCACTTGGTTGTTATACTGGCTACTTGGCACTTGACATATAGGCACTTGGTTGTTATACTGGCTACTTGGTACTTGATATATGGGCACTTGGTTGTTATACTGGCTACTTGGTACTTGATATATAGGCACTTGGTTGTTATACTGGCTAGGGGAGACTGGGGTCAAATGTAACACGGGGCAATTGTAACAGTAGCCATGGTTCCGAAACCCGCTGATGGATGGCGCTGGCGGCAGTACTGGATATGCAGTCAGCTGTTTCCTTTCCTCACGGGGTTTCACGCCGTTGCGACAAGTGAGTCGAGTGCTGTTCACAATTATGTGTTTTTGAGGGTGTGTTGTAAATTTGATGATTTTGTTTAATTATTAGCTCATTCACGTATCTCACTAGATATGGATCTAAGAGTTTGATTGAGCGGAGTGGGGCTAATTAGCCAAAAATGTAGCGCCGTAGCTGCCGCCCACGCTGCCGTGTTTTGCATCAGTTTCGTCTCTAAGATGGCGCGGCTTGGCGGGGTCAATTGTAACATTTTTGCTGGGGTCAATTGTAACAGTGTTACAATTGACCCCTATGGCCATACTATTAAGTATGCATTTACTACAGAATGTCGTTGGGCGCTGGTCAATGAATGTTTCCGATTTTCAGACGATGCTTCGCTCTCGAGAACGAACTTCTGACCGCGGGACCCGCCTGGAGACAGCCCAGGAAGCTGTTGCCGCGGTTATGGAAGGCGGGTTGACGGTGAGAAAAGCCTCAGCCCAGTATGGAATGTGTCATGTGACGTTGTCTCGTTACGTGAAACAGAAGAAAGAAGGAATGGATATCACAGTCGGCTACAACCCGCACAACAAGGTCTTTTCACCAGGCGATGAGAAGATACTCACTGACTATCTACTCAAATCATCGGAGGCGTTTTTTGGTCTGACGCCGATGGAGGTCAGGGTTCTCGCCTACCAGTGCGCGATGTCCCGAGATATGAAAGTTCCCAGTTCCTGGACGGATCAGAGACGAGCAGGAGTCGACTGGTTCAACTCCTTTCTGAAGCGGAACCCGCAGCTCGCCATTAGGTCACCGCAGGCCACCAGTTTGGCACGTGCAACCAGCTTCAATCGTGAGAACGTGAAGAACTTCTTCGATAAGCTGGGGATCGTCCTCGCAAGACACGAACTTGATCCGTCAAAGATATGGAACCTTGATGAAACTGGCTGTACGACAGTGCAGAAGCCGACGGCAGTGGTGGCTGGGAAAGGCGTGAAACAGGTGGGAGGACTCACCTCGGGAGAGCGAGGACATCTCGTTACCATGTGTGCTGCTACTAGCGCAATGGGCAACACTGTGCCACCGATGTTCGTGTTTCCAAGAGTCCGATACCACGAATGGTTTGTTCGTGGTGGACCGGTGGGTTGTATTGGCACTGCAAACAAGTCTGGTTGGATGACTTCGGAGCACTTCGTGACCTTCATGAAGCACTTCATCCTACATGTGAAGTCGACGCCCGAGTCACCGGTGTTGCTGCTGCTCGACAACCACGTGTCCCATCTCAGTGTGGAAGTCCTAGACCTGGCCAAGGACAGCGGAGTAATTATGCTCTCCTTTCCTCCTCACTGCTCCCACCGCCTCCAGCCCCTGGACAGAAGCGTGTACGGCCCGTTTAAGAGAAGCATATCTACTCACATGGATGCGTGGATGAGAAGCAATCCAGGAAAAACTGCCAGTATCTACGACATCCCACAGATCGCTGCGGAGGCCTGGGTATCGGCGTTTACCCCAAAGAACATCCAGAGTGGCTTCCGGACAACAGGCATCAGTCCGTACAATCCAGACATATTCACCAACGAAGACTTTGCACCAAGCAACGTTACAGACCGACCCAGAACGGAACTGACTGCACTCTCCGCCAGCCATACATCCGAAGGCGAGACCACAGATGACATAGCACATCCTGCAGATTCTGAGCCATCGGGTATCGGACAGGCTGATCCACCGGTGATCGGACATCCTGGTCCATCGGGAATCGAACACCCTGGTCCATCGGCGATGGAACAGCCTGGTGCATCGGAGATCGAACAGCCTGGTCCATCGGGAATCCAACAGCCTGGTCCATCGGAGAGCCAACAGCCTGGTCCATCAGCGATCGAACAGCCTGGTCTATCAGGGATCGCTTCGACACCGCTCACCCCTGAAGACATTCGGCCTCTGCCCAAGGCAGGCCCAAGGAAAAGCATCAGTACGGGACGGAGGAAGCGAAAGGCTGCAATTCTGACAGATACGCCAGAGAAGAGAGCGATCGAGCTAGAACAGAGTCGAAAGAAACGCAAACAAGCACCGAAAAAGCTCAACCTCAGCATGGACAAGCACGAAGAGAAGAAGACGAAGAAGGCCGGTGGCAAGAGGGCTCGGAAGTCCACCCGCAGGGCAAGCAGTAGTGATGATGCTGAAGAAGTTTTCTGCCTTGTGTGCATCGAGAGTTTTAATACCAGTCGATCTAAAGAAAGGTGGATCCGGTGCGAGATGTGCGCGATGTGGGCCCACGAGGCGTGTACCGTTGTCGAAAAGTATGAGGCGTACATATGTGAAAACTGTGAATCGGACACCGAGTAGGCGACCACAGACCGAGCGTCACAGATATTGGAAATGTTTCGAGTTGTGATGTTTGATGTTTTGCCCTACTTCAGTACAAATAGTCAAGAAGTGTTTTAGGTCTCAGAGCCCTGCTAGTTAGTTTGTTTAGCCTGAGAAGCTGTGCTTTTGAATCCAGAAAGACCTACGGGTGCAAGAGCTTTGATCCGTTACGTAATCGCATTTTTATGATGTGGTGTTGGTTTTTGTCCTGAGAAAGGTGGAGCTGTGATTTGTATTCCAGGAAGAGCTCAGAGAGTAAGATACAATTGTTTTTCAATACAAGTTGTTTTCGATAAAAGTGGCTTTCACCGCAGCATTCGTTAACATGGTACAATTGACCCCGGGTGCTGTTACAATTGCCCCGTACATGGGGTCAATTGTAACACCTGAAGTGACTTTTTTAAACCAAAAGTTCGACACCTTAGGGTATGTATTTAGAAATATTTTCACATACGCAGCAAGGGCAAAACATCAAGGTTTGTGAAAATCCAACAAAGTGTTCTCCAGCGCAAAACGTTTTCGCTCCTGACTCGAAAATGTAAAAACTGTTACATTTGACCCCGGTCTCCCCTACTTGGTACTTGATATATAGGCACTTGGTTGTTATACTGGCTACTTGGTACTTGATATATAGGCACTTGGTTGTTATACTGGCTACTTGGTACGTACTTCGTAGGCGCGGCGGTGTGGCGGCCGATCTCGACCTCAGTTGACCCTGAAGGCATTAACCTAGACATTAGTGTACTAATGCCTAGGTTAATGCTATTGTGCATTTATTATGTTAATGCTATTGTGCATGTAGTATGCTATTTGCAGGGTACCCCCTCCCCCGCCACTTCCCAACATTGGTTATGCTCCCCCACCTCCACCCCCACCCCACCACTCCCCAATGTTGTTCGTACCCCTCCCCCACCAATAATTTAACTTTTAACATAGTACCCAATGTGGTATCACCAAATCTATTTGCGCCCGTCAATTACCTTCGTATATTGTCCCGCCCTCCCCCACAATAATTTTCAGAAAACTACTCCCATGGACCTAAGGTCATGAAATCTATACTGAAACGAGTGCACTACAGTCATAATCCACCCCTAAATTGTGTGCTTCTAACTATCTGTGCTTCGTGTATTTGCAGATATTTTAGGGGGCGCGAATCGGCCCCCTTGGTGTGCGTTATGGAGAGGCCCTCCGGTGTGAGTGCTAAGTTCCTTTATCACGCGCTCTGGAGGCCCTCTGAAAATTATGCTCACTGGAAGGGGGCGAACTCCTCCCCCTAAGATCTCGTTTCCTATCAAGGCTAGAGTTTACCGAAATTTTGTAGATAGATGAGCACGGTGGTGGACTCTATCGCGTGAAAATTTCGTGGGCATAGGTCAATATCGTCAAGGTCAAATTGGGCCTTTGTTATGCTTGGCTTCCCTTAACATTGTTCTGGATCGTTACGATGGTGTTTAAATGCTCAAAAATTAGTCTCAGTCATGCTTTGGACATTACTAATGATACATAAAATATGACAAATACGGCATTTGGTCTCAAGTGACTTTATACAGGTCCGTTGCCACACTGTATGAAGGTCACTTTATCAGCGCTGTATACAGGTCAGTTAACGGCTCCAGTTACCGGAACCGGGTCGGTCGTCTGCTCGACCAGCCGGGCGGGCGGCTCGACGCATTTGGCTTCACAAAACAAGGCTGAATAAAGTACATGAATGAAACATGCAAACACTTAGGTTCGTGGTTTCAGGATGTACAGGGAGCAACATGCGAAATGGCATGAATCGCATGACAGGCATTTGCGTTCATGACAACCCCCAGTTGGCCTCGTTTGGTTTCATGGACCTGCCATGAACTTGCCTTGACTTCACCTCGATGACCTAGGATGACCTCGAAACTACATGGCTGTACAATATACATAAAACAAGTCACGAGTATTGCCAAGGTCACTTCCCTTTTGCCGATATACGGGAAGCGCATCAACGGCGGTGTGTGTGGTCTGCCGCTGCGAAATGTTTCGACGTCTCTCAAACTGACCGAATATCCGGCCGATTTTCGTTTTTCTTGCTTTAAGCGACGTGCCGTATATTTTGAGCCAGGTACGCAAAACATGGCGTATATCGATCGGTAAAATCTGGAGATATATACGAAAAATTGGAAGGGGTGGGCGGAATTCGCCTTCACTCCATTCAGTGCTCGTATTACAGTGATGAGCGAAGCGCCCCTGGGTACTGTTTTTTTTTTCACTGAAAAAGGACCTGAGAATCCTCTTCTTAGGTGCAGTTTTGCCGGGGAAAGAGTGCTTATCTGTCTGCTTGCGTACATGTTTATTAAAGTCGCATTCCCTATGCTGTTGCAGGTCCATCAGCCAGGCTGCGCACTGTCCAAAACAACCATGCGTCGGCCTGTGACCTGTGGTGCGGTCACGACAGCGACATCCGCCGGCCGAGGTCCTGCCGTGGCCGGCGGCGTGGCCGAGGTCCTCACGTCAGAGCCAGAGGCCCGGTCGGTCGTTGCCGGGTGTGTTGTTGGCTGCTGCGTCCTCTGGCGGCCGCGGCCGGCGGCGGCTCGACGACCCAAACTCGGAGGCAGTCGGACTGATGACGTCACAACAACACTTACTTCGTCAACTATCAAATACCAATGTCGTCACGGACACTGCTCGTGGATAAGCGTTAAGGGCTGCTCGAAATAACCGCAGCCAAGGGTAGGCCGGGGTCCGGACTCCCCGCAGCGGAAAAAAATATACTGCGTTGTAACGTTTATCCTCGCTTTCGCGCTGCTCCCCACCAACTCTTCGCGAAGTTCGTTTCCGAGTAACGGAGTGTAAGGCTGTGTAAGGGTGTAAGGCGGTGTAAATGTGCAACGGTGTAAAAGTGTAGCGGTGTAAAAAGTGTAACGGTGTGTAACTGTAAAAAGTGCCGCACCCTGGGCGAGGGCGGAGTGTGACATGCATATAGAAAACATTATTACAACTGGCCACAGACATGCGCGCTGGACCTTGGCCAATGTGACCTCGACTTGGGCAAATGTGACCCCGACGGTCGCGTGCTTCCTCTTGTGTCACTCTGACTCCGCCTCAGTCCGCCACCACGTAAACATTGTCAGCGTGATGCCCGGATTTCGCTCGATTTATGCCACCATTTGGTACTTACCACACCAGCACTCTACTGCATTAATGTCTTATCCGAGCAGCATCCGCCTGCCACCACTCAAAAACATCCTTCCAAAGGTGACTCTCGCTATGTTTATTTTCCCAACAAACCAGTCCAGGCTCTATCCTTCGCATCGCAAACAGCTTCGACTTCCACAGCATGCCCTCTGGTGTCCCCGCATCACGTGCGCACACCGTGCGCACGTGCAAAACCGTGTATTCACAGGATCCCGACGACCAGTAGCTAGGTGTAAGCTTGGCGGGGTAGGCTTGGCACACCTCCGAAAGCGAGCCGCCTGTACTCGCTCCCGTGACTAGGGACTACTAGGCCGACAGTGTTGTTGTGTGTGCTCGTCGCTCAGTGCCAACAACCGCGTTGATCTGCGTCGGCAGACTATGCTATCTAGCAAGATCAACTGTATGTAAGCCATCAGTGTTTGATTCAAGACTATCTGCACGGCGCGAGCTCTGACTGTTGACTTCCATGGACTATGAACGTATTGTGCCATCCGGTCAGTCTGTTGAGTGGAGGCGCATAATCGATTTGGCTTCGGGCACGTCTTCAGTAAGAAGCATAGAAGACGATTGGTACTTAGACGACGTCTGCACAATACCCAAGTTTTCCGGTAGTAAACAGTCTCGGGCAAGGCGAGCAGACACAGCGCCGTCTACTGGTGACAGTGGACTGCTGCACCGGTGCCGGCTTCCCGACCCTCACTGTTTATCATTTTTCCCCCGGCCTGCGAGCCGCGCAGATGCATGTTCACCTTTCTTCATCAATTGAAATACTCACCCTGCAACTTCGCCAGACTATCAGAACATCTAAGATCAGACTATCAGACTACCTTCAGGCCATCTTCAGAATATCAGCCTATCTTCAGACTGTCAGACTATCTTCAGACTATCGGAACATCGGACTTTCAGCACGGTGCAAGCTTTGACTGTTTCATGTGTTCTATGGAATATAAACATATTGTTCAGCCTGGTCTGTCTTTGGAGGATTGAATTGAGGAGAACCATCGACTTGGCATCCGGCACGTCTTCTGTACAGAATATCGAAAACGATTGGTGTTTGGAAGATTTCAAAACAACACCTAAGTTAACACGACCAGGACAATCGTCGATCGGCAGAACAGACGCATGGTCGTTCACATCTATCCCAGCAGGTCAATATTTCGTTTCAGCTGTGTAGCGGGACAGGGTGACGCCATATACTCACCTCAACAACAACCGGACACACCTGTACAGCGGAACAGAGTAACGTGGTATACTCACACCTCCACAGCCACCGGACACACCTGTACAGCGGAACAGGATTACGTCGTATATTCAACTCCTCAACCACAGGACACACCTGTACAGCGGAACAGGTTAACGTGGTATACTCACATCTCCACAACCACCGGACACACCTGTACAGCGCAACAGGGTAACGTGGTATACTCACATCTCCACAACCACCGGACACACCTGTACAGCGCAACAGGGTAACGTGGTATACTCACATCTCCACAACCACCGGACACACCTGTACAGCGCAACAGGGTAACGTGGTATACTCACATCTCCACAACCACCGGTTACACCTGTACAGCGGAACAGGATTACATCGTATATTCAACTCCTCAACCACAGGACACACCTGTACAGCGGAACCGGTTAACGTGGTATACTCACATCTCCACAACCACCGGACACACCTGTACAGCGGAACGGGGTGACGCCGTATGCTCATATACACAGTCTTCACCTTCCCCACCTACTCACAGATCCGACACCACACTTGGTCACAGACCCGACACCATAACTGGCCAAAGACCCGACACCATAACTGGTCACAGATAAGCCATCGCAGACACAACACCACACAGATCACAAAACCGCCACCACACCCCGTCACATATCCACCACTTCACCTGGTCACAGATAAGCCCTCGCAGACCCTACACCACAACTGGCCACAGACCCGACACCACACCTGGCCACAGACCCGATACTATACCTGGTCACAGATAACTGCTCGCAGACCCGACACAAACCTGGCCACAGACAGCTACACACAGTCCCGACACCACACAAGTCGCAGACCCGACATCACATCTAGTCACAGATCTGACACCACACCTGGTCACAGACCCGACAACATAACTGGTCACAGATGACCCATCAAAGATCCGACACCACACCTGGTCACAGATCCGACACCACACCTGGTCACAGATAATCCCTCGCAGACCGAACACCACACCAGGTCACAGACAAACCCTCACAAACCTGACACCACACAGATCACAGATATGACACCACACCTTGTCAAGGATCCGACACTACACCTGGTCAGAGATACCACACTACACCTGGTCACAGACCCAACACCACATCTAGTCACAGATCTGACACCATACCTGGTCACAGACCCGACACCACACCTGGCCACAAACCCGACACCATACCTGGTCACAGATCTGACTGCACACCCGGTCACCGACGCGATACCACATCTGGTCACAACTAACCCGCCATAGACACGACACCACACAAGTTACATACCCGACACCACACCTAGTCACAGAACCGACACCACACGTGGTCACAGACCCGACACCACACCTGGTCACAGACCCGACACCACACGTGGTCACAGACCCGACACCACACGTGGTCACAGACCCGACACCACACCTGATCACAAACCCGACACCACACCTAGTCACAGACCCGACACCACACGTGGTCACAGACCCGACACCACACGTGGTCACAGACCCGACACCACACCTGATCACAAACCCGACACCACACCTGATCACAGACCCGACACCACACCTGGTCACAGATAATCCCTCGCAGATCCAACACCACACCTGGTCACAGACAACCCCTCACAGACCAGACACCACACCTGGTCAAATATTTGACACCACACCTGATCAGAAATACCACATTACACCTGGTCACAGGCAACCCCTCACAGACCCGTCACCACACCTGGTCACAGATAACCCTTTAAAGATCCGACAACACACACTGTCACAAACCCGGCATCACACCTGGTCACAACTAACCCCTCATAGACACAACACCACACAAGTCACAGACAGCCCCTCACAGACAAGACACCACACCTGGTCACAGATCCGACACCACACCTGGTCACACGGGGGACGAGTATTCTAGGGGTAAATTGTCAGTCTGACAATCGAAAGATTGTGGGTTCGAGCCTCACTTGTCGCTACTCTTTGCCCGCAACCAATGAGCGTGAGAGATTGGCGACGCTACATGACTCAACGGTCGAGGTGTCGTGAATTCCAAGAACCATCACACCTGGTCACAGATCCGACATCACATCTGGTCACAGATCCGACACCACACCTGATCACAGATAACCCCTCGCAGATTCAAAACCACATCTGGTCACAGATACCCCATCACAGATCCAACACCACACCTGGTCACAGACAACCCTTCACAGACCCGACACCACACAGGTCACAGATCTCACACCACACCTGGGTAAAGATCCGACACAACACCTGGTCAGAGTTACCACACCACACTTGGTCACAGGTAACCCCACACAAACCCGTCACCACACCCGGTCACAGACCCAACATCACATCTCCTCACAGACCCGACACCACACCTGGTCACAGATAACCCCTCACAGACGCGACTCCACAAAGGTCACAGACAACCACTCACAGCCCCGACACCAAGCAGGTCATAGATAACCCCTCATAGACCCGACACCACACAGATCACAGACAACCCATCACAGGCCCAAAGCCACACAGCTAAAAGACAACCCCTCACAGACCGAACACCACACAGGTCACACACAACCCCTAACAGACATAGCACCACACAGGTCACAAACAACCCCTAACAGACACAACACCACACAGGTCACAGACAACCCCTCACTGGCCCAACATCACACAGCTCAAAGACAACCCCTCACAGACCGAACACTACACAGGTCACACACAACTCCTCACAGACACAACACCACACAGGTCACATAGAAACCCTCGCAGACCCGACACCACACAGGTCACATACAAACCCTCACAGACACAACACCACACAGGTCACATAGAAACCCTCGCAGACCCGACACCACACAGGTGACAGACTACCCCTCATCAATCCGACACCACTCAGATCACAGGAAACACCCCTGAGAGCCAGAGAGGACAGGTCTTTGATGCCCTGAGTTTACGATGGGCCTCTGATAGATGAGCACAACCCCTGGGCATTACAGCATGTCACCATTCCACAATGTACCCGACTAGGGGAAAGAAAACCGGAAAATAATCTTCTGGGAGGAGGAAAATCATGGGGAAGTTTCAGCATTACGGCATGTGGATGAATTCAAAGGGCACGTAGGGCTCCGTCTTCACCTCTCGGACCCCTGCATTTCGTTTTGTTTTACTGTTGTTTGGTTATTATGTTTCGTCTCGGCGGGAGTCCTGGCGCGGTGCAGAGGCGGTGCAGTGATGGTGACGGGGCGGTGACGCGGCTCACCACCGGCCGGCTCGGGTGACGACCGCCACGGCGACAGATGACCTTCACATTCCACCAGCAGTGGCGTGGCGGTCGGCCAACTGCGGGGCAGAGTCCCGGCTACTCTCCTGCTCTGCCCAGCGGGGCTGGGCTCGCTCTTGATTGCCTATAATTCCATCCGCCCGTTGCCTTCATCGCAACACCCTGTGAGCCAGAGGACTGGACTATGATGCCCTGAGTCTGCGATGGGCCTCTGACAGATGAGCAGATACCCCGGAGAGGACTGGACTATGATGCCCTGACTATGATCTCCTCGGCCGCATGGCTGCAGCGCTGCTCGCTCTCGCTGGCCGTGTTGGCCCTCTATCTAGCGGTGTTGGCCCTCCCTCCAGCGGTGTTGGGCCCCCTCTCTCTCTGTCTGTCTGCCCGTATGCCCGTCTGTATATATGCCTGTCTGTCTGTCTCTCCCCCTCCCCCCCCCCCCCCCTCTCTCTCTCTCTCTCCAGCGGTGCTGGCCTTCTCCAGCGATGTTGGCCCTTTTGAACGGTGTTGGAGCTGGGGCCAGTCCAGGAATTGTCATAGGGGCACATGTCCGGAGGGGCGCCTCTGCAAAAGTACCTGGAGGAGCGCTGTTGTCTTCCGAGGGCACCACTTGCTGAAGATTTGTGTGGATCAGAGCGCCGAGAGCCGACGGTGATTGTTGGAAATAATAGGACCTGTCTCGGAGCTGAATGCTCCTGAAAGCTAGGCAGAGTTGTCAAGGAGTGGGAAGGACTCACAAACCACTACCCCTAATAAACCCACTACATGCATACACCCCTACAGATGTCGGACGCATCGGCTTACGCCCTCGGTTACTTGATTGCGTCAGCCTACACCGGTGGATAGCTTATTGTGTCAGCCTGCAGCCATGGATAAATGGTTCTTAATTGTATTACTAATGGAGTTCCAAAGGAGACCAGGTAGGTGTCAGGAACGCGAAAATGGCGGGAATGTGTTGGCGCGTCCGTCATGCCTCAGACAGCCGAGAACGCCGCGTAGCGAGAGCTTGGAGTCGGCGTGTGAGCAATAATCGTCCAGAAACTCAAAGCATGTTTTTCTCTCGAATTCATCATGTAAGTGGCCAGAAAGAACTGCTCTATCCGTTGATTTAACTTCGACACCCATTTCGACTTTCATCAACGGTTTTACGTCTGACTCTGGGGGGGCGGATGCAGAGGTGGGCACTGGGAGGGGTGACACGTGCTACCTCCCCATGGGAAGAAAGGTGGCACCCTTTCGGCTGGGAAAAGCGGTCCTTCAGGAAGACTCGGGTGCATTCCTCCCCGCTCCACAAATTGTTCCGCCGAAGGTGTCCATCCGAAGAAATGTGCCCCTCCCTCCGGTGATAACTCCTGGATCCGCCCCTGATCTGACTTTACCTGGTCTTTCGGGGAGGGGTTAGTACATGCTCCACCCCCCCCCCCCCTCCCCGTTGTTTGCCCCTGGTCTGCCCCTGCTCTGACTTCACCAGGTCCATGGGGGTGGGTTGGCACATGCCCCCTCCCCCCAGTTGCTTGCCCCTGGATCCGTCACTGGCACAGCTGGCAAGTGTCTAAGTATGCTCCATCTCCATGCGAAACGATAGGAACAACGTGGAGAAAGTACGTGAAGAGCTATTCCCTTCTTCACTATGCCTTTCTGTTCATGTGCGCGAGCTTCGCTTCACCGATCACCACCGGTGTCAACGTTTACTGTGGACAGTCTCTATGACACAGCCGTGTTACTGTGGACAGTCTCTATGACACAGCACTTCATGAGGCTTGTACCGGACAGGTGGGCCATACTGTCGTGATACCAAGGTCTGGCAGTCAGCTGACGTTTTACATCAGCCAGTGAAACGCATGCTGAAGCACATCTGAACACTGGAAAAGTCAGTCATTGTCTGAAAAACATGCTTGGGTTTCATCATGTAGGTCATTGGTATAGGTTTTGGAATATTATTGGGTAAGTGGCGCAATACATGACAGCAATGGGTGGACCCAAATGGATCGGGAGCATACCACGTAGGGTTCCATCTTAAAAGTCAGCATTATGGGGGGGGCACATTCAACATTTTTTTGGGGGGGGTTGTGGCAAGAGCCCTCTCAAGATCTTACAAACCCAACGCTCACGTGTACTGCATTTGCTGGTGCACTTAGAGTACAGACTAAATGCATTGTATTCTGGTGATACTGTATTTAATGCATTTAGAGCAATCAACGAGAGCACCCTGGAAACCAGCACCAAGCCAGCGAGCAAAAAACGTTTATTACGCGTGCACATAGCCCTGCATCAACGTAGCTGACATAAGGGAAGGGACAGGGCTGTTGCTGTGCCATAATATTGCTTTGTCTTCGCCGCCAGGTGGTCTGATTTAGAGATAGCTCGGAGGCCGACATTCATTGCTGTCCGCTGCCACACAAATCTCTCATAAAGCTCCCCTCAAATATCTCCTAAAGTCCCCCCCCAATCTCTCCTAAACTCTCTCCCAAAGTTTCCCCTCCCCAAAAAATATTACAAAGCCCCTCCCAAATCTCACCTAAAGCTCCCTCGTTCCCTCCAGAATCTCTCCTAAAGCTCCCTCACATATATATCCTAAAGCTCCCTCACAAATGTATCCTAAAGCTCCCTCCCAAATATCTTCTAAAGCTCCCTCCCAAATCTCTCCTAAAACTCCCCCCCAAAAAAAAAAAAAAAAAAAAACTATCCTAAAGCTCCCTCCAAAATCCCTCCCACCTGCAGCAAAAGCATCGACCGACATCATTACAACACGACACGACTGCGGCATATTGCACTGTGGCGGACACAGCGGCCACTGGGAGCACGTGCCCGCACCATGGCAGGGTGACGCGTCACCCTGCCATTGGGCCACTGGGAGCACGTGCCCGCACCATGGCAGGGTGACGCGTCACACCCCCACTGGAGGGGCGGACACACCACTGGACTGCCATTCGGGCCGGCAAAGGCCGGAGTGCGCCGCCTCTCCCCGTCCAGCAGCTTTCTGAGCCGAAAACTTTGCTGCCTGATTTATCACCTTTCGTATGCTCCAAATTTTTCGGATTTGAGATTTTGCAGATAAAAAAACTCGAAACGGGACAAAAATGCTTCGTTATGCTAGAGTGCAACCAGCGCTCAACCGATTTCCCCATCGAATGCGTCCCTGCGAGGAAATGTGCCCCGCCCCTCCCGACTGACAATTCCTGGATCCGCCCCTGATATTACACGCTTATTGTGGCGTTTTGTACCATTGGGGTAGCGATGCCGAGCGACCTGGTCATTTGAACTATATTATGGCCCTGAGAGTTGACCTGCAGACCCTTGATTCATAAACGCAGTCTGGTTCGCGTCATTGGCTGTCATGTGGCGCGTTTCTTGTGACATTCTGTTCCATGATAAAGCGACATGGGGAGGGGTCGATGGCGGCCTGGCGATGTGACAGCCGTCAGTGTGTGTGTGGGGGGGGGGGGGAGTGTCGGCGGCAGATGGCGGCCGCACCAGGTGGTCCCCTCCGCCGCCGCCAGCTGCAGTCCCAGAATAATTGGCGTGCCGCGCCACCAAGCCTCAACGGATGCCGGCAAACACGTGTGGAATATTCGGGGAGAACACCAGAAGGGTCGTTCGAGCGGTGCAGCATAATGGGGGCGTTTGTGCGTCACCTCAGACACAGGATCCTTGGCCGGGGAACAACGGCACGTCGCCGCGGCCAATGGAAAACCAGGACAATCCGCTGTTGCGTGGCAGGGGTTGCCATGCCAACGCGTCCAAGCCCTGTCGCTATCCCTCGCCATCGGTGGGGATGTCCCCGAGTGCCAGTGTGCACATCGGGGAACAGCGGCAGGCGGCGCACCTCCGGACGGCCTGATCGATACATTGGGTCTGTTCCCGTGGCTCCACTAACCTCCACAAACCTCCACGGGTCGTTCCCGTCGCAAATCCAGTGGATATTTTTCCTCCACCAACCAATTTGGGACTTTGTATTACAAGGCATACTATGTACATTGTGCGATCATCTGGACAAATATTTTAAGAGCAATTTGTCCAATGTATAATACAGCGCCAAATGCTTCCTTTTTGTCATGGAACTCACACCGCCGTCAGCTGATTTCTCCACCAAGCTCCACCGGTTGTTCCCGTGGGGAAGTCTCAACTATCCTCAACTAACCTCCACTGAGTTCCTTCTGGCTGAGCCTCGGGAACAGACCCATTACTGCGATCCTTTGACAGCACTAGTCAAATCGTGTCAGGTCAGTGAGCTGTGACGTCATTTGTGGCGGTATTCTTCACGTTTCTTTGTGGTTTAAAGTTCAGTGTTTGTCCGTTTATACAGCTGTAGTTTGCACATGAAGATCATTGATGTGTCATGTGGGTATAAGGTGCATATTCTGGACGCCTGCCGCAACATCGCAACAACATCGTCCATGCCAATGTGACGTCACATGACCTCACATGACGCCCGAGTCGTCACGTGATGTCATGCAGCCGCATCAAACGCGGCTAGCTGCGGTGGCGTTACCAGGATAGCAGTATGTCTGAAGAAACCCATATGGCAATCGAGTACCAAAAGTTCCTATGCGGTAATAATAAGCTGAATATTAGCGAAAAATCGAGAAACATGCTAAATCTTTCTTGTTCCATGTCAGTGGAAAGTGCTAAAAATCCGAAATACAATCCCACTTTTATGTCGTCTACCACATACACCGAGAGCAATTTTCCCCAATGCAATACCACCATCTGGGCTGTCATGCCAGGGGCGGATCCAGGGGCGGACAAAATGGGCGACAAGTGACCGGTTTACCAAAATGGTGTCATTCAGGTAATCATCGGGAAGTTGATTTGCTGGTATTATTCCATGATACACTTGGCATATCAGGCAATGTTTCAAACCCAACAAACCAATTTGCATATTATGCCATGGGTGCGTTCAGGGACGACGAATGGGTGGGATATTTAGAAAAGCTTCGCTCGTTTGAATATGCCAATGGGAGCGATTTCAGGTGCAGTTCTCAAAATTGTTTCTGAGTGTGCACGTGCGAGAACCCTGAAATGGTGGGGCCAAGGCCACCAGTAACCAACCTGAATGAAAGCGGGCGATTCGGAGTGGGTGGTGGGCGATTCGGAGTGGTGTCACTCCGTATCTCGGAGTGGTGTCACTCCGTATTAACAGAAATGATGCAATTAGAGGTCATCAATTCAAAATTAAAGTTAATCACAGCAGGACAAGGTTAAGACAGTCTTTCTTCACCAACAGGGTAGTAGAACACTGGAACCAGCTGCCAGGAACAATTGTCAGTAGCAACACACTGAACATCTCTAAAAACGGCATAGACAATCATTATAAGAATAGGGGGCTTGTTTTTCTGTATTCCAGGGAGGGTTGATTGACAGATTTGGTGGGCAACTGGTTCAGTGTACAAAGTGCAACCAAGAAGGGCCCTTGTGGCTCATAGTGCACTGATCTTTTATGTATCGCCGAAAGTGTAAGTCGAAGGTATATCAATGATACAAAAAGTTAAAATTACCAAACTCATAGCCCAGATGCGCAACAGAACAATGCACCTAACCCCGTTGCCCGTTCTGCTTTACGTAAAAACCTGATCTTATCGGGGGGTGAAAGATGGACCCAAAAATATCAAAAATCAGGATAGATCTATTTTGTATGGATCAATCGAGGTTAGATCAGGGTTTTTTTTGGTAGCTTTTTAATCTGACTCCAATGGGACTAAATACGTGACGGCAATGGGAGAACCCAAATGGATTCAGGGGATACCACATACCCCGTATTTAGTGCTCAAAGTTGAAATTATTCGGAGGGCAAACCCAACACGGGGGGGGGAGCAACAGCACTCCTAAATACATGCAAAGCTCAACCCATGGGTGTGGCCAGATATTCGATGCTTGGCGTTTTGTTTTCTGCTGCATAGATGTGCCACATTGAACAACAGGCATTGAACATCAACTCACCACCATTCACCCACACATGAGGTGAATACCACAACTTTACGACGGACTACACTTGCGATATTTCCACTTTCAGTACTTGCAGCTATTGACGAAGGTCGCAATATGCAGCTATTGACGAAGGCTAGTTATTGGTTTTACGACACGTCGATCGCTGAGTCATGTAGCATCGCCAATCTCTCACGCCGATTGGTCGCGGGCGAAGAATAGCGACAGGTGAGACTCGAACCCACAACCTTTCCCGATTGTGAGACGGGCATCTTACCCCTAGACCACTCGTCCCCGTCGCAATATGTCACATTGCGACGGGTAAAGGTTAATCACCCCAACACCACGTTCCCACGAAAACCATGATCCCCGACATCCTGACAACATATGAACTTTTAGACATTGCAGCGAAGACCATGAATGTATTACCCAGTACTGGTCATGACGTCACAAGATGCTCGGGCAACGGAACATCCTCCCACACACCACACAACTGTACGTCCTTCTGCCAGAAGACGAACCTTGGGTTCTTTTACGACGCATTCGACCCCTAGGTTACATAGCTTCGCCAGCCTCTCACGCCGATTGGTCGCGGGTGGACTCGGTAAATTCCGTCGGTTGTGAGATTCGAACCGACGATCTTTCGATCAAGAGTCCGACGCTCTACCAACTGAGCTACCGCGGCCCCCGTCCTTCCGCCAGAATGAAGCCTGCACTGCGGTCAGCTGGAAATGGTTAAACAACAAATTGCCGTAATGATCACACCTCTACGGCATCTCTCCGGAATGAATCCGGTAATGCCTAGTCATATGGGACTTATAGACAAACGATTTACCGCACTGCTCGCATCTGTATGGCCTCTCGCCAGAGTGGACACGATAATGAATATTAAGAGTGCCCTGTCCACTGAACGCCTTGCCACAAATGTCACATCTGAACGGCTTCTCTTCAGAGTGAACTACAGCGTGAGTCTTCAGGGCGCCCCGCTGAACAAACGATTTACCACACTGATCACACTTGTATGGCCTCTCGTCGGAATGGAGTCTGTGGTGGACTTTAAGACTGCTTCGTTGACTGAACGCCTTTCCACAAACGTCACACCTGAACGGCTTCTCTCCAGAGTGGACTATAGCGTGAGCCTTCAGGTTGCCCTGCTGAGCAAACGATTTACCACACTGATCGCAGTTGTAAGGCCTCTCGCCGGAGTGGAGTTTGTAGTGGGCTTTAAGACTGCTTCGTTGACTGAACGCCTTGTCACAAACGTCACACCTGAACGGCTTCTCTCCAGAGTGGACTATAGCGTGACGCTTGAGGTTGAACTGCTGAACAAATGATTTACCACACTGCTTACACTTGTATGGTCTTTCGCCGGTATGGCGTCTGTAGTGCCTATTCAAATCGTTCTTGTAACTGAACGACTTGTCACAGACGTCACACTTGAACGGCTTCTTTACAGAGTGGACTACAGCGTGATGCTTCAGGTTATGATGATAAGCAAACGATTTACCACACTGCTCACACTTGTATGGCCTCTCGCCGGAATGGAGTGTGTAGTGGACGTCACGACTCCTTTGTGCTCTGAACGACTTGCCACAAAAGTCACAGCTGAATGGTTTTTCTCCAGAGTGGACCAAAGCGTGAGTATTCAGGTCGGTCCGATGAAAGAACGATTTACCACACTGATCACACGTGTATAACCCCTCGCCGGAGTGGACACGATAATGGACATTAAGAGTGCGCTGTAGACTGAACGCCTTGCCACAAACGTCACATCTGAACGGCTTCTCTCCAGAGTGAAGTACAGCGTGACGCTTCAGGGAGCCCTGCTGAGCAAACGATTTACCACACTGTTCACACTTGTATGGCCTCTCGCCGGAGTGGAGTTTGTAGTGGCCAGTGAGATGGTCCTGTCGACCGAACTGTTTCCCACAAACGTCACAGTTGAATGACTTCTCCCCAGAGTGGACTACAGCGTGAAGCTTCAGGGCGCCCTTCCCAGCAAATGACTTACCACACTGTTCACACTTGTACGGCCTCTCGCCGGAGTGGATTTTGTAGTGGACATTAAGACTGCTCTGATGACTGAACAGCTTGCCACAAACGTCACAGCCGAATAGCTTTTCTCCAGAGTGGACTACGGCGTGAGTCTTAAGGTTGCCCTTATGAGCAAACGATTTGCCACACTGTTCACACTTGTATGGCCCGTCGCTCGAATGACGATTGTAGTGGACGTTAAGATTGCTCTTCCGACGAAACGACTTCCCACATACATCACGTCTGTGTAACTTATTGACGCTGTGAGTTCGGTTGTGAGCAATGAGCTGGCTAGGATAGCGAAACTCTTTGCCACACAAGTCACAACGATTCGGCCACTTCCCTGACGTAGTTCCGTCTGTCATGCTGTTAGCTGGCTGTGTCACAGGAGCTGCCGAGTACAGCTGTGGGACACCCGTCACTCACACCGGCGTGTGTTGCTGCAGGTGAACTGGCCGCGCTGACGGTGCTGTGACGTCACACATAGCCACAGGACAGTGTGGTAGCGACTGAAATCAGAAAGGGGGATAGTCTTCACTAGCATGATGATGATGATTGGGGTTTTGGGGCGCATCGACCAGGGTAGGTCATTTAGCGCCCAGTTCACTAGCATCGTAAGATGAACGAGCACATGCGTCCTGTAGCACGGAAACGTGTTATGGAACAAAACGGCACCACATTACGCCCCCAAGTGATGCAGGCACGACGTCTTCACCACGGTACATCGGTTAATTGACTATCTGTATTAATTACGCGAAACAGTCCAGGTTAAATGGGACACCGCTCCCCAGCATATCCGTGAACTTCGGACTGTAATGAAGAAAGCACGCATTGGAGACAAACCATGTTGATGCAGGAAGAGATAAGTAGTAAAGTGCATGGGAGAACTGCATTGTTGGCCAACTTCAACATAACAGAGCCCTGTTCACGGAGCCTGCGGTCGCTGCGGCTCTGCGGTCAAAATAGGCTCCGCCTACCACCGAAACGTCATCAGCAGCGGGACGAACTTGAACACCGCCGCGGCCCGCCGCGGTCAAAGCATGCGTCAAATCTTGAGCAGGACATACGTTTATGAAGAAAAATATGTGGACGACACCGATGTATTGCCAAATACCTATAATATTAGGCTTAAAAATAGGTTGGATGATTATTTTTGGACTGAAAAATCTTGTTTTGAGTTCTAAGTGGTGGTTGATGGGGTGAGATGTATGCTAAGTAGGTGTGAACTATACAGGCCCCTTAAAGGAGGCATGGATGGAGTCTGAAAATTATTGGTAAGGCACTCAAGCCACATGTGTTGCATGGAATCGGGGGAATAGGACTATATGTAAGGTAGATAGACATTGATGAGGGTGTGGTATGTTGGTAGATGGATTCTTTGGTTGGTTATTTGGGCTTAGGGGCGCATCGACTGCGATGGTCATTCAGCGCCCATAGATGGATTCTTTGAACTGATGGATATGGGCGCCAAATGCCCTGTAGTCAGCACACCCTTAAACCCAAATAATAAATAAATCAAAGAAATTATGGGTGTGGTGCTGGTTAGGGTCTAAGTGTCTTTTTGCCAGGGTTATGGTATCTTCCCTTTACGGGCTTAACCTGGATCGGCCCTTGTGGCTCTTATTAAGTCTAATCACTTTATGACCTAGGTTTGTGCTTTCTGTCTGTCGTGTTAATATTTGCTTTATTTTGGTGCTTCTATTGTTGAAGAATAGGTTGATATACAGCCCTTTCCAGTTCAGACAGCCCATTCCAGCTCTGAGGCATGTCCTCTTTCCTTCACAGCCAGGGGTGTTGTTTTGTATACTTTTGAGGGGGCCAGTGCCCCCTGAATGGTGATTTTGCTCTAAACCATCAAACTTTTAACATGTGACTATAGAGTGTAGCTCTTCTCCCCAATCAATTTGGGCTTGCCATTGCCTGTATGTATTTGGTCCTGCCCCAATAATTTTCAGAGATCAACACATCAACACCTGTGTTTACAGCCCAGACCAGACAACATGGTGGACTTTTTCCATTTCCTAGGGCCCTTTTCTGCACAATCTTTTCATGTTTTAATTATCCCTTGGTTATATCTCTTCTCTTATATCTCTGCAGAATTAATGGCACCAGTGAGCAATCCATGGATAAATGTCAAGTAGATCATCATACCATCGAAATTGCATAGTAACAGTGCATGCTCCTTTGCACCTATTTTGCCTATGCTGCTATCTTGCTTATTTGGTTGCATTGCTTATTTTGCTGTGCTTAGTTGTGCTGTGATCATGCAGAGATCTACACATTTATCTGTTGACCATCCCCAAGAAGGTTATGTCCAACCTAGGTTAATTTAGTCTAAACTACTCTAGCCTACTGATGGTGGATCACATAAAACCTACTGGTGTAGTGATGTTTGGTCATGTAATATTATTACATGACAAAAGGAGTCAGTATGATCTGCTATATTGAAGATGAGGAGTGATATTATATAGTGAAATAGGTACCTTGCTTTTATGTGATTCCCCAAATAAATGGCAGGGAAAGAGGTTGCTAGGTCAGCTTCAACAAGTCTAGTCCGTTTTCTTTCTAAATTGTGCTGAGATATCAGTGCCATACTTTCTCATTATGGTAGTTGAGATGAAGATAATTTGTAATCAAACAAGGAAGATATTTTGTATTCAAACCCTCGACTTCAGGAGTTTAGCACATACTTTCTGAAAAAAAAATTTGAGCACAGTCACAGAGCAGTTTACTATGATTTACTATGATATGAAATATCATAGTAAATTTATGCTTTAGGGATAAAAAGGTCATTTATTTCCCAATGCCATTTATGAATGCAATCAAGATGATGTGACCATTGTGATCATTTCCTTTACAAGTGCTCAGTTTTTGGTTGGCAAGCAAAAATTAAACACCAAAAAGTGGCTATGGGTTAAGCATTACATAGCACACCAAATAAGGCAAACTATAACATAACATAACATGACCTAACCAAATCTCAGTGTTATGGAAACCCACAATTTGGACAAAGTATTTATTTGCACTATTTGAACTTAAAAGAACAGAATCCAACCTAAAAAACCTAGCCTAATTGGTATTATTGTGCTTTATTTAGGGTATTCACAAGACAAATTTTTATACACATTTTACCTCCATAAAGCAATCATGTATGTTAGTTGGTTGGTTAGTTAGCAGTACAAGTGTTTTGTAACTTTGGACATGCTTCCTTTTTTGAAAAATGGAGATACTTGTTTTCTTCATGGTTAGGTAGTTGGTTATTGGTTTTACAACACTTCAACCATCGAGTTATGTAACATCACCAATCTCTCACACTGATTGGCCTCGGGCAAAGAGTAGCAACAGGCAAGACTCAAACCCACAATCTTTTGATTGTGAGATGGGTAACTTACACCTAGACTACTCATCCCTTATGGTTAGGTAGCTAGGTCCAGGTGGTCAGGCTAGGTAACATTTTTCCATTTTGATTTTCTTATATGCGAGGTTCAGCTAGGTTAGCTAGCACTAGAGGTTCAGCTAGGTAGGTTGGGTTGTCAGATTTTGAGAGAAAAAATTGGGCATATGCCATGCTATACTACCCAATTCAATGCCATATTTTGGGTGTTATTTTGCTCGCCAACTGAAAGGAATTTTTCACTTGCAGAGAAAATGAGTGGTCACATGTCAACTACAATCACAAGCATTGCATTGGAAAAATTCGAGGACTTAAAAAATTACCTTGAAGAACAAAGTTACTGCCTAATCTACCCCTTTGCTTGCTTTATGGAGTTAAAATGTGTGCAAACCTTGCTTCTTGAATACCTTAAAACACAATACTACCCACCATTCAACATACAGATGAGTAAAGTGAAAGAATATCTTCTTTCTTGATTCTATGTTCTTTCTTAATATTCTGCACGCCAAGCATCCAGAACAGCTGTTTTAATAATCCTGACACCTGGTGGAGTTTCAATGACAGTTGGTGCTTCAGTGCTAAATATAGAAATGGCTGAACAACACCTAGCTTTCACACTCAATATTGGTGTCTATACAGATGCATGGAAAGCACCACCAGAAACCACAATGCCATGGAGAAGCACCACCTATATTTTTGGCATGATACCAGAAAATTCCACTACTTGGTGCCCTGCACAAAATCATACATATCACAGTGAACTACTCAACCCATCTTTCAACAGCGCATAATTACGCACCATTGCGCCAAGTTGTTCTGACGTATCGCTCCTGTCTCAACGTACCCCAGGCGTGGGGTAAGTTGATCCTATTGATGGTAAATGTTGATCAGAAATCTTATTTATGGAAATATATGTTGTGACGACTATATGTGAGTGTTACTTTTAGTGCTGCAGACCAATGATAATTTTTGTTTGTCACCTGCGTGCTCTGGTGGCAAAGCAAGCAAGCGAGAAGAAAAGCAACATTTATCCGCAAGTGCCCAGCAAAGATCGATAGAAATGTGAAATGCATGCCTGTAGGACATTTATCACCAAAAATCACCGTCCGACTGGTTTCGTTCGTCAAGGAGGGGAGAAAAGGCAAGCGCTGGAGCGGGTCCGGAATGCGCGGTCGCCACCCCCCCCCCCCCCCTCCCCAAATCCCCTCCCTCGGCAGCAGAGTAAACAGGGGAACACCACAGTGGGGGAGGGGGGGGCACGGTGCTATATGTGCGCAGCTTCGGCTAGACCGCAGGTCTCCGCCCGTCTCATGTACCCTACCAGCCGAATTTACAGCAGTGTCCGAAGATGTTTCGAATGCTCTGTTGTAGATAGTATAGAGGTGGCATTTCATAGTACTGATATATGTTTTTCACTGGACATGAAAGACGAATTTAGGTGACTGTTTCGAATCATACTACCGGCATACTATTTTCTGAAAAATATCCTACTGTGAAAACACTACTGTGGGTACCGATCAAGTACCGCCTCATGCTCGCTGCACAGGGGTGAAGTTGTGTATACTGGGTGTCCCTGGACCCCCGAAGGCGTCCTTCACCCATCCAGTATTTTAGCCTTGATTATCTAGTGCCTTTAGCCACCTAGTCAAATGGAGTTTCAATGGAGAAAACAACGAAACAGTACTTTATTATAGTTCTGTTAGCGGAAATTATTTTTCCTTGGAACGGTGCATTGTTTCAAGAACAAAAAATGCACTTTTGTTGCTTGAATTTTTGCAACTTGCTACCATGGTAGCAAGTTGGCAGCACTTATACTGAAGTCATAGCGACGAGGATGGTTCAAAGTGGCATGTTTCTGTTAAAAATGCATGCTACAAAGCCACCAATTGGGTCTATTACAGTAGCGTGCCTATTTTCCCCTAGGTGGGGGGGGAGGCGGGGAGGCGAACGGATTTCGAGGGGGCCCACCTACCCCCCATTAACAAAATCCACGATTTCGACCACTACTTTATAAAAGTGATTGATTTTAATTTGTTTAATAAAATAATTATTGGACAACTTAGCTGTGCTGTGGAGAGGGTTTAAATCTACCACCATAGTTTCTGAATCACCAGATTTCAACCCTAACTCCCCTCGCCCGGTTCGAAGGTTTTCTTTTAGTATCCCTGGCTAAGTCATCCCACACTGCTGAAATTACATCTCTACAAATAATTTAAAAATGCAAATTTTTTTAATTTCTGGCATTCCAGTTCATAAAGCCCGGTCGTCACCACACCAATGTTTGTGCTCGTGTACACCAGTCTTGCGCTTTCGGTGCATTCGCCACACTTCGTGCGATTCTAGGGTTTCTGCTGGGCCTCCTATATACGTTTAATTAATTGCTCCGACATCAGTGTCTTCCGCCATATTTGACGTTATGGAATGCTTCGTATGGTTGTGCGCTGGGAAAATTCGATAAATGCAATTCGATGATTAGTTCTCTTTTTCCCACATTTTCTGGTGGTTAAGAAATCCGGATACCCGCTGAGCTTTGACGCACCGGTTGGCTAAATATGCTTCCAGATTGACTACGGAACCGAGGCCATGGCCAGTTCCTTCTTTGGACACGTTGCGTTTTTCTTCGCCCACGGATGCTTTAGGGCTACATCCCATTTTTTTATCGGCCCGGCATATTTCCGAGAACCCGGCTCTTGTTAAGGTTTATTTATTTTTGTGCACCAACTTTTTTAAAGGCGCGTTTTCGAAAACCCCGATTTGTCTACCGAGTGCCCGGTCTTTTTGTTCCTGTTTAGGATCACTGCTTTTTGCAGGCCCCAGCCTGTTTTTGAGGCCCTCATACGGTCTCATGGCACCGATTTGCTTTCAGGTCCTCCGGTGTTTTTTTAAGAGCTCTCGGTGTGTTCACATAGGGCTGCAACGTATGCTCTAAAGCCTAGCCGCTTATTGCCAGACTCGGTGCTCCTTGGAGGTCCCGGTGCATTTTCGACCTCCCCTTGTGTTCTCAGGGTCCCACTGTGTTTATTTGTGACTCTTGACGTACATTTGTAGGAACCCAGCACCATTTGTATTTTTCTGGTGCGATTTCTTGGGGTCCTGGCGCGACTTTTCGGGCTCAGGAGCGTGATTCTGGTGGTCCACGCCAGTTTTCTGGACTTGACACGATTTTGGGGGACCATGTCTGTATGTTTTTGAAGTCGGAATCCCGGCCTGATTTTTTCCGCCCCCCCTCACTGGTGCATGTTATTGTGGCTGCGGCTATGTTTCGAACTCCGGTACATCTTTTTTCGGTGTCGTCGCGATTTTTGAAGGTATCTGGTGCTATGTTTGGGGCTCCAGAGCGTTTGTCCTGGCTCGGACATTTATTTTGTGGAATCCCTCCTTACTAAAAATTGCATCGAGACCCTGTGGGGTCCCGATGGGATTTTTGGGGCCACTTTGTGCTTATTTGAGACACTAGACGCCAATTATTTTCGAAGCCCCGTATGGATTTTTCTTTAAAGTCCCGACTCCATTTTTTGGGACTACCGACTGGAATTTTGGTCCCGAGCGCGATATTTGAGGGGCCCAGTGCGAGTTCGCTGGGCGTGTTGTACTTAGCTGGGGCCCCAGCGCGATTTTGGTGAGCCCCTGTGGAAATATCGGGCCCCAGCGCGACTTTTCTGGGGACTGCTGTATTGATTTGGAGTCCTCAACGCGAATTCTGGGGTTCCCGACGCGAATTTGGAGACTCAGCACTATTTTTGGGGGCACAGCCGCGAGTCTTGACTCAAGACTCGCGGCCACTCTTGAGAGCCCACACATCTCAGGAGGGAGGGGGCAGACATTCCTAACGCTTGCTGATTTACACTTGCCCTTTAGTACGCCACTGCGGCTGCTCAACGATATTTTTTTGGGCCGATGGCACCCTTCAGAGTTGAAAGCCTCCTCGTTTTGACATCATTGTTCAAGATGTATCGATATATGCATAGGGGAAGGCAACCTAAGTCGTATAAGGCCTTGCGATAATGCAAATTTTGTGTTTCGCAAAATACAACTGTCCACCCCAGCGAAAACGCAAGATGGTCAAGGATCATGTTATTAAATAATGTTTTGGAAGCAGACATTCCTAACGCTTGCTGATTTACACTTGCCCTTTAGTACGCCACTGCGGCTGCTCAACGATATTTTTTTGGCCGATGGCCCCCTTCAGAGTTGAAAGCATCCTCGTTTTGACATCATTGTTCAAGATGTATCGATATATGCATAGGGAAGGCAACCTAAGGCATATAAGGCCTTGCGATAATGCAAATTTTGTGTTTCGCAAAATACAACTGTCCACCCCAGCAAAACGCAAGATGGTCAAGGATCATGTTATTAAATAATGTTTTGGAAGCAGACATTCCTAACGCTTGCTGATTTACTACTCGGATAATTTGTGATGACACATAGTCTGTGAAGCCCGTTTATTGGCCAGATGGGCTTCCAGTTTTTTGGTGATTCTATTGTATAGATGTTTTCGCTACTTAAATTATTAAGTATAATTTTCCTGAGACCATACACAAGCATTTTAATTGCTGAGTCTTGGGGGACACGAAAGAAATTGAAGGGGACAAATTCCAACTTTTTACAAATTGATGGAACATGTCCCCCAGCCCAAGAGATTGCACCCATGATGGCAAGTAACGCCGGATCAATATGGGGTTTGAGATTTCTGTACGATAAACATGAGCGCTTAATCCAAAATCACCATACACAAGTGCCCTAGAACCAGCCTTGACCCACATTGACCGCATGTGCCTGTGTTGATCTCTAGTCAGTAAAAGTAAATGGTCAGTCCGCCAAAAGTGGTCCAAACCGTTAATTCATAGGGTAACTTTGGGTGATGGATTCGAATGAAGTTTTCATCGTCACGCACTAAGGCTCAACATGTGTTTATAACTCAAAAAACAAAGTGACATATTCACCCTCCATGACTTGATCTGATCTGCACAGGAGCACGTTAATACTATGGGATCATGCCACCCCTCAATGGACTTCAAATTGAACGAGAAACACGGTGATATTTATTTCACAGGGGAATCATGCATAGTTTTCATACAAGCCTGACAAGTGCGAAATCTGCCAAACAAGTTGCCGAAAAGTCGCCACAGGTCAGTAACGTGAAGTTGTCTGACACAATTTACACCAAAACGTTCAGCAATTAATACCTGCAGGTGTGCACATGATTTGGGTCCGCTAGCCCCCCCCACACACACACTTCGTTCACCTGCCATTTGGAAACAGCTGGGCATATTGCAACCATCTGGGCCACAGAAAGTGGCAAAATTCCCAAGTCCTGCGCTGGTGAAGGACATTGTACGCGAGAACAGGGCTGTGTGGCCCTGTTTTTGTTGCCCAGTGGAGAGAGCGAGCCACATGCGACGAGAGCAAGCGTTTCCTGCCGAGGGTTTTAGTAGCTCGCAATTTATTCCCGGTTTCTACTTTCCTTCCTACGGGTCATTTGGTGACCTCCAATATTACTTGGGTGTTTTTAAAGTTTTTTAATTTCATTACCTGTGTAGCAGTGGTAGTAGATGCACGCGCCGGATGTGTTCACCAGTGATTCTCAATACTCCGGGATACTAATCATGTGTGATTTGTAATACTTAGACTCATAGGTAAGGAGCAAGGTGAGGTTCACATAATTTGAGACACTGCGTCAATAGCAGCGGAAGGCATTCTTTTGTAGTGCCCAGGGCCAAAATTAGATGCCTAGTTCAGTCTTAGGTGCACACTCATATAATTACTCCTAACTCCACAAAGGTTATCCCACGTCAAGCTAGAACATTGATCTTTCAAACTGTCGAAAAACCGTCGAGGTGTGCGAATCACACCAGTGTCCATCTCGAGAGTAACTCCAACCTTGACTAGAGGTGTAATTATCTCACCACAGGACGATAAGCAAGCCTTCGGTGCGTCATCGACATTCATGCTATGGGTGACATGGCGCCTTCGACAATTGGCACACTATTGGCCCCGGGAGATAAACTCAACCATCGGCAAAGGTAGCAGGACCTCGGATAGCATGTTAGCTGGGTGGGCAAGCGTCCTAGTCGAACCAACTGGCCACCCATTCTGTCGAGCTGATCCACCCAGCTAAAATCTGCAAAATAGTACGGAAGATGGAAAACAGATAACCGTCCGTCACAGTCCGGCACCTATATCGCCAAATACAAGCGTTTTCCGGACAGCTGTGTACCTTGAGAATGTAAGCACCTTCCTGGGCCACACGGATGCCGCTCTTCCTAATATGAGGACCATCATTGGCTACATGATAT
>JAOTOM010003896.1:0-195944 GCA_034440615.1 Ashinkailepas kermadecensis | reverse complement strand
AGATTACTACAAGGCCTTGGGAGAACGTATTTTGAGCGGTGATTAATAATTACGTTGTAGCGCAGCAAGGCACTCCTTTAGTAGTAGTGTTTCTGTGGATTGGTTCAGACAATCACATCATTCTGGTCAAAGTGCATCGCTCAAAGATTATCACCTGCTGGTAGCCACTGTACTTTTGAAAAGAGCTTGGTGACAAATAGCTAAGATGGTGACTGTTAATTACTCGTTTTTCATATTCTGCTGCCTTGTTTTGTTCAACGAAATAAATGGCGGGTAAGTGTCACTTCCACTTTTAAACCGATGTTGGTATGTTGTGTTGTAATATATATTCAATTATTTTCGTTCAATAAATTTGTCTTAAATCATTCATTGGAATTTGTGGGAAAATTTTTGTAATGACATGTTTATCAATGTGGTTTTTAAACAAGGTGACCACTCATTTATGGAACGTTTCTTAAGCAGGGTGGGAATTAAGGCACTTCTTAAGAGATTTTATCTCTGAAAACATTTTTGCACTCCAGCTTCATACTGGATAGGATGGGCTTCACATGTACTCCGACACATATGTGGGAACAAAGATATCAATAAAAACAAACAGAACGACTTTGTTTGTCATATGGCTAGCCTTGTACTGAGACCAACAGTGAAAGGAAACGCATTTCTCCTGTGAGTTATAAGAAACGAAACAGTGCTGATTATTACGGGTCAATGCCGGGCTGTGCCATCCATTGTTCACTTCTTTGTTCATATGTTTTGGCATTTGATTTGACCAAACATGAGAATGATATTACTTATGCATATTATGTAGGTACTGATTTAGGTTTTTCTGGTTGGTTACTGGTAAACAGATTACATGCATAAAAAAATAATGTCCATGAAAATGTACTCCGGAAGAAATTGGCATGCACTCCGACTCCCAACCCGGAAAGTAAGTTTCCCACTCTGTTCTTAAGTGTATGATGCTTGATGCTCGAAGTATTCGATCCGAGTTTGACGAGTTCAAGTGTTGTGTTGCTGATGAGGAACCAGATTTTGTTCGCATTGCTGAGGCATGGGTCATTGGGGGGTATTTTGGGGATGGCTTGCGGGACTGTGGGATCCGGGGATGCAATGTGTTTTCGTGCAGTGGGGGTCCAGCGGTGAAGGGGGGTGGTGTGGTGCTCTGTGTGAGTGGCTTATTCAGTTCTCAAAAGGTGGCAGATGGGGTGAAGGATGTGCCTGTGGAGTCCGTTTTGGTTTGGCTTGATGTTGCTGTGGGAAGGGGCAGCAGCAATGGGCTGAGAATGGGAGATTTGTGCTGATCGGGAACCTTGCCACATTCTCGGCAACTGGAGGTTGATGGGGTGACTTGTGGGGAGATCGGTGGAAGCTTTCAGGGGAGGTGCCTTGTTCTTGGTGACTTTGATCTGGAGGGATGTGAGAGTGTTGGTGTTGGCTCCCCAGCCTGTTGGCTGTTTGGGAGGTGCCTTGAGGAGGACCTGTTCTTGTGCTAGTTTGTAACATAACCAACTAGGCAGGGCTCATTCTTGGACCTTGTCTTCTCGGATTTCAGTGATTTGGTTCGAGACTTGACTGTGGGAGGGGCTCTGGGAAGGGGTGACTGTGGCATGGTGAGATTCAGGGCACATGTAGCGGGGGCAATCAAGGATGATTTGGCGAAGGTTCCAAGTTTTAACGGGGCAGACTTTGACTGCATGGGAGCGACTTTGGGTGCCATGAAATGGGAAGAAGAATTATCTGATTTGGGTGCCTGTGAGGTGTGGGAGGGGTTCAGGTCTAACTTGAGGGAAATTCAGATTGGACGTGTCCCCCAGGAGCGGAGGCGTGGGGAAGGGTGGGAGAGCCGGCATGGCTTGCACCAGATTTGACAAAAGTGATTGGGGCTAAGAAACGTGCATTTGGAGTATTTGAGGAAGCTTCAAATGTAGTAAATCTGGGGTTGTATCAAGGGGCTGGAGACACTGTGAAGCGGAAGGCCGGAGCAGCAGGACGAGCAGGGGAATTGGATTTGGCTGGGCACTGTAGTGGGGACAGTGGAAGGTTCTTTGGTTTCTGCAAGCTGGGTAGGGTTTCAAGCACAGTTGGTCCACTGGAGGTGGGTGGGATTATGTTGAGTGAGGATGGTGAGATGGTTGAGGAACTGAGCAAGCGGTTTGAATCGGTGTTTACATTGGAGGATGTGACTGGTCTGCCAGCTGTGAACCACGGCTCAGCGACTGGTGGTCGGTTACATGATGTTGATTTTGTTGATGGTGATGTTGTTTTGGATTATGTCAGGAAAGTGAAGCCGAGCAGGGCAGCGGGCCCAATGGAATTTGTGCTGGGGTGTTGTGGGAAGCTGAAAGGGAATTGGTGGTTCCACTCTGTGTAATGTTTTGTAGATCAGTTTCGCAAAATGAAATTCCAACAGATTGGAGGGGGGCTGGTGTGGTTCCTGTTTTCGGGAAGGTTGAAGGCTGTAGGCCAGTAAGCCTCACATCCCTAGTCTGCAAGGTACTCAAATCAATTATCAAGGATAAAATAGTTAGTTTTCTGGAAGGAAACAGATTGATTGAAGATACTCAACATGGGTTTAGAAAAGGGTGATCGTGTCTCACAAATCTCTTGGACTTTTTGAATTTTGCTACAGAACAATTTGATCAGGGAAATCAGGTTGATGTAGCATATCTTGACTTTAGTAAGGCCTTTGACAAGGTACCCCATAAACGGTTAATGATGCAGCTTCAGGTCCATGGTATTGCAGGTAGCATCCTAAAATGGATAGAGTTGTGGCTTTCAGATAGACAGCAGAGAGTGATGCTAAATGGTACAAAGTCATCATGGCAAAATGTTCTTAGTGGAGTCCCCCAGGGGTCGGTACTGGGGCCACTATTGTTCATTATATATGTGAATAGCATTGAATGTGGCCTTAGCAGTAAGGTTTTGAAATTTGCTGATGATTTGAAGATCTTTAGGGCAATAACAGGGCACAATGAGCAGGTTTTGCTACAGAAAGACTTAGACGAGCTAGTGAAGTGGTCCGAAAAATGGCAAATGAAGTCTAATTTTGATAAGTGCAAAGTCATGCATGTAGGTAGGCAGCATATGAAGGCTCCATACTTGATGGGTGGCCAAGTACTATCTGTGACTCAGCAGGAGAAGGACTTAGGTGTTATTTTAAACACAAAATTGGGGGCATCAGAACAGACCAAAGAAGCCAGGAAGAAGGCACTAAGAATGCTTGGGGCAATACAGAGGAATGTGTCAAACAAAAGTGAGGAGGTCATCAGGAAGCTTTACTGTGCATATGTCAGGCCACATTTGGAATACTGTGTACAAGCTTGGTCCCCTAGTTATGAGAAAGATTGTTGGCTTTTAGAGAGAGTACAAAAGAGGGCAACAAAAATGGTTAATGGTATAGGCAACCTGGCATATGAGGAAAGACTGAAGAAGTTGAATATGTTTTCACTTAGATATAGAAGGCTGAGAGGAGATCTCATCGAGGTTGTTAAATTTGTTCATGGTCAGGAACAGGGATATCTCAGGGAACTGTTTGAATTTAACAGAAATGATGCAATTAGAGGTCATCAATTCAAAATTAAAGTTAATCGCAGCAGGACAAGGTTAAGACAGTCCTTCTTCACCAACAGGGTAGTAGAATACTGGAACCAGCTGCCAGAAACCATTGTCAGTAGCAACACACTGAACATCTTTAAGAACAGCATAGACAATCATTATAAGAATAGGGGCTTGTTTTTCTGTATTCCAGGGAGAGTTGATCAACACATTTGGTGGACAACTGGTTCAGTGTACAGAGTGCAACCAAGAAGGGCCCTTGTAGCTCATAGTTGCACTGATCTTTTATGTCTTTATGTCTTTATGTCTTATTTCCATTGGAAATGCTTGCTTTGCATCATGCTGTGCATCAACTGCATCATCCTGTGTTGATGCAGTATAACCCATTGGTACCCCATCAGTAATTAATACTTTATGAAATACTGTTGAATTTGTAACGTCCTGAATGCTGCATTTGTACCCTCACCAAAGATGAATTTACATTTTGTTTCTTGATGCTGATTCTTATTCAGATGTCATGACTCATTTCTCACAGTATGTTATTGATGACTGTCATGCTTATGTTTGCCATTAATAATTGTGATGCATGAACATGTCCCAGCCTTGTACCAGATAAATACATTGCCTGTAATGTGGTCTGTTGTACTGTATCCAAGTTTGTAGCATATGTGTTTTGAGTGGTAAATTTGTGCTTTAAGGTGTTTTTGGATTTTTTTTATTTTTCTTCAGAATAGCATTTTATGAGCATGATTTGGAACATGTAACCACCTGTTTTCTGTGCTTATGCTTACTATTCAATTTGAACAATTATGTCATTGGCACATGATGACAGGAATGGCATGGAGACTTTGATTGACTATAGCTACAAGCAGTTCACATACCTTAATTTTTTTAATACCAGATTTATGAATGTGATACAGAAGATGCAACTGCTTGTTTTTGCCACTCATGATTACCTTTTGGTTGATGACAGTGAACAGTCCAACACTGCATGCAGCATGCAGCACTGCCATAATTAATCCATAATTGAACTGTCATTTCTCAGATGTGATTAAGGGAAAATTCAACACTCCCTGCAGTTGATTCAACACTTTTTCACCTTGAAAATGTTTAGTTTCTGCCCTTTTCCTCAGATATTGTGCACACTTACCCTTGGATCCCAATGCAGGAGCACAATAGCTGCAGTCTGGATAAATGGTGGCAGATGAGATGTCATGCTGTCATTTGAAAGTACATTACATGATGGAATATATTACTTTATATTATATTAAATTTGACCAGGTTAGGTTAGGTTTTCCTGTTTCATTATTATTTCTCATTATAATCCTTGAAATTATTGAGCAGAAACTGGTAATTTTAACTATATGTAATGAAATATAAAATCTAACTTAACCTAACCTGACCTAAACTAACCTAATCAAATTTAATATAATATATGCTAATATAATCTCATTGTATTTCTTGAAGTTATCAAGCAAATACCACCAGTTCTGCCAATTTAATAATAAATAGGAAAACTTAACATAACCTAACCTAACTTAATCAGATTTAATATAATCTAAGCTAATATAATCTCATTGTATTTTTGAAGTCATCAAGCAGAAGCTTGTGCTTCTGCAGATATAAGAGATGTCATTCCCATGTCCCTTACTTGGGCGCTGTATGACCAACGCAGTCGATGCACCCTTAAGCCCAAATAACCAACCAACCATGTCCCTTACTAACCTCTGCTGATGTACTCCCATGCTCACATCCAGAAGTGCATGTGCACAATATCTGAGGAAAAATGGTGGAAGCTTAGCATTTTCAAAGTATGCATTGAATCAACTACATGGAGTGTTGAATTTCCCCTTAATCATATCTTAGAAATGTCAGGTCAGGTATGGATGAATTATGGCACAGAGAACTGCAGTGCTGCATGAATGACAGTGTTAGAATGCTTACTATCAGCAACTGTAAGGTAATCATGAGCACCAAGAACGAGTGATTGCATCTTCTAAATCATGTTCTTAAACATGGTATTCCAAAGACATGTTATAAGATTCCTAAATACCTTAATGTACAAATTTACCTTTTTATTGTTATCCAAAACATATGTATCCTAAAATTAAAGGGGTCCTGAAAAGAAGTGATGAATGTGCAGTCTTAAGTACAGTGGCTCAAAATTGATCTTGAAGGATGTAAAAATTATTTTAAGTGAATTTAATTCTATAGTGAATTTGATATCCTGCTGTTTCTCATGGTTTTAACATTTTATGGTGAGAAAAACATTGTTTTAAAGTTGTCAAGTCATAGTGTTTGGAATTCATAAGAGCCACTGGCCTGTCTGGGTTAAGCCTGTAAAGGAAAGCTACTATTATGAAAAAAAATATACAACACCCCAACCAATACTGCGGACCAAATTGCAAAGAAACTATCTACCGACATCCCACACATCCACCAATGCCTATCTACCTATCTAGCACTATTCACTTGGTTGCTTGTAGCACATGCATGGATCAAGTGCCCCAGAAATAAGTTTCAAACTCCATCCATGCCTGCTGGAAGGGCCAGCACAGTGTACTTCTAGCATAAATTTCACCCCATCCACTACTAATTACGACTAAAAAAAAGTTTCCAAACCCCACCCCCACCACCCCACCCCCCAAAAAAAGAGAAAAAGAATATTTGCACTTGAAGTTCATTCTTGAATTCTTCGATTTTCTTTTTCCAATGCAATGTTTCTGAATGTTGTTAATATGATGTGACTGCTCACTTCCTCTGGAAATGCATGCATTTGGCAGACAAAATAACACAAAAAAGGCTTGGAGTTGGGTAATATAGCATAAAAGATAATGTTCAAAAGAAGGAAAAATGTATCAAAACCGAACCTAACCTAGCCCAATGCTCAATATAATCGCTTTTTAATGGAGAATATTCCACACTTTTTTCTCTCCAAAGCTTTCAAATAAAGAAACCACCCAAGGTAATCTTATTTGTTTTTCAAGAAGAAGAAAAATTTCAACACAAAATTTGCTGACATTTGTTTAACATAAAAGTAAGGTGTAACTTAACCGAACCTAACCAAACCTTACCACTTTGTTTCCTTCACAGAGGTAAACTGTGTGTAAAGCCTGTCTTGTGGATACATTAAAATACAATATTATCAAAAATGCATTGAACCTATTTTTACATACATTCAATTAAGGGCTACACACATCATTGTCATGATCATTGATCAACCACCCTTTGACTGAAAACCTGTTGGTGCTAAGCTGTCCTATGCCTTGACTTGTCCAACCTGAATTGATGACCCCTATGTGGTACTATAGTTGAATATTACTAGATTGATCACTATTGTTAGCCACTGCTACCAGCTTGATGTCATCATCAAATTTGAACACCCTCTTCCCCAGCCCTACCTCAATGTCGTTTACAACGAATATGCAGAGAAGTTGACCAAGAACTGAGCCATGAGGCACTTTGCTCAGAACATCCTTCCATTCAGATTCACATCCATTTAATGATACCCTTTGTTTCTGTCCCCTTGACAATGCTTTAATCCAACCTAAAACATTTCCATCAATCCCATGCTGCTCCAGTTGATGAACTAAATGCCTGTGTGGAATCTTATCAGAATCTTTGCTAAAGTCTAAATACACAGCGTCTATCCCACTTTCATTATATACTCCTCTAGTTATGTACTCTATGAACTCCAGTATGTTACTTGAGCAAAATATCCCAGATCAAAATCCATGTTGAGTATCCCTTAAAATGTTGTGCCTATCAATATGGGTGAACATTCTCCTTGACCAGTTTTTCTAGTATCTTGCCAACTAGTGAGGTTAAGCTTGATTGCATGTAGTTCCTACACACTTTCTGCTTCCCTTTTTGAAAACCAGTACTATACTTTCATTTTGCTAATTTGCATGTACTGTAGAATACTCAAAAGATTGCCTGAAAATGATTCCTAGGGGAACTGCTGAAACTTTGGCGCCCTACTAATATCATTTTTTGAGTACTTGAGTAGTAAGATGAAATCAGCCTTCACCCAGTGGATCGTTTTGGACAGACTATTGGCATCTGTTGGTATCTTAACGTTATCTAAATAAGATCAAACACTATACAACACCAGGGCAATGCCAGATCCAAAACGTTGAACGCTGTATGACCGAAGCAGTCGATGTGTCCCTAAGCTCAAATAACCAACCAACCAACCAGGCCCAAAATGGGGTCAATGGCGAGCTTGTCGCCATCTTAAGTTAATGGGGTTAGGCACGTTGTCTCCCTTCAACCGCCGCTCACACTATTTGGCATCTTCATAGTAATGAGGTCATCACTCTCGGATTCACCGCCTGGAGCCTTATTGCGATCAATGGAAGAGCAAACAGAAAACAACCCTCTTGTAAGATACACCAAACTACATGGAGGCTTTCCCTTCGGACAGCAGCTTAGTTGGTACATCTGCATGAAGATGCCTTTGTAGTACAGTGTACCTTTAATCCAATATTAATGTGTAATCTAAGCAATGGGTATAAAGCATTTGATCACTATCAATAGAATCAGAATAAATTGGTTGCAAGCCATGCTTGCAATCTTTTGAGTTTAAGTGCACTTTGATAAACAGTGTACTTGCAATGAATGTAATCTGAACCTACATTTGTCTACTGAAGTATGATGTGCCCCTCCATTGTCCACATTTGTAAGTATTTATCACCATTGTTGATCATTATTATTCCAGGAGAGATTTTTACCAGATCCTTGGTGTGACGAAAAATGCAGACACCAGGCAAATCAAGAAAGCCTACCGAACAAAAGCGAAGAATTTGCATCCTGATAAGAACAAGGATGATCCAGATGCTGATGAAAAATTTAAGGACTTGGGAGCTGCTTATGAAGTTCTATCAGATGAAGATAAAAGAAAAAAATATGACCGCTGTGGAGAGGAATGTGTGAAGGAAGATGGTGGCATGGGTATGTTGGGTATAGTTGTTCGTATGTTGGGTGTAGTTGTGCACATGTAACAGTCTGCAAAATCAGACCATGTATTGTACTTTTTGTGAAATGGTCAGCCTATGCATGTTTCTGTTTTCACTTATGTCTATGATAATATATGTATAATAACCACTGATGGATCTAGTCAGGGCAATCACTTCCCATTCCACCTATCAATCTTTTCAACATAGATTGATATTCAACATTCAACATAAATTGATATGATTGTTTTCTGAATGACCTTGTTTTCTAAACTTTGGTTCATTTCTTCCATTGGTATTGCCTTTGTATTAGGGTGGTTCTTAGTATATAGGGAACAAATAAACACAGGAAAGTACTTCTTCCTACCCCTGGGAATTGTTCCTTTGGGAGCAAAAAACGTGTGAAGAAAGTTTTGTTCAAATCCGATCGTAATAACATGTTGCACATCGACCTCGTAAATATACCCAATATCTGGCTCTAGGTCCCCCTCCCGCAGGAGTGTACACACTGCTCAGGAGTATTATCCGCTCAAAGACGGAGGTATCGTGGGGGCCAAACCACTCATTGTTGCCTGGTCTGGGTAAGTGTCGTCTTTTTTGTGTCCGGAAACTGCTTCCGGTGGGCCGCCACTACCTGGAGGAGGAACTGAAGCTGCTCCTCATCCTTGGTCAGCGACCGGTTGTATTCATTGATGAGGGCCACTCCACGTTCCGCATGGTCGTTGACCACCGCCAGCTTGTGGACCACTGCTGCCGCCGCCTTGAACGGCTCCCGTTCCTCCCACGTCTCCGGGGGGAAGTCCAGGAACGACTTGTCCAGGTTGAGCTTCTCGAAGAAGCCGAGCGTTCGATCCGTGACGAAATCTTCAAGATGGACACTGCGGATAGATTTCTTCGGCAACATGACCCTCTTCGGAGCTGACTCCTCCCTCTCACCGCTCTCTTGCCTTGTAGCCATCGTCATCGCCTTCTTCCTGTCAACGGAGACTTCAGGGTCCAAAAAGGCGAGCCCAACCAGCTCCTCCGACAGGTACCAGAGGTGGTTGGAGAGTTTCTTCAAGGCAACGTTCCCCACCTCGGCGTCAATCTTTCCGTACGTGTCCAGAGCCTTCAGTAGGTCCAGATCGAGCCGAGGAGCCTGAGCGGGGAACCCTGCCTTCATCCACGCCATTGCGTACACTCTCGCAGAGAAGACGCACATCTTCATCAGTGCGTTCTCTTCTCTCTTCTTGAGGGAGAATTGATCGCGAAACATCCATACCTTGAACGAATAGATGATCTTACTCATCCAACGTGCCTGATGCATTGGTCCAGGAGCTCGAAACCGGACGCCGCGAGCAGGAACCCCGCCAAGGAAGATGATGACAAGCTCGACCAGCTCCTTGTAATCATCACGCAAGTCACTGCGATCCTGAAGGACTTGCATTGCCAAGCCCAGGCCTTCGTCCTTCATGTCCTGCAGAAGAGTGGCTACCTCTGCACTCTGCATCCCTGTGGTGAAGGCTTCGCGGTCAATGTTCTCCCAGTAGGTCTGGAAGCGTTTGAAGAGGAGGACATCGGGGGAAGAGGAGGCTCCGAGGAGATGGGTGAAGACGGCTTGAACCATGACTTCCAGGATATGGTGTCGGCAGGCAAAATGAAGCATGTCCTTCTCGAGCTGTTGTTCGATGAGCACACAGGCGCCATTGTTCCTGCCAGTGTTCGCAGCCGTGGTGTCGAACGACAGTCCGGCCACCTGATCTGCAACTCTCCATTCCTCCAGAGCGGACACCACGGCGCGAGCGATGTCGTGTCCCGTCCCGCTGGCAAGCTTGGCAACACTCAGTAGCTGAGATGTTCCCTTCCCTGTAACAAGAATGGGAAGCCTGTCCACATGGTCTTTGGTGGTTAGGTCAGGCATCAGCTTGCCATCCCAATGGACAACAAGCGGAGTGTCCGCTCGGAACTCTTCCTTGAGCTTGGAGGCCAGTGCTTCCCGGTGCTTTCTCCGATGACGGCGGATGGAAGAGCGGTTGATGTTTAGCTCCTTGACATCGCGTCCGAGAACACTAGCAGTCGCAGTCAGGACGTGAACGGCCGATCGATCCGTCATCTTCGTCCTGTCCAACTTTGCCGCAAGAGCTGGACTGATCATGTTGGTGGTGACTCTCCGGATCCGTTTCCGCGGACTCGCTCCGCCAACAGCATCACGGACTTCGGCAGCTTCAGCAGACGACTCTGGATCAGATGCGCTGGAACTGGTGGAGGACTCCAGCTCAACCACTGCGGACGAAGACGTTGCCTCTTCTTGCGCGCGCCTCTGTTGCTCCAGCTCTCTCTCCGTTCTCTGGCATCGTCGAGCTTCTTGTCGAGCAAGGACAGTATCCATATTCCCCATCCTCCCCCGTCGTCCTGGTTCGCGTTGGGCAAGCAGAAACGCCTTATCATCCGCATTCGTCATCGTCTTCAAGGCGTCTGCGTGGGCCACGTCGAAGAGATTCTGCAAGACGACCATGAACGCCTCCTCCTTGGCCACCTGCGGCACCGAGCGTCGATGCTTCCCCTTCTTCAGGAGCTCGTACTCCCGATGCAGCTTCTCCATTTTCGTCACCACGTTGTCCTTCCTCATCATGGGAATCCGAGCCATGCTCCAGTATCGCGCCACCATGGGAGCAACGACAAGCGTCACATCACGGAGCGACGTCTTCTTCAAATGTAAGTTGTGCAGAATAACGGCTAAGACATCGCCGTTGGATGGAAGTTTGGACCCCACCAGCTCTGGCTCGGGCACAACAAGGAAATCTTTGCTACGTGTAGCCATAATAATCTGAGAAAAAGAAGAGAGGGGCGAGGTTAATGCAATACCGATACTGCCTAAGTACACTGGTGTACTTACTGTGGTAAAGTAAAAATTTCACCGTCATATGGCACTGTGGTAAAACACTGGGGTAGAGTAAAAAATCAACTTCGATGTGCAACATCTTCACACGAGCCGATTTTGAAGAAAAAAAATACCTACGCGGTTTTTGCATGTATATGAACAGATTCCCGGAGTAGGAGCAACATAATTCAAACTTTTGATTTTAAGGACCACCCTACTTTGTATAGTGTAATGTAATCTTATGTTTACCATCGATATATAACAATATAATTTATCACAATTGTGTTGATGTATCCTGTAAGCTTTCAAGAAGTGTTTTTTAAGTTATTTTCAAATTGATCAACAACAGCTTGGTATGATTCTGAGAGTGATTCTTGGGATGATAATCTTGTGGACAGTATCACTGAGCATTGTTGAATTATTGTTGAATATATATGACGATTATAAATAGTAACGAAATGCTCATGTGATGTACAATAGAATCACAAATTTGTATGTTATATTTCGGGCCTGGCCATTCTTCCCTTCCTCAGAGAGGTGATATACACAGAGACATTTTGTGCACGGAATTTGCAGCAATTGCTTTGTGCGTCACTCAATCTACGAAATTGACGAAATGGTTTTAATCAAATCCAGGTACATCTTGTGCTTGCACTACTTTTGGTATGGTTGTAAAATGTATATGCATATATAGTTTGTCTCTAAAAAATGGTCATACCTGAGATATACTCAACCAATTTATGGTTCTATTTCACTTAATATGAACATTTGTTTACTTTTATAATCAGTGTTGTATTCGTAGCATGCCAACGTGTTGATTTCTGATGTCGTTAGTCTATATGTTATGTTGTTAGTTGCATATCGGTGACGCTGGTGAAGCTCCGTGCCGCGGGCTCCTACCTTGGCTGCCGTAGTGTCCAGGGCTGTACCGCGGGCTCCTACCTTGGCTGCCGTAGTGTCCATGGCTGTACCGCGGGCTCCTACCTTGGCTGCCGTAGTGTCCATGGCTGTACCGCGGGCTCCTACCTTGGCTGTCGTAGTGTCCATGGCTGTACCGCGGGCTCCTACCTTGGCTGCCGTAGTGTCCATGGCTGTACCGCGGGCTCCTACCTTGGCTGTCGTAGTGTCCATGGCTGTACCGCGGGCTCCTGCATTGGCTTCCATAGTGTCCAGGGCTGTACCGCGGGCTCCTGCATTGGCTTCCATAGTGTCCATGGCTGTACCGCGGGCTCCTGCATTGGCTTCCATAGTGTCCATGGCTGTACCGCGGGCTCCTGCATTGGCTTCCATAGTGTCCATGGCTGTACCGCGGGCTCCTGCATTGGCTTCCATAGTGTCCATGGCTGTACCGCTGGCTCCTGCATTGGCTTCCATAGTGTCCATGGCTGTACCGCGGGCTCCTGCATTGGCTTCCGTAGTGTCCATGGCTGTACCGCGGGCTCCTGCATTGGCTGCCGTAGTGTCCAGGGCTGTACCGCGGGCTCCTGCATTGGCTGCCGTAGTGTCCAGGGCTGTACCGCGGGCTCCTGCATTGGCTGCCGTAGTGTCCAGGGCTGTACCGTGGGCTCCTACCTTGGCTGTCGTAGTGTCCAGGGCTCCTTCCTACCTTGGCTGTCGTAGTGTCCAGCGTAGGAGCCGGCCGAGCCTACCCTCTGAACCGAGTGCTACAAACTCAGCCTCGGTCTCATCGCTGGTGCTGATGGTCACGCTGTCGGCGTGACATCCAACCAAGTCGTCAGCGCTGGGCGTCTGCCAATCACCCAGCTCAGAGGGTTTGTTCATTTCCCGCCCAATTCGCGATTGTTGTGCGTGTCGACATGTGACCGGACGACATGTCGATGCCACGGACGACATGGCCGTGTCATTGGCAGTGTGGTAGTGTGATAATGTGACTGTGTGACAATGTGACAATGTGGCATTGTGGCAGTGTGGTAGTGTGACAGTGTGATAATGTGACAATGTGGCAGTGTGGTAGTGTGATAATGTGACAATGTGACAGTGTGACAATGTGACAATGTGGCAGTGTGACAATGTGACTGTGTGACAATGTGGCAGTGTGGTAGTGTGATAATGTGACTGTGTGACAATGTGACTGTGTGACAATGTGGCAGTGTGGCAGTGTGATAATGTGACTGTGTGACAATGTGACAATGTGGCAGTGTGGTAGTGTGATAATGTGACTGTGTGACAATGTGGCAGTGTGACAATGTGACAATGTGGCAGTGTGGCAGTGTGATAATGTGACTGTGTGACAATGTGGCAGTGTGACAGTGTGATAATGTGACTGTGTGACAATGTGACAATGTGGCAGTGTGGTAGTGTGATAATGTGACTGTGTGACAATGTGGCAGTGTGACAGTGTGGCAATGTGGCAGTGTGACAATGTGACTGTGTGACAATGTAGCAGTGTGGCAGTGTGCCAATGTAACTGTGACAGTGTGACAATGTGGCAGTGTGACAATGTGACAATGTGGCAGTGTGGCAATGTGGCAGTGTGACAATGTGACAATGTGGTAGTGTGACAGTGTGACAATGTAACTGTGTGACAGTGTGACAATGTGGCAGTGTGTCAGTGTGACAATGTGACAATGTGACAGTGTGACTGTGGCAGTGTGACCACCGCTAGTCGTGGCCATCGTGGTTGTGGTCCACCACCCAAACAATAAGCTTCTGTATCCACAGGACTCACGAGACCCAGGGCTGTCGACTGCTCTCCAAATTGGCCCAGCCTCTTCATTGGGTGCTTAAATGCATTTGTGGGAATGTGCGACTTCCAATGAATTTCCATTCTACACTTAGCCTGACTTGAAACCTTATTCATGATCCCCAAGGCCAAGATTATAATGCCATCGAACGCTCGTGAGGGAAAAGGCAAAGGGCATCGATCGCCGCTTGCATCAGTTAGATCCGACCATGGTCTGTCAGTATGTTTGTAGCGGCCAGTGTGCGTTGGGAGGGAGCGCTGCCCCGGTCGGCGGGTGCCGGGACCATTGGGTGTTGGGAGGGAGCGCTGCCCCGGTCGGCGGGTGCCGGAACCATTGGGTGTTGGGAGGGAGCGCTGCCCCGGTCGGCGGGTGCCGGGACCATTGGGTGTTGGGAGGGAGCGCTGCCTTGGTCGGCGGGTGCCGGGACCATTGGGTGTTAGGAGAGAGCGCTGCCAGCCGGTGTTGTTAGACACCGACAGCCGGTGTTGTCTGACACCGACTGCCGGTGTTGTCTGACACCGACGGCCGGTGTTGTCTGACACTCTATGGACATCGGCAGGCAACATGGACCCATTCGCATCGTTTTTCGGGGACTTCGGTTTCCAGTTTGAGGACGGCCAGCAGCGAGGGCGCGAAACTGCACGTGGCGCCGACGTTGTCATCGAGCTGTGGGTCACTCTGGAGGAGCTCTACACGGGAAACTTTGTCGAGGTGTGTACATCTGCACGGTCGTGTTAAAATAATGGATCTTCAAGTGTGAGATGTCGAAAGGAGTACAGCAGGATGCATAATTTGTCACGGTAGTAATGTCATTTAAAATACTTGTTTTGTCCTTGAAGCTCAATGTTGAGCATACTGGTGACAGTATTTATTCGTCTGTTTTGAGAGATACCTAAGAGAGGGATTCCTATATTAACGAAAACGATACAAAATGCCTATTCTACAAACTGGTATTGCATAGCAGACCACATCATGGCTAGTTATTTTACTTGCGATTGATTGTGTCAAAAGTTGTTCCTGTGTCCGTTATGGTGCGCATATGCATGCTACTTATAAACGAGATACTGTTAGAGGCCAGGCAGTATTAAGAAGCACGATGTCAATGCTTCTTTGGAAAGGATTGTCGTGTCAGGAAATGACACATTCCACCCCGTTTCACAAATAGTTCATAACTATTGCACGGGTCGTAACACAAACCGGTCAGCGTGTCCTCCAGCGGGCGCAGTGATAATAGCAGCAGCCATGCTTGTCCAGCAGGATCCATTCATGAAATGGATCCTGTTCTAGGATATTTGTAACTGCATTATTGGTATAATATTCCACTGGGTTTCCCCGAGTCGGTTAGTATCCCTTCCCCTCGTCCACTCCAGCTCTACTGGCGCAGTAAGTCACTGGGGTGTTCCGAGTCGGTTAGTACCCCTTCCCATCCTCCTCCACCCCAGCTCTGCTCCGCCAGCTCTGTATTGGTATCATTCTGACTGCCGACAACTGTGCCCGGCCGGTGCTGTGTCGGTACCGTACCATATTCGTACCCCGTTGGTGTCATGTTGGTAACTCCGTACTGCACGCCCACTGGTATTGTGTTGGTAACTCGGAACTGTTCCTCGCCGGCTCTGTGTTGGTCGTCCACCGCCATACCTGGGCTACTGTCGGCCAGTTATGTGTTGGCTCTGTCCCGGTGACCGACCTGTGCGGACAGGTGGTGCGCAACAAGCCGGTATTTCGGCCAGCGGCCGGCACGCGCCGCTGTAACTGCCGCCAGGAGATGGTGACGCGCCAGCTGGGGCCCGGCAGGTTCGCCATGACTCAGCAGCAGGTGTGCGACGAGTGTCCCAACGTCAGGTGAGCCTGCCACCGACAGCCCCACCGTCCTGCCACCGACGGCCCCACCGTCCTGCCACCGGCGGCCGCCCGCTGTCGCCCCACCGTCCTGCCACCGACGGCCGCCCGCTGTCACCCCACCGTCCTGCCACCGACGGCCGCCCGCTGTCGCCCCACCGTCCTGCCACCGACGGCCGCCCGCTGTCGCCCCACCGTCCTGCCACCGACGGCCGCCCGCTGTCGCCCCACCGTCCTGCCACCGGCGGCCGCCCGCTGTCGCCCCACCGTCCTGCCACCGACGGCCGCCCGCTGTCGCCCCATCGCCCTGCCACCGGCGGCCGCCAGTTGTGGAGGTGTATCGGCGTGGCCGTGTTTGGGCCGCAGCGGGGCAGTTGCTGGACAGTTGGCAGGGCTGGCACCGGCTGCCGGGGCGCTGCGCTGTGCTCAGGCCGATGAGGGCCGTGACCAGACTGCGCTGTGCTCAGGCCGATGAGGGCCGTGACCAGACTGCGCTGTGCTCAGGCCGATGAGGGCCGTGGCCAGACTGCGCTGTGCTCAGGCCGATGAGGGCCGTGACCAGACTGCGCTGTGCTCAGGCCGATGAGGGCCGTGGCCAGACTGCGCTGTGCTCAGGCCGATGACGGCCGTGACCAGACTGCGCTGTGCTCAGGCCGATGAGGGCCGTGGCCAGACTGCGCTGTGCTCAGGCCGATGAGGGCCGTGGCCAGACTGCGCTGTGCTCAGGCCGATGAGGGCCGTGGCCAGACTGCACTGTGCTCAGGCCGATGAGGGCCGTGGCCAGACTGCGCTGTGCTCAGGCCGATGAGGGCCGTGGCCAGACTGCGCTGTGCTCAGGCCGATGAGACCCGTGGCCGGACACATTCGGGTGGCGACACATTTGTGAGAAGCTCTCGACGTTGGGGATTCGGAGCGTATTTCCGAAAGCTGGCCGTTTTCCGCCATGTCACCTCGCTGGCCGTGCGTATGTCGCAGTGTTAAAACTCGGCCGCTGCACTAGCCGTATTTCCCTATTCCTCGCCCGATAGTAGACAGGGGATAACGTGTTCCCAAAGGATGCTGTACTGTACAGGGAACAAGTACTCGCCTTTCCTTCTTTTTCTTTGATCTTCTCTTTTCTCCTTTCTCTTCTTTTTCTTTGCCTTTTCTTCCTTCTATCACCCTCGTTCTATTTTTATTTTTCTTCTTGTTTTCCCTTTATTCCCAGAGAACAACGATTCTCACTTGGTGGCAATATAAGGTCACGCCAGAAGGGGATGACCCGATCATGTTGCCGCTCTGCAAAGTAGAACTTTATCTCACCAGATGCAAACGGGGTGCACGTACGACGCAGCCAAGACAAACGGGGTGCACGTACGACGCAGCCAAGACAAACGGGGTGCACGTACGACGCAGCCAAGACAAACGGGGTGCACGTACGACGCAGCCAAGACAAACGGGGTGCACGTACGACGCAGCCAAGACAAACGGGGTGCACGTACGACGCAGCCAAGACAGTTTTATCGACGATGCAAAGCAACCAAACACGTCTCTCAGAAGAACATTACGCCGGCGGCAAATGGTGGTGTGGCTCTCCTACTGCACCTGGGCGGTGGTGACTGCTCCCGCAGCCGGACTCACGGTGGCGTGAGCCCGGCACATCTTGTCTGAGCTGGCTCTCTGTGTGTGATCTGTGGAATTTCCTCGTGATTCATGCGTTACACCTCTGTGTGCGGTGAGGGCTCTGTGTGCGCTCCTGTGTGTCATGTGTTACATGCGTGGCGTTGTGTGACTTTGTGTGCTCTGTGGTGCAGACTAGAGACGGAGGATCGCCAGCTGGAGGTGGAGGTGGAGCAGGGCATGAAGGACGGCCAGGAACAGCGGTTTGTCGCCGAGGGCGAACCACACGTTGATGGTGACCCGGGTAAGCAAGACAATACGCTCTCAACCATCGCATCGGGTGCAGGTCAGCGCTGTAACCAACTCAGCTACTTTGGTGACAATGGACAGTTCCTACTCATCCGAAGTTTTTGGACGATTATCGTATATCAGAAGGCTATATAATATCAGAATATATATATATATATATATATATATATATATATATATATATATATATATATATATATGCATATGTATATGTATATATATATATATATATATATATATATATATATATATATATATATATATATATATATATATATGTATGTATTTATATCCTGTTGTGATGTTTGGAATTAACTCTACTATGAACTCTTGCGGATATGTCTACTCGTAAAGAGCAGGTAAGCCCCAGAGTTTCACAGCATTTTCATGTCCATATTTGGCACCAGCCAATGCACACGACACACCAGCCAATACACACGACACAGCAGCCAATCCACACGACACAGCAGCCAATCCACACGACACAGCAGCCAATCCACACGACACAGCAGCCAATCCACACGACACAGCAGCCAATCCACACGACACAGCAGCCAATCCACACGACACACCAGCCAATCCACACGACACAGCAGCCAATCCACACGACACACCAGCCAATCCACACGACACAGCAGCCAATCCACACGACACAGCAGCCAATCCACACGACACAGCAGCCAATCCACACGACACAGCAGCCAATACACACGACACACCAGCCAATGCACACGACACACCAGCCAATACACACGACACAGCAGCCAATCCACACGACACAGCAGCCAATCCACACAGCACGCCGTCCCGAGCTGGCTGGCCTTTGACTCGGCTCGACCATCACCAGGTGATCTCATCTTCCGGATTTCTGCCCGGCCGCACGAGCGGTTCGAGCGGCGTGGTGACGACCTCTACACCAACGTCACCATCTCGCTGGTGGACTCGCTCACCGGCTTCGACATGGAGATCAGTGAGTCTGACTCGACATCAGACATTGCTGCTGCCCAGTCATCATTGACTCCTTTGACTGAGGGGCGCCTGCTGATCATGGACTTGTGCTTTGTAATCCTGGATGTGGAGAGGAAAATGTCGATATACTAAAAAAAATGGAGAGGATTTTTGTCTCCATAGAACCTGTGACATCGAAATATCCACTTGCACTTTTCGGTCAATATTGCGCACGTCGTCACGAAGCAGTTCATTGTCAATGTTGCGCACGTCGTCACGAGGCAGTTCATTGTCAATGTTGCGCACGTCGTCACGAGGCAGTTCATTGTCAATGTTGCGCACGTCGTCACGAGGCAGTTCATTGTCAATGTTGCGCACGTCGTCACGAGGCAGTTCATTGTCAATGTTGCGCACGTCGTCACGAGGCAGTTCATTGTCAATGTTGCGCACGTCGTCACGAGGCAGTTCATTGTCAAGCAGTATCATTCGACCACCGAATGACAAAAAGGAGAGGATGATTTTCTGGAGAGGATAATGTTCTGGATACCAAAAACCCAGGAACAGTTTATTTTTCCAACCATGCCGCGTGGATGTGATGACGTGACCCGGTGTGGTGGGTGACCTCTGCCACGTGTTGCAGCGCACCTGGACGGCCACAAGGTGCACGTGCAGCGTGACAAGGTCACCTGGCCCGGCGCGCGCATCCGCAAGAAGGGCGAGGGCATGCCCAACTATGAGAACAATAACCTGTTTGGCACTCTCTACATCACTGTCGATGTGGACTTCCCCAAAAAGGATTTCTCGGAGGAGGAGAGGGAGAGTGAGTATGGACGACTTGTCAGTGGTCATGAGGAGCCGTCAGGTGGAGTGGATGGCGCACCACACGGCGTGTGGTGATCCACCAGGTGATGTATGACCTCGTATGAGGAGCCGTCAGTTGGAGTGGGTGGCGGACCACACGGCGTGTGGTGATCCACCAGGTGATGTATGACCTCGTCCTGGACAAGCGTTGAGAGTCGGTTAGTGTGCGTAGTGTCGGAGCCCCTCACCTCACCTCAACTCAACTCAACCCAACTCAACCCAACTCAACTCAACTCAACCCAACCCAACTCAACTGAACTCCCCTCACCTCACCTCACCTCATCTTCTGGCTGTGTCGGTCACAGGTCATGCCAGGTGCAGCGATGTTGTTCGTTGTTATTTACATTCGTTGTATATTACAGCGATGCTATTCATTTCCTCAGTGTAACTCGCGGCCTCTGACCCTCATAGAGGCATATACTGTCTGGAAACTGTCTTTTTCTGAAATCATGAAGAATTAGGTAATTGAACACTACAGGCATCATGCATTCGGATACTGTTCAAAAATTATACCTGGGTGCCTGCCATATCTGGTGCTTGCGTGGATGCCTATTTAGATACCTGGGTGTATGCCTGGGTGCCTGAATACCTGGTACGCCTGGTACTACACACAGCCTACAAGCCACTACCCACCTGGGTACTTCTAGACAACCATGAATGGCCACGAGCTTACAAACGTTTGTTTGCTAGTAGGGCAACAGGGGGCGGCCATGAATTGGGTAGTGATGGTTAGATGGCATATAGCAAATACATGGACAGTACAAGTTTCTTTTGTGAAATAAAAGGATAATGCTTTTCTAGATAGTAAATATTCCCATAACATAAGTTGCTAATCATACTGTAATATCTCTTTGCATAATCTAATTATCAGAAACTATCGTTAACTTAGTCATCACTTAAGCAGTAGAGTAAATATCATTTACTAAATACTTGTCTCAGGCAATCGCAAGCTACTTGTGCTCCGAAGTAATATATTGATTTGTCAGTACAAACTATTTATCTCTACATATAGGTATCAATCTGTTCCTGGTGAATAAAGATTAAAAAATGGTACCTATATATTTGCCTATATTACAAATTCATCCGTGGTAAATTGAATATTTAATGTGTAAATTTTTCTTATACAGAATGAGCAACAATGCTCTTCTGGCGTCCCTGATTTGGGTCCCCCCAAGAACACAACAAACTCTTGCCTGCGGTTGGTTGGTGATTTAAGGTAGGAATAGTACACCTTGTTAGTTTTCCGACATGGATATACCTAACATGGAAGAAAACCAAGATAATTTAGGAAAATACTTAGAAGAGGAGCTTGGGGGTGATTTCCCAGCCCATGAACATATTATAACTAACTGTAACTACACTTATCCAAACTCACTTAGTATGGAATGGCGTGGGGGTCTTTCCGTAATACATATAAATGCTAGATCCATGAAGAATAAATTTGATGATATACTAGTTTTCTTAGATACCACTGGCATCAAATGGTCAGTGATATGCATTTCTGAGACTTGGCTGAAGAAGGATACTGAACAATTCTTTGAAATTGACAATTACACAATGTTTGCATCTAGTCGATGTTACAGGGAGGGTGGGGGATCAGCAATTTATGTATGCAAATCCTATGCAACAAGAAGTATTGATATCATAGAAAGTAACCTCATTGAAGCATCATTTGTTGAAATAAACCTTGAAATTGAAAACAAAAAGAAATCCATAATAATATCTCAGATGTACCGCCCACCATGTTCCTCCCATAGTGATTTTCATAGCGTGTTTGAGAAGCTACTAGACAGCCTAGAAAACAAAGGAAAACTTACTATTATAACTGGTGATTTCAACTATAACTTGCTGAATGTCAGAAATGATAAAAATAGCAAATCATTTCTAAACTTGCTCACTTCATATGGATTTTGGCCTGCTATAACAAAAGCCACTCGTGCACATAGTGCTGGAATGGCTTTGCTTGACAATATATTTATAAATGATTTCTCCTATATCTGCTCTTCTGGAATATTGCTTGAAGACTTATCGGATCACCTTCCTATTTTTGTGACTTTAACTCTTGATGAAAATCAAACCTCAACAAAAGATAATAGAATAGCATTTGATTACAATCAAGTGACTAAATTAAACGATTATTTGGTATTGGCACTGCAAAATTTTGACAACAACACTGATGCAAATGTTGCATGTTCTGAATTGATAAATGCATATACAGAAGGTATGAAGCTTTGTACTAAAACACTTACACATAGCAGTAGGAGAACCTCCATGAAGCCATAGATAACTGCAGGAATATTATGTTCCATAAATAAAATAAAAAAATTATACAAGAAGTACTTAAAAAATCAAAGCATACAAAATAAATTAGAGTATAAACAATATAGAAACATTTTAGTTCATATCTTAAGAGATGCAAAAAAACTGTACTATCAAACAGCACTCTATCACAATCAGCAGGATAAACAAAAAACTTGGAACATCCTAAATGAACTGATAAATAATAAAAAAATTAGATCCAAACTTCCAGATACATTAGTGGATGAAGATGGCAATGAATATAAAAAGAATTCTGTACCAAATGCATTTAATAATTTCTTTGTCTCTATTGGAGAAAGGCTAGAACAAAAAATAGCACCTACAGAAAAAGATCCTACTGAATACATAGCTGAACCTACCTATGCAAAGTTTTCTGATAATATATGGACCAATGAAGCTCAAGTAGAATCAATTATTAGGAACTTGAAATCTGTTGGAGGTGGCATAGATGGAATCAACACAAAAATTTGAATGCTTACATATCAAAGTATATTGAAACAGATTACCCATCTACTTAATATCTGTCTACAAACTGGAATATTTCCTGACGATTTTAAGAAAGCAGTTGTTGTACCTATATTCAAGGCAGGAGAACGTCATAAATTCACAAATTATCGACCTATATCTTTACTCCCTATATTCTCTAAAATTTTGGGAAAATATTACACTCCTATCTGTCATCATATTTGGAACTAAACGATGTACTAAGCCCTTTTCAATTTGGCTTCAGAAGAAATCACAGCACATACATGCCCATTATGCATTTATATAATGAAATTACGAAGTCCATTGAAAATGGAGATATTTTGTGTGGCTTATATATTGATTTAAAAAAGGCCTTTGGCACAGTTAGCACAGACATACTAGTTAGGAAATTACAGTGCATTGGAGTTGAAGGTCCCCTACTTAGGATATTAGAATCATATCTTAAAAATAGATATCAGCAAACTAAAGTATACGAGATGTTATCTGAACCAGAGTTAATTTCCATGGGTGTTCCTCAAGGCTCCATTCTAGGACCATTATTATTTATCATTTATATCAATGACTTGGCCAGAATTCTAAAACAAGCAAATATGTACTTCTTTGCTGATGACACAGCTATTCTTGTCAAGGCTAGAAATATAGATGAATTACAGAATAAAATGAATGGCATTGTGCCTGAGCTAACAACATGGTTCAAAGCAAATAGGTTATCTCTAAATGTAACAAAGACAAATTATCAAATATATTCTGGAACTCCCAGCAATGACATAGATATAGTGATCAATTTGGCTAAAGTGAACAGAAAACAACAAATCAAGTATCTTGGCATAGTGCTTGATGAAAAATTGACTTGGCATGGGCACATTGATTATGTCACAGCCATCATTAGTAGAAACTTGGGTATTATGGGGAGGGCAAAATATTTCATTACAAGTCGAGAACTGAAGTACTTATATAACTCTTTAATCCTTCCCTATATAAATTACTGTGCGGTGATTTGGGGTAATAATTATCCCACAAGATTAGACCAAATTATAAAATCCCAGAAACGTGCATTACGGATTATTGATTATAAGCATTATACATATCCTACTAATGAGTTATTTATCAAGTACAACATATTGAAGTTCACTGATATGGTGCAGGAACAAAACATATTAATACTGCACAAATTTGTACATGATACATTGCCATGTGCTATGGCTGACTTCTTTCAATATGCAACACCTACTAATACAAGAATCATTCAACATTTCTCTATACCATTTACTTATCGACAATATAGGCTGTTTGCTATTACATACTCTGCACCAAAATCCTGGAATAGTGTAATTTGCCAAATATTTCCCAGAATAGAACAGGTGCCAAGGAAAAAAATGTGCTAAAGAAATGCCTTAGACATTACTTTATGGAATTATACATATCAAACGAGAACTGAAGACTGAATCTAGTTCATGGAACTCATATAGTTAACTTTTAAAAATTATACCTTGCCATAGAGAACGTCACTGTTAATATAAGGCAACACAGAAAAGTATGATGTGCGTGAATGAATGGGTTTTTTGTTTTTGTTTCGTTTTGTTTTTTGTTTCTTTTTTGTGATGGAGGATTCTGTTAGGTTCGTATTCACCCATGCATATTCTGCATGAGTTATCTTCGTCTGAATGCTTTCATCTTTTCTGTACTCCCCCTAACATTTCAACTTGTCACCCTGGGAATTCCGTGGGCGCTACTAGCTTGCTACCTGCCCATGGTTTTCCCGGGGTCTCATTTCCTTTCTACTAATTGGTGGTAGTCTATCTGCAAAAAGAAAAAGAAAAGACAGAAGGGATGGTAATAGTATTGGCATAATCACTTTCTGTTGTATCTCTTGCTTGCATCCCGAGGCGCCCGTGGGTTGGCTGTCCTGATCTATGGGCAGCTCACCTAGGGAAGCCCCACACTGAAAGACCCAATGAAGGTGCATACAGCCAAATTAGGATAGGCTGCTGCTGCATCTGATATGGGGACAATTTAATAATAATAAAAAAATATAGCAGGGAACCTGAGGATTCTCGCCCCCACCACCCTGACCTGTCACGGCCTCTCCGACCCTCAGAGAGGCATATACCAATGAACCGGAGACTCGTCCCCACTTCCCTGGTCTGAAGAGAGGTTCCCAGTGGTGTGGGCGCTCAGGTGGACTGTGTAGTGATGTGATGGAATGTCATGCGATTAGCCACCCTGCAGTGTACTCAGCGGTACAGTGTAGCAGTGTGGGTGGGTGTGGGGCGGGGCAGCCGTACACAATGTGAGCTGCATGGCCAAGTGTGCCGTCCCAGCGCCGTGGTGATGGTGTTGGCTCAGGCGGCTGCGGGTGGGTACGCAGGGCTCGGAGGCCTGATATGCCACCGACTGTGGTACGTGGTGATGGTGCTGGCTCAGGCGGCTGCGGGTGGGTACGCAGGGCTCGGAGGCCTGATATGCCACCGACTGTGGTACGTGGCCATAACCGAGCCGGCGGCTGCAGTTTCCAGCTGCTGTCTGCTAATTCACGTACAGCTTTTTGTATGTCAGTTTTTTACACGTTGGAGACACCTGTCATTATTGTTTTGAGCTGATTGCAGCATTTTCCTTTATGTGACGATATTTACGATGATATACTCTACAGATGATTTAATGATTCATTTCTTGTGTGTGAATGGTTTATTTTGCATGTGTGCAACTTGTCTATACGTGAGAGGTGGTAGATTGCCAGCGAAGCTAGTATTGCACTTTGTAAAGATGGTGCCTAACGAAAAAAAAGTTCGTTTTGTGTGCATTGCGTTGAACATTCGAAATACGCAATAGTTAGTGTTGCAAGAGCTACAATTGTTGTTGCATCTGCAATAGATTCAATATTGCATTCTCCACCCATGGACTGTCAGCACGTCAAGGTGGTCTGTCGCCGATTACGGTCTCTGATGGCACGTTATCTGTTTCAGCTCTGAAGACCATTCTGGGACAGGAGAGCAGGTCCAAGGTGTACAACGGCCTGCAGGGCTACTGACGGTAGTTTGTTTGTCGCGCTAGTTCATTTCGCGGCGCGCCGGTCTGTGATTAGCGGCGACCGTGGCGCCGCACCGCGGCCACCGCCGCAACTACTTCATCAGCTCGGGCCGACGACGTGTGCAGGTCGCCGCTGGCGGCGGTCTGTTCCAGGTCGGCCCCGCCTTGGCCTATCGGGTCAGGTTGAACAGAAGCGTCAGCTGCTGGGGTGTAGTTTAGCTACATATATGACGAGTGTCACGATAGTGATCAATATCAGTTTTTATCTGTGCGCGCACAAATTCAGCGAATTACAGTACAGTATTTGTGTGATAATAGCCAAATAGCTTTCGCAGAAGTGGCTTCGAAATCCATGGATCAATCGCAGAGTTTGCTTCAGCCAGATTCACCGGTTTACAATGATACAGGCTGCCACGCCAGCCAAGCTCCCGTGCGAGGGATTTGGTACGAATATAAATACAGCTTTGTTGCATAGAGTTGCGTTCCACGAAAGCTACTTTTTATATTGCCATAACAATTCTGCACTGTAATTTGTTAACTTGGCGCACACACAGATAGAACACTGATATCGATCATAGTCGCCACATGCGTCATATATGCAGCTAAACGACACCCAAACAGCTGATCGCTATTGTCCAGGCCCGGGTGCGGCTTGGTTGGCGGTCGGTCCACAGGTCGGCTTGTACCGTCTGAGCCGCGTCCGCCGGCCGACTGTTGTCCGTGTCACTGATGGTGGTGCGGGGGGGTGTTGGGTGTGCGCACGCTGATCAATGTGGCCGGCTCTGCAGCTGGGGGACCGCACCACCCCGGCATGGTGGTCTGAGTTGCACTCGGCCGCACGGGATTCGTCATGGCTCACAAACTCCTTTCGGGTGGGTGGAAGCAGGGGAGGTGTGATATGGTTGTCAGTTGGGGTTCCATGTTGCCTGGGCGGCTCTGATTGTGCCTCTGTTGTGGCGTGTCCAAGTCTGCGCACATGTGTGCGTTGTCCACGCAGTTCTACACGGCATTTGCTCCAAACCAACCGCTACTCAGTCGGTCTCGACACGCAGCGCCACTGGCGGGTGGTCTGGTGGTCTGGTGGTCTCGACACGCAGCGCCACTGGTGTGTCTGGTGGTCTCGACACGCAGCGCCACTGGCGGGTGGTCTGGTGGTCTGCATTGTTTTCGATTTAGTGTTTATTGTACCGTGTTTCCGTTGTTGTCCGATTGGATCTAGGCATGTTAGCTTGTAGAATTTGAGTGATGACGTGTATCAGCTATGTGAGGTACCGATGCATAATACACCAATCATCACGTGCACCAGTGGTTACGTGTGTCAGCTATGTCAGGTGCCGATGGGCAATACACCAATCGTCGCGTGCACCAGTGGTGACGTGTGTCAGCTATGTCAGGTACCGATGGGCAATACACTAACCGTCTATCTCACTGAACCTGTCTAGCCTCAGGAACTGGTAGATGATCAACTTTTGTTCCTCCGCTCTGAACACCAGAAGCGTACAGAGCTGGATTGAATGGAGTTGAAGAGATCCCATGTGTGGTTCGCTTAACTGGCGTTTGAACTAACCTGCCATCCAAAGGAGCAGATCTAAGCACCCGGACAATTCTCGCAACCACCAGCTACATTCTCAGTTTAACTCTTGCACGTGCGGGGGAACAACCCTCGCACGTGCATGTAGTTCACCACGTCCGGCAGTGCGAATTGGTGGGTCGAGCCCACCTGGCCCGCGTGTATGGGGAGTTCCACCCGAGCAGAGCTGTGTGCCCGACTAGTCACAATACCGCCCTCCCGGCCCGCGTGTATAGGGAGTTCCACCCCGAGCAGAGCTGTGTGCCTGACTCGTCACAATACCGCCATCCCGGCCCGCGTGATGGGGAGTTCCACCCTAAGCAGAGCTGTGTGCCTGACTCGTCACAATACTGCCCTCCCGGCCCGCGTGTACGGGGAGTTCCACCCCGAGCAGAGCTGTGTGCCTGACTCGTCACAATACCGCCCTCCCGGCCCGCGTGTATAGGGAGTTCCACCCCGAGCAGAGCTGTGTGCCTGACTCGTCACAATACCGCCCTCCCGCCCCGCGTGTATAGGGAGTTCCACCCCGAGCAGAGCTGTGTGTCTGACTCGTCACAATACCGCCCTCCCGGCCCGCGTGTATAGGGAGTTCCACCCCGAGCGGAGCTGTGTGCCTGACTCGTCACAATACCGCCCTCCCGGCCCGCGTGTATAGGGAGTTCAACCCCGAGCAGAGCTGTGTGCCTGACTCGTCACAATACTGCCCTCCCGGCCCGCGTGTACGGGGAGTTCCACCCCGAGCAGAGCTGTGTGCCTGACTCGTCACAATACCGCCCTCCCGGCCCGCGTGTATAGGGAGTTCCACCCCGAGCAGAGCTGTGTGCCTGACTCGTCACAATACCGCCCTCCCGCCCCGCGTGTATAGGGAGTTCCACCCCGAGCAGAGCTGTGTGCCTGACTCGTCACAATACCGCCCTCCCGGCCCGCGTGTATAGGGAGTTCCACCCCGAGCGGAGCTGTGTGCCTGACTCGTCACAATACCGCCCTCCCGGCCCGCGTGTATAGGGAGTTCCACCCCGAGCGGAGCTGTGTGCCTGACTCGTCACAATACTGCCCTCCCGGTCCGCGTGTATGGGGAGTTTCACCCCGAGCAGAGCTGTGTGCCTGACTCGGCACAATACCGCCCTCCCGGCCCGCGTGTATGGGGAGTTCCACCCCGAGCAGAGCTGTGTGCCTGACTCGCCACAATACTGCCCTCCCGGTCCGCGTGTATGGGGAGTTCCACCCCGAGCAGAGCTGTGTGCCTGACTCGTCACAATACCGCCCTCCCGGCCCGCGTGTATAGGGAGTTCCACCCCGAGCAGAGCTGTGTGCCTGACTCGTCACAGTGCCCGACCGCTGTCACTGCCTTCGAGTCCCCATATGAGGCTGCGTCACCGAAAGCTTATTATTCATGTTTGTAGGCATCTACGCAGAGCCAGGCCACAACACCATCACGCGAGAGTCGTCTTTCACTCTCGCGCAAACACCCTGCCACATTCCCCAATCAACACACGTCACGATCAGCAGACACCACCGACGTCACAGTTCAGACACAGCAACGCTGACACACAAACACTTCTAGACGCGCACACTTTCAACAGCCGGCGTTGCTCCTTCACGCTACATCGTGCACTGAACACTAACCGGGGCTACATTTGCGCCACACAGCTGGATGATGTACCAGTCGGCAGCACCGCTACACTGCCTGACGCCACAGCCACCATAGACGTCACAGCCACTATAGATCACATTAAACGGCAGGCACGGTCCACACACAACATCTTAGTTCTGTCATTTAACTAACTGCAGCTGCCATCACACGTACACATACACAAGGACTACAGTGCCGCCGCTGTCTTCGTTATGGACATGGCGAACGCGCTTGCGGGTCGCCAGAACCACGATGTAGTCAGTGCGCCGGGCACCACACGGCATCCGACTACACAGCATCCGAAAGGAGCTGTCCAGCCTGTGATGGGCCGCATCCCGCCCCCGACCCCGATTTCCCCAAGTGGACATACGAGAGGGAGGTGTGCCGGTATGCGGCAGCTCACAGCGTACCAAACACAGCAGCACTACACCACTTAGGCAACACCACCTCCACCACTGACATCTCCACCTCCACAATCACACCATCCCACACGTACCACACGTACCACCCGGCGTAGCTACGCAGCGGCGCTCTCCTCAATATCTAAGCTCACACCCGGTCCAGCACCAGTCCCCACCCGCCCTACCATCCCACCAGCAGCCGGCTCCCGGAGCCCGTCACACCTCCCTCAACGCCTCACCGATACTCGCCTCCGCCGGCTCTCCGACCCTCGACTCCACCGCCCCGCCAGTCCTCGAATCCACCGCCCACCACTCCCTCCAACGACACCCCACCGCGGACCCGGTCTCCTCCCACATGCCCCCCACCGCGGACCAGGCCTCCTCCCACACCATCCCCACCGCGGATCAGGCCTCCTCCCACGCCCACCCAACCACGGACCCAGCTTCCTCCCCTCCACCTCACCTCAGACACGGCCTACGCCCATCACCACCCCACCTCTGGCACCGCCTCCCAAATTCACCCCACCCCCATCTCACCACCACCACCCCTCAGACCCAGACCCGGTCTCCATCCCATCCCCCACCGGTACTCCCCATCCTGCAGGGGACCTGGCCGTACTCTTCGCCACACCGCCTCCAACCGGCCAGGGCCCTCCCCACCACCCTGTCGCCTTCCTAGTACTCCCTCATCCGGGTCCTCAGCCCCTGCCACACCCATCCGGCCAGCCTAAACCAAGGCCTAGCCCCAAGGCCACCACAGCATCAACACAGACCTCCCACAAGTCCACGGTCATCCCAGCCTCCACACAAACCACCCACAAGTCCACGGCCACCGTCTCCTGCCAGACCAACCTCCACGCCATCTCCTGCGCAACCACATAAACCCATCCCAAAACCTCGTCCGAGGCCACCAACCAGACCGAACCCACTCCTTCCGCGTCCATCGAGCCCGAACCCAAGGTCCCAGACCAACGAGTCCCATCCGAACCCACCACTCCTTCCGCGTCCATCGAGCCCGAACCCAAGGTCCCAGACCAACGAGTCCCATCCGAACCCACCACTCCTTCCGCGTCCATCGAGCCCGAACCCAAGGTCCCAGACCAACGAGTCCCATCCGAACCCACCGCGCCTCCCAAGCGGAAATCCCGCCGCCACGTCACCCTATCACCTCTCAGAACCCGTGCGTCCAAATCTAGGCTACCATCTCTGCCTGAGTCACCGTCCACTCCCTTTCTGTCCACCCGTTCCACCTTTCTCCCCAACACGACACCGACACCACCCCAGTATGGGAGCATCAACAGACAACCCGTTCGGTAATGGGACTTTTTCTGCAATGAAACACCGGTGGCCTTCAGGCAAGTTAATATAATTCAAATAAGTATTCCTGCAACAAAACCATTACTAGCTCCGCTCCAATAAACCCACTGTCGAGACTCAGACTCCATTTGGAACACAATTTCAGGTTACACTTGGCATGTCGATAACGTAAGCGGTCCACATCGGAAATGTGGCGCAGCCATACTCACCGCTAGTAGCATACCTCATCGCCCAGAAACGTTAAATCCTCCCCCGAATTACGTAGCAGTCAGCATCAAAATTGCCCATTGTCATACCACAGTCATCTCACCATACATTTCGCCGTCAGCTGCAACCCCCACACCACAAGAGCTGAGCGACTTGCCGCTCCTGGCTCTTCCACCAGTTCTAATTATGGGAGACTTTAATGCTGCTGGGGAAGCGATCTGACTGACACTAGAGGACGCGAAATTCACCAATTCATTTCGGATCACAACTTAGTATTTCTAAACACCGGGGCCGTCACCCACCACAACCTGACCTGAGGAGGATCGGACAGATGCATTGACGTAAAGTGCTGCTCCCAACGATTAAGCTTACTATTTGACTGGTCAGTTTCAGACGTTCCCGGGCTGAGCAACCACTACCCAATTACAATTAGGCTCAGCACGTACGCAATCCACCACACTAAGCTATTCAGACCATCTTGGAACTTGAAAGGACGGACTGGGTAAAATTCGAGGATCAGTATCTGTATCTAGCACGAGGATGGGCTTTCAACTTTCGGAGTTATTGGCGCAAGGAAAATGAAAGCAAAAAGAGGGACAGAGCTTATTCCGACGAACAACGTTATCCTAACATTTAACAGAACCGACATACCGCCCGAGATACGAGTAGGCTATGTGCGTGTTAACACGCGCCCTGGAGGGCCTCTGAGAATTACGCGCACTGGAGGGGGGATTCCGCCCCCTAAGATCTCGGCTCCTAGTAAAGCTGGAGGAACGAAATTCGCAGGGTGGATGGGCACGGTATTGAACTCTATTGTGTGCAATTTTCGTGACCTTAGGTCAATATCTTCAAGGTCAAATGAAGTCAGATTGGCAAAATTTTCCGGTTTTGCGTGGCTTGGCTTGTCATCGTTATGGATCGCTGTGATTGTGTTTAAATGCTCAAAAATGGGCATCAATGATGTTTTGGACATTACTAATGATGCAATGCAGATGCTAGACCAAACATTTGACCTCAGGTCACCTATATAGCACCACTTTATCAGGTCAGTTACCTGTTCCAGTTACCGGAACCGGCCGCCCGCCCGATTGCTCCGTCGGGCAGCTCGGAGCAATCGGCTTCGTGAAGAAGGGAGTAAAGTACATGAATAAAGTATGTCAACGCAATGACAAACAGTACAAATGACAACCAGTAGTGCATTTATGGCAACATTCCAGTTTTTCAAGTTTGGTTCCATTAACCTGTCATGAACTTGACCTGACTTGACCTTGGTGACCTAACATGACCTTGAAACTATACAGCATATCAATATGCATCAAACAAGTCGCTAGTGTTGCCTAGAACACTTCCCTTTTGTCAGTATACTGGAAGCGCATCAGCGCCGATTTTTTTGGTCTGGCGCTATAACATTTTTTTACTTTAGCGGCCCCTAACTTGAAAAATTTTCGGCCGATTTCCATTTTCTTGCTTTAAACGACGCGCCGTTCATTTCTAAGCAGGTACACCGAAAATTGCGTATATCGACCGGTAAAATCTGCAGTTATTTGCGAAAAACCGGAGGGGTGGGCGGATTTCGCCCCCCCTCCAGTGCGCGTGTTAAGGTCCGATAATTTCTCCCAAGTTCCATGCGTTGTTACAAGTGCCAGAAATTCAGACACACCACACAGTACTACCGCAATCGCCCAGCGTGCAGTAAGTGTGCCTCACACCAACACTCTGTTGAGACGTGTAATTCTCAGAGCCCGTTCCGTGTTAGCTGCGGTGAAGGGCAGGAGCTGCACACCTCGTACGATCGTACGTGCCCAAATTATGTCAGAGAAAAAGAGATCATCTCAATAAAGCATACCAACAAGATATCGTTTCGAGAAGCCAGGGACCTCTACGAAACGTCCCACCCCAGAAGATCATGCGCTTCAATAACCAAAACTAGTTTTAAAACGCCACAACACGTACAGCCAAACATGGCCTCGGAACTGGTAGCACAACTGACTGCCCTTCTTCGAGCTTTCGGAGTACCTCTCGCGTCGCCTACGAGGAAAGGCGGGAAACCAAAAAAGACGCCGAAACGAGAGAAGTCCCACCCACCACGTATACATGCCCTGACGAGCAACCAGATATCTCCTCCAGATCAGCACTTGAAGGGGAGGGGTGGATTCAGGCCAACGGATCCAATAGTTCTGTTCGGTCTTCTCCGCCAAAGTCAAACCCTTCCCCATCCGCCACGCTACCTACTTTTAAATCCCCGCCTCCCACAACCCACCCGTCCTCCAACCTCCATTTGCCTCCCCACGCACCCCCTCTACCACCTTGAAATCCCTCACATCCACATCTTCCCTTCTTGCATTCTTACCCATTCTCGTGAGCCAACCCTCGCCCCCACCTTCAACCTCTACTTTCGCACCGCCATCGCCGTCCCACCGACCAGTCCAAATTTCCGATGCGTACCTAAATTATCAGGAAGCCGAAAGGCGTGCCCGGGAGGAAAAGCGAGCACGGCTCGCTCAGATGGAGAGGGCTCGGGCTCGGGGCCACCAAGGAGGTGACAAGGCTCCACCCGCAAGGCCTGCCACCCCATCGCCGCGACGGCGAGTGGAGGGACCGGCTCCGTCAGCAAACGAGATGGGCCCTCCGCCGCCTCCGCCCCGGCTGGGGCCCCAGAAAAGAGGTTACCCACTAACGAGCTCTCCACCGGGCGAGACGTCGCCGCGTTCCCGCCCCAGAACCCAGGCCCTGGGACCGAATAAAGATAACCCCCGGGGTTAACAGCGTCGCCCTCTCTCGGACGGACGACGGACTCAGAGCTTTAAAACGAGAGTTTTGTTTCATCATAACCGCTCCTAGTCTCCTCTCTCTAGTCAAACTTACTTCATCTCATCAAGGGATTCATCGCCTCGAAGCGACGCTCTCATTGTATATCTTTTAATCCATTTTTAACAAGCTCCTATGCAAGCTTTTTTACAATGGAATTGCAGAGGTTTTAGAAACAGTACCCAGGAAATGCAGGTAGTTTTAAATCAGCATTGCCCTGTCGCTATGTGTCTGCAAGAGACTAAACTCTGACCCGATTCACGATCTGACATACATGGGTATTCTATATTCCGAAAGGATGTGGTGACCGACACTGTTGCGCACGGCAGAATCATGATAGCCATCCACCATAGGATATGAGCAAGGGAGATTACTCTAAACACCGATCTCCAAGCAGTGGCAGCTCGGATCGACCTTGGTCGCACCTCGTTAACAGTTTGCTACATTTACTTGCCTCCTGGGACTGTTTTTACCCGTGACGAGCTAGTCCGGTTAGTTTTAGAACTGCCCCGACCTTTTTTAGTCTTAGGAGATTTTAACTCCCACCACACGATGTGGGGCTGTGATGATGTGAACACGAGAGGTCGCATTTTACAGTATTTTATCATGGATGAGTCCTTATGCGTCTTAAATACTGGCACTCGAACCCACTTTACAATGCCAACCGGCCACACTTCGGCGCTAGATATGAGTGTGTGCACTCCACAGCTGGCACAGCATTTTGATTGGTCGGTATCTGACGACCCCATGGGTAGTGACCATTTTCCCATCTGGCTGACACATCGAGGAGACACAACACTTCATACCAGACCCAGCGATGGCATCTACGCAAGGCTGACTGCGGCACATTTGAAACCCAACTCAAGGACGCATTATCCACCCAAACTGGACAACAGCCACACTCAATAGAAAGTTTTCCATCGCTGCTCTTAGAGGCAACATCAGGGTGCATCCCGAAAACATCGGGATCCCCTCGTAGAACTCCTGTTCCATGGTGGATCAAGGAGTGTTGAGATGCCATTCGGGTACGACGCCGCGCATTCAAAATATTTACTCGAAATTGTACCACAACTAGTCTAATTTTGATCCGTTCTAATTCGGAGATCGTCCATAAAGGTCAACTTTATCGATATATCGGCTGCTCAGGTACATGTAATATATCCATTCCAAAAATAGACCCATACCGCTAAGCGGAATGCCGTGAAAAGAAGGATATGGGCGCTACATAACCAGTAGCAGTTGATGCGCCCCTAAGCCCAAATAATCAATCAATCAATCAGCACGTGACTCAGTCCCAAAAAAGTAATAAACCTGGGAAAAATACATCTACGCCATGGTGGACCCCAGACTGTCCAAGGGCAATCGCCGCACGGCATCGTGCCCACAAACAATACCAAAAGATTAGTGTGCGAAGCACACCTATCACAACAGACAATCACAAAAACACTGCCGGTACACAATTCGAACAGCACGCCAAAACTGTTGGCAGTCTTTTGCTTCTCAATTCAGTAGGTTCACCCCTACCGGAAGAATCTGGGACCTGATGAGGCGTTGCAACCTGAAACGCCCACCGCCAGGCCCATTTCCACAGAAAACGGTGAAAGGGCAGCACATTACTGACCCGCAACAAGTCATAGACCACTTTAACGTACATTTCGCCAGCGTATCTTGCAACAGCACCTACGACACCAGTAAGCGCTCTAGAAGCCCTTGCCGCCAAAGCAAATTTTAATTATAGCAACACAGAAGTCTTCAACCAATCATTCACTATGCACGAATTACACCTTGCCCTAAGCAAGTGTGGGATCACGTTGGTTGGGCCGGACGACATCCATAACCAGTTTTTGAAACATCTTAGCAAAAAGTGTCTGATATACCTACTAGTGGCCAACGATCGATCTGTACGATCCAAGGCGGCATCCTCTCCGCCTTCTTGCGGTAAAACGTAGTCATTCAATTGCCAAAGCCGCACAAAGATCACTCCACCCGAAAGGTTATAGGTTCATCTCACTTACTAGCTGCTCTAGTAAGCTGGTCCAGCTCAGGTCAACACACGATTGAGACAATTTATAGAGCACAACGACCTGCTCGACGAATTTCAGTGGGGCTTCCAACGTCAAAAATCAACAACAGACAATCCCATTAGACTAGTGCACGGCATCAAAAGTGGTCTACGCATCAAACGTACAATAGCTGCCTACTTAGACATCACTGCCACATTCGACCGTGTACACAAGTCCGCACTGACACACAAACTCCACAAGCTCGGCCTACGCGAACACATGGCATACTTCATTCTCAAGTTTCTCAGAGACTCTCTCTCGGAGAGTCTCTGAATCTCAACTTTCTCTCTCGGACCCTTAAGGTCCGATGCGGCAGTGTCACATCAAACGTCACACCTCAGGAAAAGGGCCTGGCACACTGAGCATGCTCTCACCGAGCCTCTTCATCACCTGAGATTAACAACATACTTGCTGATCACACAGACGTCACTTCGAATACTCATCTTTCGCGGACGACATAGACATTTGGACAACAGCAAAATGCTTCCTAAAAGCAGAGAAACTATTCAAACAGTTCTAGACCAACAGCGCAAAGTGATGCAAAAAGTGTGGCTTCACCATGTCCGCAGAAAAATCGGCCACGGTCACATATAGTCGTCTCCGCCCCACACCCACAACACTACTTAAAATCGATGGCAAAGCCGTCGGACATGTAAACAGTGTCAAGTTCTTAGGAGTGCATTTGAACGAAAAACATAGTTTCAACACACACCAACTTCATCTCGACGAGATGCGCGAAGCGCGTCAACGTACTCCGTGCACCTGCATGCACGGACTGGAGCAGAGACAGGAAAACACTGTTATGCCTCTACAAAACAATTATACGACCCATCCTAGAATACAACAACATCATCTTTGCCACCATTTCAGAAAGCCAGAGCAAAAAATTTGCAATCATTCAAAACAATTGCACCAGGGCACGGGAGCCCTCAGCGTCACACCGATAGCCAGTCTTCTAGTGGACTCAAACACGCCTCCACTCCACTTCAGGAGGACACAACAGCTGTGCCTCTACCACATTACAATCAAATCCATTAAAAATCATCGGACATAGCGCTGCTTTACGCCTGACAGATACGACAAGAGCCGATTTGGGCGCAAACTTCCACCATATAGTATTCAAATGTCATGGCTCTCTCAGATCTTAATAACCTCACAATGCCAACCCCTGCAGCTCGACCGCCCACTAGGCCATTCTGGACACTCAGTCAACCTAAGGTCGAGTACTTCTTCTCGGAAAATAAATCGACTATAACATCGGCGAACATTCTTGGCAACTTCCACAAGTTCGCCGATGACAACAATCACAAATCACTCGTATTCTCTGATGGGTCGAAATACGAGGTCAATGTAGGCATCGGCATCAATGGACTAGGTCTCAGACTGTCCAAGCGTCTACCGGATAACTTCTCCATCTGCTCCGCTGAAGCAATGGCCATTCTGGCCGCTATCTCCATTTTCATGAGGCGTAAAGCTAGAAACGTAGTATTTTGCTCAGATTCAAAATCCGTCCTTCAGTCAGTTAGCAATTCCTATGACTGTCCCCATCCAGTTATTGACAGAACCCAAGAAATCGTGGCCCATAACGTAAACAAGAAATTTTCCTTCCTCTGGATGCCGGGCCACGCCAATATTCCAGGTAGCGAAGGAGCAGATCGGTAGCATGACCAGAACACGTAGACACAACACAACTCTGCACAACACAAATCCAACCACACCCACAACATCAAACCAACAGTAGACACATGGAACACATCAAATCAATCTCACCGTCAAAAGGAAGTCATCCTCACTAGACATAGAACTGGTTACACTAAACTAACAAGGCCTCAACTAGAGGATGACCAATATACAACACATCACTGCGACACTTGCAACACCACATCAAGCAAAGGCCACATCCTGCTAGACTGTAATAGCCTTAACGCCCAAAGGCAACCACTTAATTGCCGAGTTGCACTTGCAATCATGCAAACCGCCCGATGCGCTAATAGGTGGCATATGATGGGATAGAGTGGTGCTGGTGCTGGAGTGGTGCTGGTGCTGGAGTGGTGCTGGTACATTTATGTTAACGTCTGATATATTTCGCTTTCTGACACGATCGCATTGAAGCTCACTATGTGTGGATCTGCATTAAATATATACAAGACAATGCACTGCAGTGCAATCCGGGAATAGCGCATCGCTACCGCTGAAAGATCCAGGAACCGAGTAAGTACCAAGTGAGCACTATGGCCAGCAGGTGCAGGTGTCGCAACATCAACAGAAAGCACTGCTTACCAAATTAAGCGCTCAATTACGAACATCTCTGAAGTTTGGAACTTAGAGAAAACTAACCACCTTTATAATGGGATTTTAACTGAGATAGCAGTTTTGAAGACCACGTCGAGAAATCACTTACCTCATACTCCGTTTGGTCCAAAACATCTTCCAGCCGAAGTTATAAGGCCTTTTATCATCGGTTTTGGGACATGGACAGACTCGGTGGGCGTTGTGAAAATTCCTTTGGCGTTCTGAAATTTGTTATGTTATATTATATTTATATTATATAATTATATATATATATATATATATATATATATATATATATATATATATATATATATATATATATAATCATATATATATATTATATATTATATTATATAATTTATATTCCTCTCTTGGCGAACCTTTAGAGGCCTATGATAAAAAGAAAAAAACTCTCCAAAATCCCGTTTTTTTAAGTATGGGCATAATATTTCGCAAAACCAATGTCATATTCATCATTTTCAGGTGCCAATACCCCTAATTAGTATGATTGCAGAATTTCGGCAAGGTGGTTAGTTTCCTTTAAACACGGTCCAGGGCCAGTAGCATTTTCGATACATTCTCAATGTTTTTATTGTTTCCAAAACATTCTCAAAGATTCGCAAAGAAAACATAACTTTGCTTGGTGGCACTCATTATCATTTACTGAGTGGCATCTGTTTCGAAAATTGCCATCTTCGACAGTTCAACATATATTTGCAGGCATTAGGTCAAGGTCACCGACCATAAGAGGATCGGTGACCTTGACCTCTGCACGTGTCACCTGTGAGCTGTGTTAGACTAAGTGAAATTACTGAAACAAGTAATCGCATTTGTGTTACGACTCAGGTGCAGAAACTACAGCGAGATGAGTGGGGTGACTGACCCCACCCCGACATTGCTCTCTGGGACCTGGCCTGGAAGGTCAGCCAAAGAAGATAGATACAAATGTTTCGAGTAGGTAACTCTAAAAGTTCAATGATGCAACTATGTCATGCCGTTCACCACACCCTTCTATCTTGCGGATAGCAGAAGATACTTTGGGAGACTAATTGGACTTCCTTCGCCCGCAATGCGTGGGAACGAAAATTATCCCGCACTGCGCGGGGTAGAAAAATATCCCGCACTGCGTGGAGTAGATAATTATCCCGCACTGCGTGGAGTAGATAATTATCCCGCACTGCGTGGAGTAGATAATTATCCCACACTGCGTGGAGTAGATAATTATCCCACACTGCGCGGGGTAGATAATTATCCCACACTGCGCGGGGTAGATAATTATCCCGCACTGCGTGGAGTAGATAATTATCCCGCACTGCGCGGGGTAGATAATTATCCCGCACTGCGTGGAGTAGATAATTATCCCACACTGCGCGGGGTAGATAATTATCCCACACTGCGTGGAGTAGATAATTATCCCACACTGCGCGGGGTAGAAAATTATCCCACACTGCGTGGAGTAGATAATTATCCCACACTGCGTGGAGTAGATAATTATCCCGCACTGCGCGGGGTAGATAATTATCCCGCACTGCGCGGGGTAGAAAATTATCCCACACTGCGTGGAGTAGATAATTATCCCACACTGCGTGGAGTAGATAATTATCCCACACTGCGCGGGGTAGATAATTATCCCACACTGCGTGGAGTAGATAATTATCCCACACTGCGCGGGGTAGATAATTATCCCACACTGCGTGGAGTAGATAATTATCCCACACTGCGCGGGGTAGAAAATTATCCCGCACTGCGTGGAGTAGATAATTATCCCACACTGCGTGGAGTAGATAATTATCCCACACTGCGCGGGGTAGATAATTATCCCACACTGCGTGGAGTAGATAATTATCCCACACTGCGCGGGGTAGATAATTATCCCACACTGCGTGGAGTAGATAATTATCCCACACTGCGCGGGGTAGAAAATTATCCCACACTGCGTGGAGTAGATAATTATCCCACACTGCGTGGAGTAGATAATTATCCCACACTGCGCGGGGTAGATAATTATCCCGCACTGCGCGGGGTGAACGTCTTGTGAGGGCGATATCCGGGAACACCACACAGCCCCATTGCAAAGACATGTGTCGTGTTCAATGTGACACCGCCTCGGGTCAGACCGCCGGACACCACCAGTCCGAGTGTGACGTCACACCAGCCGTGGTGGGCGGGGCGGGCGGCTGAGGGAGCGGTGACGTCACACCAGCCGTTGTGGGCGGGGCGAGCGGCTGAGGGAGCGGTGACGTCACCGTCCAGGTGTCGGTGGCCCGGTGGGTGTCGGCTGGCGGCTGGCGCGGCTGGCCGGCAGTGCTGTGTATGGGCTGTGCCGGCGCGGCTGTGTCAGACACTGGCACTCTGGAGCGGCGGCGCCACACACTGGCCGGCTGAATCGGCACCCAGGTGGGTGGACGGCAGCTACAACGGGTGCAGGGTACGGGCTCTGGCCCCGTGGTCAGCTACGGTAGGTGCAGGGTATGGGGGCTCTGGCCCCGTAGTCAGCTACGGTGGGTGCAGGGTATGGGGGCTCTGGCCCCGTGGTCAGCTGCGGTAGGTGCAGGGTACGGCTCTGGCCCCGTGGTCAGCTACGGTAGGTGCAGGGTATGGGGGCTCTGGCCCCGTAGTCAGCTACGGTGGGTGCAGGGTATGGGGGCTCTGGCCCCGTAGTCAGCTACGGTGGGTGCAGGGTATGGGGGCTCTGGCCCCGTGGTCAGCTACGGTAGGTGCAGGGTATGGGGGCTCTGGCCCCGTGGTCAGCTACGGTAGGTGCAGGGTACGGGCTCTGGCCCCGTGGTCAGCTACGGTAGGTGCAGGGTATGGGGGCTCTGGCCCCGTGGTCAGCTACGGTAGGTGCAGGGTATGTGGGCTCTGGCCCCGTGGTCAGCTACGGTGGGTGCAGGGTATGGGGGCTCTGGCCCCGTGGTCAGCTACGGTAGGTGCAGGGTATGGGGGCTCTGGCCCCGTGGTCAGCTACGGTGGGTGCAGGGTATGGGGGCTCTGGCCCCGTGGTCAGCTACGGTAGGTGCAGGGTATGGGGGCTCTGGCCCCGTGGTCAGCTACGGTAGGTGCAGGGTATGGGGGCTCTGGCCCCGTGGTCAGCTACGGTGGGTGCAGGGTATGGGGGCTCTGGCCCCGTAGTCAGCTACGGTGGGTGCAGGGTATGGGGGCTCTGGCCCCGTGGTCAGCCACGATGGGTGCAGGGTATGGGGGCTCTGGCCCCGTGGTCAGCTACGGTGGGTGCAGGGTATGGGGCTCTGGCCCCGTGGTCAGCTACGGTAGGTGCAGGGTATGGGGGCTCTGGCCCCGTGGTCAGCTACGGTAGGTGCAGGGTATGTGGGCTCTGGCCCCGTGGTCAGCTACGGTGGGTGCAGGGTATGGGGGCTCTGGCCCCGTGGTCAGCTACGGTAGGTGCAGGGTATGGGGGCTCTGGCCCCGTGGTCAGCTACGGTAGGTGCAGGGTATGGGGGCTCTGGCCCCGTGGTCAGCCACGATGGGTGCAGGGTATGGGGGCTCTGGCCCCGTGGTCAGCTACGGTAGGTGCAGGGTATGGGGGCTCTGGCCCCGTGGTCAGCTACGGTAGGTGCAGGGTATGGGGGCTCTGGCCCCGTGGTCAGCTACGGTAGGTGCAGGGTATGTGGGCTCTGGCCCCGTGGTCAGCTACGGTGGGTGCAGGGTATGGGGGCCCCGTGGTCAGCACACGTGGGTGCAGGGTATGGGGGCTCTGGCCCCGTGGTCAGCTACGGTGGGTGCAGGGTATGGGGGCTCTGGCCCCGTGGTCAGCTACGGTGGGTGCAGGGTATGGGGGCTCTGGCCCCGTGGTCAGCCACGATGGGTGCAGGGTATGGGGGCTCTGGCCCCGTGGTCAGCCACGATGGGTGCAGGGTATGGGGGCTCTGGCCCCGTGGTCAGCTACGGTGGGTGCAGGGTATGGGGGCTCTGGCCCCGTGGTCAGCTACGGTGGGTGCAGGGTATGGGGGCTCTGGCCCCGTGGTCAGCTACGGTAGGTGCAGGGTATGGGGGCTCTGGCCCCGTGGTCAGCTACGGTGGGTGCAGGGTATGGGGGCTCTGGCCCCGTGGTCAGCCACGATGGGTGCAGGGTATGGGGGCTCTGGCCCCGTGGTCAGCTACGGTAGGTGCAGGGTATGGGGGCTCTGGCCCCGTGGTCAGCTACGGTAGGTGCAGGGTATGGGGGCTCTGGCCCCGTGGTCAGCTACGGTAGGTGCAGGGTATGGGGGCTCTGGCCCCGTGGTCAGCTACGGTGGGTGCAGGGTATGGGAGGCTCTGGCCCCGTGGTCAGCCACGGTGGGTGCAGGGTATGGGGGCTCTGGCCCCGTGGTCAGCTACGGTGGGTGCAGGGTATGGGGGCTCTGGCCCCGTGGTCAGCTACGGTAGGTGCAGGGTATGGGGGCTCTGGCCCCGTGGTCAGCTACGGTAGGTGCAGGGTATGGGGGCTCTGGCCCCGTGGTCAGCTACGGTAGGTGCAGGGTATGGGGGCTCTGGCCCCGTGGTCAGCCACGGTAGGTCCAGGGTATGGGGGCTCTGGCCCCGTGGTCAGCTACGGTAGGTGCAGGGTATGGGGGCTCTGGCCCCGTGGTCAGCTACGGTAGGTGCAGGGTATGGGGGCTCTGGCCCCGTGGTCAGCTACGGTAGGTGCAGGGTATGGGGGCTCTGGCCCCGTGGTCAGCTACGGTAGGTGCAGGGTATGGGGGCTCTGGCCCCGTGGTCAGCTACGGTAGGTGCAGGGTATGGGGGCTCTGGCCCCGTGGTCAGCTACGGTAGGTGCAGGGTATGGGGGCTCTGGCCCCGTGGTCAGCTACGGTAGGTGCAGGGTATGGGGGCTCTGGCCCCGTGGTCAGCTACGGTAGGTGCAGGGTATGGGGGCTCTGGCCCCGTGGTCAGGTACGGTAGGTGCAGGGTATGGGGGCTCTGGCCCCGTGGTCAGCTACGGTAGGTGCAGGGTATGGGGGCTCTGGCCCCGTAGTCAGCTACGGTAGGTGCAGGGTATGTGGGGCTCTGGCCCCGTGGTCAGCTACGGTAGGTGCAGGGTATGGGGGCTCTGGCCCCGTGGTCAGCTACGGTAGGTGCAGGGTATGGGGGCTCTGGCCCCGTGGTCAGCTACAGTAGGTGCAGGGTACGGGGGGTTCTGACTTCGTTGTCAGCCACGATGGGTGGAGCACTATGTTGTCGTGACTGTTGTCTGTGGAGCACTATGTTGTCGCGTGATATCTTTTGTTGACAATTATTTGGAGGCCCCACATGGGCTGCGTCACCAAAAACGTACTGCTCATGCGAAGCTCAGGCATGCATTTGCTACCTCTGAAAATATAATTGACGTCGAATTGGTCAATAGATGTGAACAGAGGCTTGTCGTGACTTTGTTCATGGTTGTATTATATGTAACATTTGAGTACAGCTTTCGGTAAGCTTCATGGTCGATATATCTTTCCCTAGCACGAAAATATGAGTAGTGATGCAAATTCTCATATTATTGAGGACAGAAATTAGTGTAATGTAATCTCACCATGCGCATTATTTCCTTGAACCCTTCTTTCCACTCATATCTGACGTCGGAAAGCTCAGTGGTACAGAAAGCTCAGTGGTACAGCAAAACGTGTCGCGTAGCAGAGTGGGTTTGCTTTTCCGCAGCTCAAGTACACTACCATACTACCATAGCTACACTTCATCGACATCAAATTGCGCCGATAATAAAACCTAACCGTGGGCAAACGCGAAGAAAGTCGGCAACGGGCCCGGAGAACTCCTGCCCGCAACTGGGAAAATTGGAAAAGCCGTTGTTTCCCACGCCACGAACGACGTTCGCAGCAGACTGTGCGGTGTGTTCCGTGCCGTCTGCAGGGTAGTTATTGGCTAACATGATGGCGCTAACCAGGCTGGCGAGTTGTACTGGCCTCAGCTGGTAACAGATGAACACGTGCCAAATGCTCGCTCTATGCATTGGAGTGCTAATTGAGTTAATACATAAATAAATGTGATTTCATACACATAGGTTGTTTTTGTGGCGTAGCAATTACTTTTTCAGGGGTTTTCTGCCCACCACGGGTGCAGTCGCTGGGGAGGGGTGCCTGTTACAAGGGCACCGCTGGAGAGGGGTGCCTGTTACAAGGGCACCGCTGGGGACGGGTGCCTGTTACAAGGGCACCGCTGGAAAGGGTGCCTGTTACAAGGGCACCGCTGGGGCGGGTGCCTGTTACAAGGGCACCGCTGGGGACGGGTGCCTTTACAAGGGCACCGCTGGGGAGGGGTGCCTGTTACAAGGGCACCGCTGGAGAGGGGTGCCTGTTACAAGGGCACCGCTGGGGACGGGTGCCTGTTACAAGGGCACCGCTGGGGACGGTGCCTGTTACAAGGGCACCGCTGGGACGGGTGCCTGTTACAAGGGCACCGCTGGGGACGGGTGCCTGTTACAAGGGCACCGCTGGGGACGGGTGCCTTTTACAAGGGCACCGCTGGGGAGGGTGCCTGTTACAAGGGCACCGCTGGAGAGGGTGCCTGTTACAAGGGCACCGCTGGGGACGGGTGCCTGTACAAGGGCACCGCTGGGGACGGGTGCCTGTTACAAGGGCACCGCTGGGGACGGGTGCCTGTTACAAGGGCACCGCTGGGGACGGGTGCCTGTTACAAGGGCACCGCTGGGGACGGGTGCCTGTTACAAGGGCACCGCTGGGGACGGGTGCCTGTTACAAGGGCATTTTAGGGATTTTTTTAAAGGTGGGGAATCCAATGTCTTAACATATCCCTTCCTCCACAGGGAAATCTACTGGACTTTTACGCACTTGGTTTGGACCTGAAAAACAAAAGTATGTTCGATGATGCTTGTAAGTCATGGCTGTAAGTCAGTCGTGGCTGTAAATCATGGCTGTGAGTCAGTCATGGCTGTAAGTCAGCATGTAAGTCAGGTAGAGGAAATTTCTGATTGGCATGTTTTGCAAGGATTCTGCTGTGCGGAATCGAAACCGATAATACTTCAAATCCATCGCTGAAGATCCTGTCTTTTAGAACATCCGCAAAGAGGGAGGGGAGGGGGATATCTTGTGGGATCATCTGTGACCGTAGAGCACGTGGAATCATATGTTATTAAGTATATTATGGTCACGTGGAATCATATGTTATTAAGTATATTATGGTCACGTTGAATCATATGTTATTAAGTATATTATGGTCACGTTGAATCATGTGCGATAAAGAATTATCATACCGGTATTTTTGGCTGATAATTGCAAAGTAAGGAAGCATCCATTGATTTGGCTCAGCGCCGGTGCTGAGCTGGCTGCATTGGACCCGTACGACTTCGGGGAAGGAAACATGTTGAAACACATCATCGAAGTGCCTTGTTGATCTCGTCAAACACTGGGATAATACGACCAACCTAATTTTCAACTGATCGAGAACTGAAAGCATAACAAAAATTAATGAAGAATGTTTTGTCCACATCATTCGAGGGAGATGCACACAGACCTTTCCAATGAGTGCCAATTAATCTCGGAGAAGCACCTCTCGTTGTAAGTTTCGGTGCCGGGTACACTCGCATATTCGGGGGGGGGGGGACTTGTGGTGAACAAAACTCGAAGATGGTGTTGATCAGCCTCACAGCGCGATCCCGGTCCCGTCCTCCGTCTGAGATACGGTCGGGAACACTACGAGGAGGCGATCTAAATTTGGATCGGTCATTTAATTTATATTTCGAAAACCATATTTGGGCGTGTTCGGCAAGCAATTTCCCAGATTCGGTCAGATGCGGGTTTGCACAGCTTGATGGAATTGTCAATGGATTGTACTGGGGGACAGCAATGCCAAGTCACTCAGTTGGCACGGAAATAACACGGAATTGTTGTGTTCATGCAGCCGGGGATAACGCGAGCTACCGGCCAGACGTGAAAATCAGTGTTTAGATCGTGCTGTAGGTCAGCAATGAATGTTTAGATCGGGCGAACAGCTGTCTAATCAACATCTGAATCGCCAATCAGGTAGCACATCCACTCTTTGATCGCGTTCGTGGTTGCCTTGCACAGGGGAAGCTTTGCGCGCTGTTGTACACTTAGATCGGTTGTATCAGTATTGAGCTGCGTCCTGTGGTACATTCAGGTCGGTTGTATCAGTATTGAGCTGCGTGCTGTGGTACATTTAGGTCGGTTGTATCGGTATTGAGCTGCTTGCTTTTGTAAACAATGCTGGGAGGCGTTTACGGCGCATGCCGTTGGTCAAGCTTATAAATAAAATACTAGAAATAGAAAGGCGACTCTTTTAGTGCCAGACCCTATGTCGGGTCCAATGTATTAATGCCTGAATTGCTGTTGATTGAAATTAGAGCTTCGGAATCTTGGAACATAATGTCAACAGGACATGCAACAGGACACAAAGTTACATGTCATGTTGCTCACGTTTTGACCTGTATTAATTGTATGAGTTAATTGTCAAGGGCCGGGACATTTCTTGTCCACCTCTTCAGTCTTCATTACCTGGAAACTGCTTGGGAATCAGATCACCTTTACCGTTTTTCGGCATTTCAAGCTATTTCTAAGCCAAACGATTGCACGTTTGTTTGGATACTTAGTTTGGATAATCTTTCTCATACATCCCCTTAACTTTAAAATAAAATGTCATGCATTGCCTTTAAGACCACAAGACTATACTATGCAGCCTAAAATCGCCAGATCCAATCGCACAGACCGATAAAACCTAGGCAACCTAAAATAAACGGAGAGACCATCTAGCGGACAAGAATCAGCTAAAACTCTGGTAAAAATCGGTCAAAGGCCGCTATAAGGAAGTGATCTACTTAGTGCCGGCTACTGGGAAGGCGCCACTCAGTGACTGTCTCTCAGAGTTGACCTGTCAATCACTGTCACTCAGAGTTGACCTGTCAGTGACTGTCACTCGGTAGACAGTTGTCGGTGAGTGGCAGTCACCTCACGGGCGTCAGTCACCTCACGGGCGTCAGTCACCTCACGAGCGTCAGTCACATCACGAGCGTCAGTCACCTCACGACCGTCAGTCACCTCACGAGCGTCAGTCACCTCATGGGCGTCAGTCACCTCACGAGCGTCAGTCATATCACGAGCGTCAGTCACATCACGACCGTCAGTCACCTCACGACCGTCAGTCACCTCACGAGCGTCAGTCACCTCACGAGCGTCAGTCACCTCACGACCGTCAGTCACATCATGGGCGTCAGTCACCTCACGAGCGTCAGTCACATCACGAGCGTCAGTCACCTCACGACCGTCAGTCACATCATGGGCGTCAGTCACCTCACGAGCGTCAGTCACCTCACGGGCGTCAGTCACCTCACGGGCGTCAGTCACCTCACGAGCGTCAGTCACATCACGAGCGTCAGTCACCTCACGACCGTCAGTCACATCACGGGCGTCAGTCACCTCACGAGCGTCAGTCGCATCACGAGCGTCAGTCACCTCACGAGCGTCAGTCACATCACGGGCGTCAGTCACCTCACGAGCGTCAGTCACATCACGAGCGTCAGTCACCTCACGACCGTCAGTCACATCACGGGCGTCAGTCACCTCACGAGCGTCAGTCGCATCACGAGCGTCAGTCACCTCACGAGCGTCAGTCACATCACGGGCGTCAGTCACCTCACGAGCGTCAGTCGCATCACGAGCGTCAGTCACCTCACGGGCGTCAGTCACCTCACGAGCGTCAGTCACATCACGAGCGTCAGTCACCTCACGACCGTCAGTCACATCACGGGCGTCAGTCACCTCACGAGCGTCAGTCGCATCACGACCGTCAGTCACATCACGGGCGTCAGTCACCTCACGAGCGTCAGTCACCTCACGAGCGTCAGTCGCATCACGAGCGTCAGTCACCTCACGAGCGTCAGTCACATCACGAGCGTCAGTCACCTCACGAGTGTCAGTCACCTCACGGGCGTCAGTCACCTCACGACCGTCAGTCATATCACGAGCGTCAGTCACATCACGAGCGTCAGTCACATCACGAGCGTCAGTCACCTCACGAGCGTCAGTCACCTCACGAGCGTCAGTCACCTCACGGGCGTCAGTCACATCACGAGCGTCAGTCACATCACGGGCGTCAGTCACATCACGGGCGTCAGTCACATCACGGGCGTCAGTCACATCACGGGCGTCAGTCACCTCACGAGCGTCAGTCACATCACGAGCGTCAGTCACATCACGGGCGTCAGTCATCTTGTTCCGAGGAGTGGTGCGTGGCTGGTCTGAGAGCAGGCTCGCGCACGCTGTCCATTGTTCTGAGGCAGCCGGCAGCAACAAAGCCATTCCTGCTGCTCCTGAAACTGTGGTAGTGGAGTCGAAACCAGGTTGGAAGCCATTCCGTGTGTGACCTTGGTTTACATTGGTACCGAACAGAGCCGCAGGCAAGGGGGCGGGGCGGCAACCCGACGACCCCCTTTGCACCGAAAAATACGTTAGATCAAACGATAAGTTTCGAAATTTTAATCACGCAAAATCCGAAATTTTCGGCACGGCTGGCGCGCCGTTAGCTTTCTCTCTGTCATCACCTTTTGTGTGTGTGTGTAGGGGGGGGGTGGGAGGTCGGGCCCTCTTATAAAAATACTGGCTGCGCCACTGGTTCCGATGTGCTTTGTTGTCAGTAAACGCATCACGTGCCGACCATTCATCCATTGTTCGATGGAAAAGGCAGAATCACCATGTGTGGAAGTTAAAAAAGAATCATCAGTGAACAAAGAATGTCCAGATAGCACCGGTGCAATAGTTCGATACTTTTCACACAAGTTTACGAAGTCTTTGGGGGGGGGGGTGCAAATCTCCCACCCGTGATTTGCATTTTTGGCAGTATTGCCCCCACCCCCCAAGATGCTTCTAACAATTGCTTGGTAACATGTATTGTAATACATATGTCTAGTACATCGAACCATATCAAAATTTGCGTGGCGTACCTCAGTGGCTTTACTGAAACAACAGTCAGCTTTTTGCAACTGATCTGCTTCGTACATGGGAAATGTCATCAGCTGGCTTGGCTTACTGGTCTGGGATTCGGTGAGCAAGCTTACAAATTGCACAAATTGGGAAAGACGTGGCGCGAAGGTTGACCCACCCACTTCTCAGGAAAGGGGACCAAGCACCTAACCACGCATTTGATCCCATTTCCGGACGATTGCACGATGTCACTGCAGTCTTTAGGTTGCCAAATTGATGGGACACCACTGCCGTCTCTCCTCACCTATGTGACTGAGTATCCCATGTGCCACTGACTGAGTATCCCATGTGCCACCTATGAAGGAGGTAAGATTCTTATAGACAGACCCACCAGACTGCGGCATTGAGATCAGTGACGCAACACATTGAGATCAGTGACGCAACACATTGAGATCAGTGACGCAACACGTTGAGATCAGTGACGCAACACGTTGAGATCAGTGACGCAACACGTTGCGCGGAGACATTCATCTTGTGAATACGAGAGCGAATAGCTACTCGATAGGTAGAAAAACATTTTATGCGTGGACTTATCACAAAGCTTTGATGAGCTGTGCAAGTAGAAATCGCAACCAAGTTGAATTTTAATTCGCAAACCTTGTTATTTTATGCATTGAACAAAACTATGTATTGTCCCTGTCGAATTGTGATTAGTAGCGTTTCACAGCGTACATAACTGGGCTGGAGAATGCAGTTCGCTTTTTTACTTGGGGGCTATTTCTCTGGGATTTTTGTAAAAACCAAATCCGATGTGTTTCGTATATGTTCCGCTTCATGCATGTTGGCAGCTTACTAACTTGCTTTCGAGATGTGATTTGGCCTGTTCGCTTCTTCTGTCAGAGAGTTAATCTTAATTTCTGCCACCTGTTCACAGCCGTAGCTGACGGTACATTCCAGATCCCAGCGTCATACATGTCCACACTACCGTAACCTGCACACACCACCCATATTATCATTTCCGCGTTCGTGCTATTCTGTTGACCTGGCTACCTGCTCAGCCCATGACCCGCCGTCTGTGTGGTTCTGTTGACCTGGCTACCTGCTCAGCCCATGACCCGACGTCTGTGTTGTTCTGTTGACCTGGCTCAGCCTATGACCCGATTGACCTGCGGGTCTCGTTACTTAGCTTGTGCCTCGGCCGTCACCTGGCCGACTGGCAGCGCGGCTGACCTGACCTGACCTGACCATATGGCCGCAGGCGGACCGTCCGCGGTGATGACAGGCAGCGACTAGCCGGCCATGCCCAGTCAGCAGGTGGGTGGCCAGCAGGGGCCGCCAGCCACCACGCGCCACGGCCGCCACTCAGAGCCGCCCCAGACGGTCATCTACCGACAGCGGCCGCCCACCAGCAGCGCCGAGCTGGAGCGACAGGCGCACCACATCATCCGCCAGCTGGACGCCGTCCAGTGCGACGTGTGGCTCACACCGGCCGGCACACCGGCCAACAACGGGCTGCCCGTGTCGGCGCGCCGGCCGCCCGCCAACTTCGGCTCCCTGGACCGTGTGTCACTGCGCCAGCTGAAGAATCACAAGAACGGCGTCAGGTCGAGCAGCACCAACACGCTGCCGACGCCGGCACACTGCGCCAACGTCGCCGACGCCGACAAAAACAATCTGATCAAGGCGGAGAGTCTGAGGCGCGACAGGGCCAGTCAGATCGGCACCAAACAGGTGGACAGCTACGTCAAGTCTAACACCACCGGCTCGTACCAGCACCTCAACAATGTCAACATTCTGCAAGATCACCGACACATGGTCAGCCGGTACAAAGACCAGCGCCGCGACCCAGGCCTTATAAACGGAATCGACAGGGGACTGAAATCAGACAAGTTCCCTGTGGACAAGTGCAGCGAGGACACTCAGGAAAAGTCACGCGCATTCAACCACCCGACAAAGCGCCTGCTGTCCCACCACGACACCCCTCCGAATGTAGTCGACTCGTCCAGCCAGACGCCGTCGGGCTTCAGCAGCCATAGGGCCAGTGACGTCATCTACACACAGGTGATGCACGGGAAGAAGCGGACGGCGCCGGACCCGCCCGTGTTGCCGCAGCGCGCCGTCGGCTTGCCGTACCGTCCGCGAGGCTTCAGCTACATCGGCCATCGCGACGCCGAGCTGATACAGCGGGCACAAGCAGTCCAGGATCGAAGCCGCTGCATCATCGAGAAGATCGCTGACGAGCGGTGCCGGCCGGCCGACAGGGCCGGCTGGCAGTCGCAGCGGGTGTCCGGCTCGCTCTCGCCGCCGCCGCCGCCGGTGCTGCCGGCGGACGAGCCTTTGAGCACACGGTGCGGCCGCTACGGCTCCAGCATCGTCACGATCGGCGGCGAGGAGGCGCCGCCGCACTACGTGGCGCCGCGGGGCCAGCAGCGCTGCGGCAGCACTACAGCAGTACCACAGCGGGGCCAGCAGCACTACGGCAGCACTACAGCAGTACTACAGAGGGGCCAGCAGCACTACGGCAGCACTACAGCAGTACTACAGCGGGCCCAGCAGCACTACAGCGTGCCGCGCCGCTTCTCCGATAACGTGATCCGGTTGTCAGTCAGTGGCAGTCACACCTCCAGCGGCGGCGACTCGTCACCAGCCGAGCGGCGCCGCGACGTCTGCCGGCGCAGCCAGAGCCACGAGCCGACGCCGCCGGCGCCGGCGCGCTGCCACCGCAGCCAGAGCAGCTCGCCCGACCGCTACTTCTACGGCATGGTCGACAGGCGGCAGCGGGACCACCGGCACGTGCAGGAGACTACTGGAGACGTCGTCACGCAGCGGGACCACCGGCACGTGCAGGAAACTACTGGAGACGTCGTCACGCAGCGGGACCACCGGCACGTGCAGGAAACTACTGGAGACGTCGTCACGCAGCGGGACCACCGGCACGTGCAGGAAACTACTGGAGACGTCGTCACGCAGCGGGACCACCGGCACGTGCAGGAAACAACTGGAGACGTCGTCACGCTAGCCGCGCCGCGCCACACGCACCAGCCATCAGCCGGGCGCCGCCGCGAGGTCAACAGTGATGAGGCCGGCTGTGCCGAGGTCAGGCGCGCCAGACTGGCCGCCGGTGGAGGTGTGGAGAAGTCGCGCCGGCTCGTAGAGGCCCATCTCAGCCGAGAGGACGCCGCACCGCGCACACGCTACGGCGACAAGAAGAAGAAAATCAACATCAAGTTCATATACGACGACACGCGCACCGAGCCGCCCGCCGCGCGCCTGGCCAGGTACACCGAGTACCGCGGCGGAGACGGCTACACCGAGAACGGCGGCGGAGACGGGTACATCGAGTACGGCGGCGGAGACGGGTACATCGAGTACTGTGGCAGAGACAAGTACACCGAGTGCGGCGGCGGAGACAAGTGCACCGAGTACCGCGGCGGAGACGGGTACACCGAGTACGGCGGCGGAGACGACGACACGGCACGGCACGGCACGGCGCCCGGCGGCCAACAGCCGCACGACGTGGTGCACATCGACATCCAAGACGGCCGACAGCTGCGACAGCAGAAGATGATGCGCCAGCGCAACCACTTCCTGACCCACTTCCTAGCCACCGACCGGCCAGAGAATTCGGAGCGGCACGACGGACGTCGTATACCACCCGGCCAACAGAGCTACGACAAGGATCTGCATGTGAGTACCAGTGGGCCGCCAGGCCGCTCTTGTCAGTCAAACCTGTGGCCTCTCGTCTCTCGTATCTCGTCTCTCGTCTCTCGTCTCTCGTCTCTCGTCTCTCGTCTCTCGTCTCTCGTCTCTCGTCTCTCGTCTCTCGTCTCTAGTCTCTCGTCTCTCGTCTCTCGTCTCTCGTCTCTTTCCTCTCACTCCTCTCTTTGTCTCTCGCTCTCTCCAATTTCACCGGTCTGCTTCATAGCGGGTCTCACCACCCGGTGCACAAAGATCACATCGAGAACAAGCCACGATCCGTCTGTTTGCCGGCAGCTTCGAGAGAAAAGAAGAAATGCACGAGCGGCTTCAGCGGCCCAATAGACAGTTGACCACAAAAAGCCGGTCCCATTGTTTCACCGTGACCTCCCTGACTGCGCGGCGGGCCAGAATGCTGCCTCTGCTCGCCTGGAGACTAGGTCACAACGGGTGCCACACGTGCCGACACAGCGCCACATCGCTGGCGCGCAAGGAGACAATGGTTAGGGCGACGATGCATTTATATATATATATATATATATATATATATATATATATATATATATATATATATATATATATATGTGTGTATATATATATAGATGCATATGCGGAGACGCAGGAAATGCGCATTCAGTTCAGTTGGCCTGTGGGAACATTGTAACGCCATCTGCTGTACCCAGATACGAACAGTGGAAGCACATATGGGGACACGATCAGTGGAATAATACAATAATAATGCGAACATTCCAAATTCACCAAGGCGAGGCGGCGGATAACAATTTTGCAGCTGTTTCGATTCTTTATCTTCTCGTACGTCATGCATTCGCATGCTCGCGAACAATGCTGAATTAAAATTGATGCGGTGATCTATCTCCTTCCTGTGTTGGTGTGCATAACGGAAGTACTGAACAATGCTCACAAGATATGCAGTGCACAGGAGGGGCCTGCTTCCAACGGCAAATGGCATATAGTATTTCTGCTGAAGACCGAAGACAGAAAAGTATTTCTGCAACATGACATGTCGCAACCGAACAAGACAATTTGCATGGAGATCAAATGCGATCCCTCTAGCCAGTGCAATTCCAGGAGGTGCCCTGCCCACCTGCCGGCTCCAGGCCACCCCTGCCTTACAGCCGAATTATTATGCACGTGTGCTAAGATGCACAACACCGAAAGCACAATAGATCGGAAGGGATTTTGTCATCCACCACAAGCATAGGCATGTGTCAATGATAGCACTTGAAGATGCTTCGGAGAGCTCCAGTTGTCGCGTGCGTGGTCATCCTGCTGACCTACAGCGGCATGGTCTCGAAGACGACCTCGAGCGGCCTTACTCGGGTTCGGAGCCCGTCCCTCACGTTTTGGGTCAAGATAGTTCCTGGTAGCCGTCCGCTAACCTTGAGGTCTGATCGATTATGAGTGGCCGGTATTTATCTCCGCCAGACTCGGCCAAAAACGAGCGGCTGGTGCGCCACCGCCACCCTGTCGTCCGCTTGCTGTCGCTCAGGGCAGTGACATTGCTGTCGCTCAGGGCAACCCTGCCTGTTGTCGCTCAGGGCAGTGACATCCCTGCCTGTTGTCGCTCAGGGCAGTGACATCCCTGCCTGTTGTCGCTCAGGGCAGTGTCATTCCTGCCTGTTGTCGCTCAGGCCAGTGTCATTCCTGCCTGTTGTCGCTCAGGCCAGTGTCATTCCTGCCTGTTGTCGCTCAGGGCAGTGTCATTCCTGCCTGTTGTCGCTCAGGGCAGTGTCATTCCTGCCTGTTGTCGCTCAGGGCAGTGTCATTCCTGCCTGTTGTCGCTCAGGGCAGTGTCATCCCTGCCTGTTGTCGCTCAGGCCAGTGTCATTCCTGCCTGTTGTCGCTCATGGCAGTGTCATTCCTGCCTGTTGTCGCTCAGGGCAGTGTCATTCCTGCCTGTTGTCGCTCAGGGCAGTGTCATTCCTGCCTGTTGTCGCTCAGGCCAGTGTCATTCCTGCCTGTTGTCGCTCAGGGCAGTGTCATTCCTGCCTGTTGTCGCTCAGGGCAGTGACATCCCTGCCTGTTGTCGCTCAGGGCAGTGTCATTCCTGCCTGTTGTCGCTCAGAGCAGTGTCATCCCTGCCTGTTGTCGCTCAGGGCAGTGTCATTCCTGCCTGTTGTCGCTCAGGGCAGTGTCATTCCTGCCTGTTGTCGCTCAGGGCAGTGTCATTCCTGCCTGTTGTCGCTCAGGGCAGTGTCATTCCTGCCTGTTGTCGCTCAGGGCAGTGTCATCCCTACCTGTTGTCGCTCAGGCCAGTGTCATTCCTGCCTGTTGTCGCTCAGGGCAGTGTCATTCCTGCCTGTTGTCGCTCAGGGCAGTGTCATTCCTGCCTGTTGTCGCTCAGGGCAGTGTCATCCCTGCCTGTTGTCGCTCAGGGCAGTGTCATTCCTGCCTGTTGTCCGCCTGTTGTCGCTCAGGGCAGTGACAGTGGACAGGGCAGTGGTGAAGAACAACTTAGTTCACCTCTTGCATATGTTATTGACCTCTCCAAATTCACTGGTGGCCGTTGACCCGGCTTGGTCCCAGATGACGGTTTTCCGCTTATGAATTGCTCTTGGGTTAATTTGCATGCTGAGATCGAATGTGGGCCCCATCGTTACGGTTAGATATTTGTAAACACTGCGTAAGTATTTCGGAAACTTTCAATACGAGGTCATCACTTCGTTCGAACCTGACCTTTGACCTACGGGTTCAATTCAAACAACTCGCATATCGTTGGTATTCTAGGATACCAGATCATACCACGTCTCAAGGTTGAGAAACAGTTCTGTCCTTTTTCACACAGGCAAAGACCAAATGTGAAAGCTTCGATCTTTGGCTCTCAAAATTGCCCTCATAACAACTGTATACAACAACAACAACAGCCGAGACGTAGCACGTCAGACGAGACGCAGCCTCCATCACTGACGTCCCTTCGTCCTCAGGGTGTCTGGTCTTCACTGGACGAGGAAGATCAGGTCACCACACGAAAGCAGAGGTCAGACAAGGTCATCAAGGACGAGGAAGATCAGGTCACCACGCAACAGCAGAAGTCGGATAAGGTCGCCAAGCGCGTCAACACCGGCCTCAACGGCAGCCTGCACTCGGCTACGGCCACGGCCACGGTAGGTGGGACGGCAGCCTGCACCCGGCCACGGCCACGGCCACGGTAGGTGGAGTAGGCGCAGCTGTCCGTCTACCTGGCTCCAGCAGCTGCTCCAGCAACTGCTCCAGCAACTGCTCCAGCAACTGCTTCAGCAACTGCTCCAGCAACTGCTCCAGCAACTGCTCCAGCAACTGCTCCAGCAACTGCTCCAGCAACTGCTACAGCAACTGTCATCGGCAACGGGCAACTGCTCCAGGCGGGTTCACCAATTCGCCGCCGCCTTGAGTTGCGTTAGGTTGCTGGTGTGGTGTGGTGATGGCCAGACCTGCTTTGGTCCCACGGCGTGCGACAGACGGTAGGCCAAGCCACATATCCACAGCTTTGGTCCACAGCTTGCACACAGGTGGACAGGACTGGTGTGACCCACGACAAAGTCACAACCACCGCCACCAGCCACCACCACCAACAACCACCAACTACCACCAACAACCACCCATCACCACCAACCACCACCACCCACCACCAACCACCACCAACAACCACCACCCATCACCACTACCACCCACCACATTCTGTACAGAACGACAGACCCGGAAGTGTAACCCTGTGTGACCTGACTGAAATGTGACATGTGATCTTGGGCTCCAGGCTCACGCTATATGAAGGTGATTGTGTCCAAAATTTGCGAGGTAACCACATCGCCGTAGCAAGGACTTTCTTTTCATCTCTCTATATATCACCGAATTCGCCAAATAAACAATGAAACACTGACCTAATGGTCTGAACGGGTCAGGAGAGATCGCAGGGCTACTCAAAGAAACAAACGCATATACTTTATATCAGGTGAATGAGTGCTATCGTTTGGTGCCAACATGGACTAATTTGTGGTTGGCTTCCAAATAGGCACATATTGTGCATTTGTAGGCTATTAGTCATGACCTCATTGGCTTACTGTATGATTATATACTCATTTTTATGTAAGATGATGATGCGCATTTGTGCGAATAGCATTTTTACACAGAGAAAGATATGAATTAAGGATGCAATTTTGAAGCAATGACCTTAAAAGTAGTTCACGGCGGCAAAGGGTCGTGTACTGACCCATAAAAAATACCGAATGACATATTCGAAATCCTTGTTCATGTCCGAGTTTAACCATATCCGATTTCGTGTTTTTCGTTCAATATATACCAGATGTATTCATGTACTTTGATGTGTTGCAAGACACGACCTCAAAAGTCCGATGACTCGTATCCTCTTAGCCCTTCACCTGATTTACCTAAGACTCGCCGAAGTGAATTCGGGACCAGGCAAACCCCCATGGAGTGATTTTATCAACATCGGAGATACTGTGGTACCTCATTCCATGGTACCTCATGGTACCTAATGATACCTCATTGGTGATATGTCGTGGAACGCCCACCCCCTGAGCTTGGATGTTTTCAGAGCCGACAGTGATCGTGCTGAAGCTTGCTTTCTTTCTCAGGAGCGACGGCGCATCTCAGTCTCCAGTGAAGATGACAGGCCTCGTCGGTCACCTCGAGCGTCGCGGGAACGCTCCGTCTCGCCCGAGCGAGTCAGCGCGCCCAAGAAGAAGTCATGGCTGTCGTCCACGCTCGGCCGCCTCGACTTCAAGTCGCGCAGGCACGCCGACGGCCGGTCAAAGTCAGACGGCGTTGCGGCGGGGTCTGGCCGGCCCCTGGCGCGGGTCGCCGGTCAGACGGACCGGGTCACCAGTCAGACGGACCGGGTCGCCAGTCAGACGGACCGGGTCGCCAGTCAGACGGACCGGGTCGCCAGTCAGACGGACCGGCACCCTGCGGCCGGCCGTCGCCAGCGGCGCTCCGACAGCCGCGAGCCGGCGGGTCGGCCCGCCGGCCGCGCCGCCAGCTTCTCACAGCGCTACTTCGGCGACAGCGACGCTCCGTCGGCCGGCGACGAGGCGGGCCGTCGGCCGGCGGGGCGCCGCGGCAGCGGGCCCGGCCGGCTGCCGCACAGCGCCGCCTCGTCCGTCAACAGCATCGAGGCGGACACCACCGAGCGGGCCGCCGGCGGCCGCTCCGTCTTCCTGCATGCCACCGTGGTGGCCGACATCCCGCCGCCGGGACACCCGCCGGGACACCCGCCGGGACACCCGCCGGGACACCCGCCGGGACACCTGCCGGGACACCCGCCGGGACAGGTGGACACCGCCACACGCGGCGGCTCGGCAGACCTGGACGCGCCACTGCCGGCGCGCGAGAGGCGCAAGGTGGCGCGCTCCTTCTCGCTGGTGTCGCCATTCCGGCCCAAACACCAGCGCGACCAGCAGATTGTGTACGAGAACAGGACGGGTCAGGCGAACGGACGGCCGCCGCGGCCGCCTCAGCGCACCCGCCGCGGCTCCAGGGACTCACTGCTCGACCAGCGGGACGCCAAGAGCCGCCAGCCGGTGGCCCGCTCCGTCAGCATGCCCAGGGACTCGCGGTCAGCTGGCTTCTTTAGGAGCCGAGAGAAGACCGCTCGGTAGCTGGGAGCTCGGAACTGTGCAAGGTGAGCGAGCCCCGGCAGCTGCCCTGTCGGCTCTGTCTGTCCGTCTATCTCTTTGTCGGCTTGTCCGTCTATTTCTCTGCTTGTTTGTCTATTTCTCTGCTTGCTTGTCTATTTCTCTTTCGGTTTATCTTCATATCTGTTATCTTATTCTCTTGGCCTCTCTTGTGTTAGGTGGAGTACACGGCCACACATTTCCAATATCGCCTGCTGAGCATCCTGCCGGGCCTCACCCATACCCACCTGCACATCCTGCCGCGCCTCACCCATACCCACCTGCACATACCGCCGGGCCTCACCCATACCCATCTGCACATCCTGCCGGGCCTCACCCATACCCACCTGCACATCCTGCCGGACCTCACCCATACCCACCTGCACATACCGCCGGGCCTCACCCATACCCATCTGCACATCCTGCCGGGCCTCACCCATACCCACCTGCACATCCTGCCGGACCTCACCCATACCCACCTGCACATACCGCCGGGCCTCACCCATACCCATCTGCACATCCTGCCGAGCCTCACCCATACCCACCTGCACATCCTGCCGGACCTCACCCATACCCACCTGCACATACCGCCGGGCCTCACCCATACCCATCTGCACATCCTGCCGGGTCTCACCCATACCCACCTGCACATCCTGCCGGGCCTCACCCATACCCACCTGCACATCCTGCCGGGCCTCACCCATACCCACCTGCACATCCTGCCGGGCCTCACCCATACCCACCTGTACATCCTGCCGGGCCTCACCCATACCCACCTGCACATCCTGCCGGGCCTCACCCATACCCACCTGCACATACCGCCGGACCTCACCCATACCCACCTGCACATACCGCCGGGCCTCACCCATACCCATCTGCACATCCTGCCGAGCCTCACCCATACCCACCTGCACATCCTGCCGGGCCTCACCCATACCCACCTGTACATCCTGCCGGGCCTCACCCATACCCACCTGCACATCCTGCCGGGCCTCACCCATACACACCTGCACATCCTGCCGGACCTCACCCATACCCACCTGCACATACCGCCGGGCCTCACCCATACCCATCGTCAGTAGCAACTTACCCCTATAGGCGGGTGAGTTGATGAACCGGTTGTGCGTTGTTTTTATCTGGTGGTAAGCCCAAAGGATGTGACCAAAACTTATTCTCGGGGATGCCACTAAGAGGTTTAGGCTTGGCGAAGGCATAGAAATAGTATGTAGTATTGCAAACTTGCATCATAGCAGAATTACACACACCACTGGATATCACATCACTGGATGTCACACCACTGATGGACATTGCACGAATCTCCTTTCATAAGCCGTTCAAGCGTGCAGTCGGCTGGCCAGTCGAGCCTATCCGACCATCCAGCTCTAATCGGACCATCTTTGTGGCCTGGCGGGTATAATTGTCACGGTTAGTTATCGTCCCGACAACGTCCTGGCGGGTATAATTGTCACGGTTAGTTATCGTCCCGACAACGTCCTGGCGGGTATAATTGTCACGGTTAGTTATCGTCCTGCGGCCGTTGTCACCAGGAAACACGGCCGCGACTCTGGCCAGCGGCCGTACCGTGGGCACTGCAGCAACTGCAGTCAGTACTGCAGCAGCCACTAGTAGGACAATCCCGCTCAGACTTCGCGTTGAACCACGCCACTTCTGTCTCGATGTAGCCCGGGCATGTATTTCTGGAGCCGCCAGAACTCTGTATTGTGTTGTAATATTGTGGTACAGAGCATCGTCCAGCGCCTCCCCAGTGGCGTCCGTTCACCCTAACTCAGGGAGATTACGTCAGCCGTGGCAGGATCGAGGAGAAAGGAGGAAGCCGGAGGTAGTGGTGGTCCGTCATCCTGTTAAGGGATCTGTTAAGACCGCAGTGATAGGTCTTGTGTTCGCAAGCGCGAGGAAAGGCCGTCCGCAACTCTTCATCTACGTCTGCGATCTGTAGCGTCCTTCTCAGAACTCTCTCGGCGCATTTCACAGTGCTTGGGAACCATCGTCGAAGTGCGGAGAGATTGGGGGAGTGAGCGCCTACTTCATGAAAGTGTACGCTGTTTTGGCTTTCGTTTCTCTACTGATCAAGCCACCAAGAAGCCTGAGCCACACAGATACAGATACAGATACAGACTTGTATTGAGGCATTCCACAATGGACTTGTGGCTATTACAACCTCGCTTTAATATGATAAAACAGCAGGGCGGAATAGGTGAAAATCACAGAACAATTAAACCGGTGGTCATGCATGTCAGCAGAAAATACAATACAGCAGGGCGAACAGCAAATCAGTCCGGCTCGGGCGGCACGTTAGACAGGTGCCGCCGTAGGTGGCGACCGGAGATCGGCACGGGAAGCCGCATCAGCTCGGTGGCAACGAGTTGTACAGCAGTGGTGCTCTGGAGCTAAATCGCCTCTTCCCCATCTCAGTGCGAGACCGGTGGACGAAGTGATGGTCCTGACGGGTGGTCCGGTCACGAATCTCATTAGCCATGGATTAGCTCAGACAAAATGCCTTTTCTCTATCAGACAGGATCACGAACGATGTTACTTTCCTGGAGACGAAACGCAGAAATGCTGGGAAAATATTCCGTATCCCCGCACACGTATTGAAAGCACCACAAGAAGATTATAAATTAAAAAAGAAAGAGATTTAGTCCGAATTATTGCTGGAGTGACTTTTGGACCCGGGTCCCATGCTAAGGAGAGCTTGTTGCGTTAACCCTGGCCCTACCAATCGATCCGTGGATTCCAGTTCAACGACTTAATTTTTGCCAAGAGTTTAGCATATCGTTAATGCACCGATTAATGCACCGATGTATTAATATCGTTAATGCACCGACACGGCCGCCCCGGTCCCAGCTTTACCGGGCCAGTGTCAACTGACCCTCCCGGCCAGTGCGAACTGACCCTCCCGGCCGGGGGCCGGGTGAAGCGACTCAAACCCTATCCTGTCAGAACAGGGAGACCAGTGCATGCCAGCGCTCTAACCATCTGAGTTACTGGGGCGACAAATATTGCACTTGCACATATAGACTAGGGGCTATTAATTTGATTTTGGGCTGCTGTCGTCTGTTCATCCATTCCGAGCAGCGCCTGATGCACATATTAGATTCTACTTTTGAGCCTGTAATCCAAAAACGCCGCTGCAGCTCTGATATGGTGTGTTCGAATCCGTGTCATGGGCGCCTTTTTGTGGGCCGGCAGTCTGGCGACAGCGCAGTGTTGGGGCAGCACAGCGCGGTGTTGGGGCAGCACAGCGCGGGGTTGGGGCAGCACAGCGCGGTGTTGGAGCAGCACAGCGCGGGGTTGGGGAAGCACAGCTCGGTGTTTGGGCAGCACGGCTCGGCGCTTCTAACGCGTCGGCGAACGTGATGGCGGCGCACTGAGAACGCCCACCGCACGACTGATTCCCTCTGCGTCTGGGACAGGACAGGGCACACACGTTTGACGCTGGATTCCTTGAATCTGAGCGACTTTTGATGGAAATCATGCCTGGATTCAGCAACATCTTTTTGGATTTGGCGGCGTTCTTATCGAACTTCTCTTGGATCTGAAGGATACAGAAACGAGTGGCGTCGATGATATTAGAGGATATATAGAACAACTGCGTCCGCTGCTTCGGCTCTGTGTAAAGACTAGAAGGGAACCCGTTTGGCCAGATATTTTCCTCTAGTTGTGACACAGATGTCGTCACCCAAGTGGCGACTCAGCTCAGCCCAGCTAAAACAAGGCGCCTGAAGTCGAATTCAGGACCGAAGCTTCTCGTCCGGGTCATGTTCATCGTGTCAGGACCGAATATTTTCGTCCGAGTTACACTCATCGGGTTACTGTGGGCATATGCCCACCATATGGAAAGTTAGCCCGAATGCAACCTTCCACCCCCTCTCCCCCCTCCCCCTCCCGCTGGACGATTGCGTTTTCACCGAAGATGCCCTCCGAGGAAATATGTCCTCCTCCGATGACAATTCCAGGATCCCCTCTGCCTCAGTGAGTTATCTCGTTGGCCACATGACTTCAAACTCGGTCCTGCTGTAAATCAAGCGTGATTTAATCCTGTTGTTGTCCTGTACGATTTTCGAAGAGGACGAAATTCATTGGAATCGATTTCTCTCGGGCGAAAATCTTCCTAGCATATTTGCGTAATTCAGTGAAAAGATTAGAATCTCAGTCTCGCAAACGAAATGCAGCAACATTAACATTAACCTGAGATGTCTTGCGCGAAAAATGATGCAAATTATAGGATGCTTAAAAACTCAGCTACCCTCTCCTCAGGCTTCACCTCAGCCAGCTCCCCAGCCAGCTCCCCAGCCAGCTCCCCAGCCAGCTCCCCAGCCAGCTCCCCAGCCAGCTCCCCAGCCAGCTCCCCAGCCAGCTCCCCAGCCGTCTCCCCAGCCAGCTCCCCAGTCAGCTCTCCAGCCGCCTCCCGAGCCAACTCCCCAGCCAGCTCTCCAGCTAGCTCCCCAGCCGTCTCCCCAGCCGCCTCCCCAGCCGCCTCCCCAGTCTGCTGGCCGGCCGCCGTCTCCAGAGCCGGCTGGTCGGTCAGGGCCGACCTCGCCGCCCACAGCTGACGCGGCGGTACGCACAGTCGCGCGCGCCCACCCCGCGCCCCGCCCACTCACCAGTGAAAGTGAGCTTCAGCGTGTGACGTCACCAGTACGATGTGCATGGAGACCTGAGGTCACCACAGGCCACTGGTGTATTAGCGCTGATTCAGGCTGGCAATGGCGTCGACGGGGTGCCAAGCGCAGATCGACACCAGCTCGGTGGATGTTGTGATGGTGGTGTTTTGAAGTCTGAATGGAAAGTTTCCGGGTGTTATTCCGGGCGCTGGCTGTTCCAGGCGCTGGCTTCAAGTGTATTCAGTTGAAGGAAGGCGACGCCGATAGGCGAACCATTTATTGCTCCGACAAATATACCAACAATATACCAACAATATACCAACAATAGGATGAGGATGATTTCTCCGACAAATATACCAACAATAGGATGACGATCTCCTACAAATATACCAACAATATACCAACAATATACCAACAATATACCAACAAATATACCAACAATAGGATGACGATGACTTCTCCGACAAATATACCAACAATAGGATGAGGATGACTTCTCCGACAAATATACCAACAATAGGATGACGATGATTTCTTTTCGGCTGAATTCTTCTATATGCTCATCAGTCCATGCGATCATGAGACCAAGCTAAAACAACATGGTGGTATTCTTAGAGCTTAAGCACTTCGTAAAGGCTGCGACGAATTTCATTGCGCCAAAAGCCATTTACTACAGGCATGCCAATCTTCCATTGATGACCGAAGCATGGTTACTGCATTGAGACATTAGCACCAGCTTACACGAGTAGGTAGATCTGGGGACAGTGTTGCCGGAGACGGCACCACGCGAGGCAGCGTCACGCAGCCGCTCCGGTGTGGGCCGGTCTCGATGCCCAGCACACCTGCGTTTGCCTGGCCAGCGGCGGCATGTCGTCACTGTGTCCAGGGACGGCGGCGGCCGGCCGGCCGGGGTCATGTCTCAGCTGACCTCAGAGGATGTCGGCGGAGGTCGCCGTGTGCGCGCGCCGCCTTTCGTCCGGCCAAATACGGCGCGGTCAAGGCGGCTGCGGGGACGTCAAGGGCTCGTGTCGGGACGTCAAGGCAGCTGCGGGGACGTCAAGGGCTCGTGTCGGGACGTCAAGGCGGCTGCGGGGACGTCAAGGGCTGGTGCCGGGACGTCAAGGCAGCTGCGGGGACGTCAAGGGCTGGTGCGGACGTCAAGGCGGGGACGTCAAGGGCTGGTGTCGGGACGTCAAGGCAGCTGCGGGGACGTCAAGGGCTGGTGTCGGGACGTCAAGGCAGCTGCGGGGACGTCAAGGGCTGGTGCGTGACCGTGACCGTGCGGAGCGTCTGAGAGAGTCTGGGAGCCACGACGTCTGTGACGGCTACTACAGTCTGGGAGCCACGACGTCTGTGACGGGGACTACAAGTCTGGGAACCACGACGTTTGTGACGGCTACTACAGTCTGGGGACCACGACGTTTGTGACGGCTACTACAGTCTGGGAGCCACGACGTCTGTGACGGCTACTACAGTCTGGGAGCCACGACGTCTGTGACGGCTACTACAGTCTGGGAGCCACGACGTCTGTGACGGCTACTACAGTCTGGGAGCCACGACGTCTGTGACGGCTACTACAGTCTGGGAGCCACGACGTCTGTGACGGCTACTACAGTCTGGGAGCCACGACGTCTGTGACGGCTACTACAGTCTGGGAGCCACGACGTCTGTGACGGCTACTGCAGTCTGCGGGGACGCGACACTCACCAACAGATACTGTTCATGCTCAGTGTGCTCAATGGCTGCTCTTGTCAATGACGAATCATCGCCTCCCTGCTCCCTACTAACATACACACCTGCACATACACCACACCCACACCCACGCGAGACCCAGCCTCTCACGTGAGCCGGTCTCCGGCTGGGACTGACGCGACTGTCTCCAGCCTCTCACGTGAGCCGGTCTCCGGCTGGGACTGACACGACTGTCTCCAGCCTCTCACGTGAGCCGGTCTCCGGCTGGGACTGACACGACTGTCTCCAGCCTCTCCGGCTGGGACCTGGGACTGACGCGACTGTCTCCAGCCTCTCACGTGAGCCGGTCTCCGGCTGGGACTGACCGCGACTGTTTTCACCCTCTCACGTGAGCCGGTCTCCGGCTGGGACTGACACGACTGTCTCCAGCCTCTCACGTGAGCCGGTCTCCGGCTGGGACTGACACGACTGTCTCCAGCCTCTCACGTGAGCCGGTCTCCGGCTGGGACTGACACGACTGTCTCCAGCCTCTCACGTGAGCCGGTCTCGCTGCTGCATTGTGAACCTGTCTCTAATGCTGCATATTTGACCTAAATTATCGGGGCACCTGTAGTTAGCTGGAGGAATGTGTGAAGCCGGCCGGATGCCATGAGCATGCCATTACCATACCATGACCATATCATGACCATGTCATGACCATGCCATGACCATGCCATGACCATGCCGTGACCATACCATGACCATGCCATGACCATGCCATGACCATGCCATGACCATGCCATGACCATGCCATGACCATGCCATGACCATGCCATGACCATGCCATGACCATGCCATGACCATGCCATGACCATGCCATGACCATGCCATGACCATGCCATGACCATGCCATGATCATGCCATGATCATGCCATTACCATACCATGACCATGCGATGACCATGCCATGACCATGCCATGACCATGCCATGACCATGCCATGACCATGCCATGACCATGCCATGACCATGCCATGACCATGCCATGACCATGCCATACCTCCATGACACCAGCCACCATGACATGCCATGACCATGCAAATAGACCATGCAGATAATGATGAAGCCATGCCAAAGTTGCCGTGCCGTGGCGGTTTGCATCGGGTAGGCTGACGGACCAATGGGCCTACCCCAGCGCCGAGCCACAGCGTCACCTACACATGTCGGAATGTCTATGATGGTGGCGTGACACAGACCAATGGGCCTACCCCAGCGCCGAGCCACAGCGTCACCTACACATGTCGGAATGTCTATGATGGTGGCGTGACACAGACCGCTCAGTCTGTGGCCGTTGAGTGGCGGCCCAACTAGCCAGGTACGGCCCAACTAGCCAGGTACGGCCCAACTAGCCAGGTACGGCCCAACTAGCCAGGTACGGCCCAACTAGCCAGGTACGGCCCAACTAGCCAGGTACGGCCCAACTAGCCAGGTACGGCCCAACTAGCCAGGTACGGCCCAACTAGCCAGGTACGGCCCAACTGTGCGGCAGACGACAGCCAGCGCACGATTTCGAAACATGGTTATCATGGCCGACGTTGCCGGAATGCCGAAAGAAGTCGGAGCCATGGTAAGGCCGATCGTGCCGCGTATTGCGCAATGGATGATAAACTGCCGGCTTGTTCCACGTCTTGCAGGTGACGGCGGACAGTGCGCGCCTCGGCTGGAGTGGGATCTCACTGTCGGCCATCAGCGCACTCGTGCCACACGCCGCACCAAACGCCGGCCTCTCACTACGCGTCATGCATTTACAACTGCATTTATGATCGTAGGGGCACCGAGGTCGCATTTTGAACAGCGCCACAGATGTACACTGCTGACGGCCAGCCCTTCTGGTGTGTTTGTGTGCTCCGTACTCCACCACAGGGTTTATCCGTACCCCGTGCCCCACCACAGGGTTTATCCGTACCCCGTGCTCCACCACGGGGTTTCTCCGTATTCCGTACTCCACCACAGGGTTTCTCCGTACCCCGTACTCCGTCGCAGGGTTTCTCCGTACCCCGTATTCCGCCGCATGGTTTCTCCGTACTCGGTTCAGCTGAGACGACTCAGTGTCTGTGTTGCTCACTGACGAGCTGACACCGGTGGGGTGCCAGCTCCAGGACGTCGTGTGCCTCACATACTCGGGTCGGTGACCCGGTACACAGCGGTGGCCAGCAGTTACAGTAGTGTTCTTAGGGAGGGGCTTTGGGACATGCCCCACCCACAGTTTTCCCTTTCTACGAAATTTCTCCCACGATTGCGAACCTTTAGATGGTTCCGATGTGGCTAAAAACTAGGTGGGATGGTGTGGGTGGGATTGGGTCGGTGGGATGGGGAGGGGGAGAGAAGATTTATTTTTAGAGGCGTGTCGGATCATAAAGGGAATTTGCACCGCCGTTAGTGAGTGTGTTTTGCAAGGAAATCTCAGACAAGTGTACATTTACGTTAACGGGGTCTTTCGTTATAGTGTGTATGACGTTAAGGTACTAAAGGCCGGGGCTGGGCGGAGGACATCTCTCGGCTGTTTAATATTGTTAGTTTTACTTTACTCCTCTGCAAGCTAATTTGTAGTTGGGGTGGGGGAGGGGTGACAGGAAAGTTGTACCTCTGTTGTTGTTTGCATCGCCCCTTGTTCCTCTGGATGTCCGTTTACGTCTACGAATCCGTTTACGAATTGCAAAGCAAATCGGCTCCTCTACGTCCGATGGCACCGCTAGATAGCCATTTATTTGAAATGTGAAAGCGAATCGCTTCATGTAAGTCCGATGCCATTCGTGGATGGCTATTTATGCTATTCCTACGAATGTATGCGCGGGCATGCATTGCGTGATGGAGTACGTGTTGAAGTGCGTGTTGGTGGTGTGGTGTCCTCAATGCTCGTGCTTGTTTTGTGGAGTACAGATATTCAAACAGCAATTGAAGGAGTTCTGGGTGTTTGCCACCCAGAAACGATGTAAGCGACAGGGTGATCCCATTTTTTGGCAGAAGGCCTGAAGTGGTTGTCTTTGTGTGTTAAAGCTACTACAGTCTAGAAGGATGTGGCCTATGCTTAATGTGGCGTTGCAGGTGTCGCAGTGAGTTGTTGCACAATGGTCATCCTCTAGTTGAGGCCGGGCTAGTTTTGTGCAACCAGTTCTAAGTCGAGTGAGGATGACTTCCTTTTGACGGTGGGATTACTTGATGTGTTCCAGGTGACTACCGTTGGTTTGATGTCATGGGTGTGGTTGGAGTGGTGAGGTGTAGAGTTGTGATGTGTCCATGTGTTCTGGTGATGCTATGCAGCGCTGTAGGAGTGCTTTGCAATAGTCTACCGAACATTCCATGCTGGGTTAAGTGGTCGATGCTAAGGCTTGCTTTTTCAGCCGATTTGCTTCCTCGTTTCTTGGGATGGGATGTAGGCTTTGCCCGAAATCCAGAGGAAGGAAAAGCCGCTTAGGCTACGGGCCACAATTTGTTTGGTTCGAAGAACGCTTAGACCTGTCGCTTGGCGCTGAGAATCAGGGAATGTGGGTGATTTTAATGACATTCTGAGGTTTTGTCGTCGGAAACACATTGACCCTATCCCCTGTCAGGGTGCATTCGTTTTCTTAAACGATTGACTCACCTTGATCAATATCTGTCAATATTGAATATCTGTGGACACCACGCCGATTCATGGCGTCGGAGGCCGTTTGTGACAACGTTATCTAGTAGCGGGACTATCACCTATCGAAGCTGAAACAAAACGTTCAATGTTTGTTGCTAACTTCAAGATACCACATGAACCATGGACTAGTCCGGCGCCCAGCTGGACCCCGAAGGCGTCCACCTGGACTGGCCAGGCAACACTTTTGAATACGAAGGCGTTCTTCGGGGCATCATAGCCGCCCATATGTTCATGTACATATATATATATATATATATATATATATATATATATATATATATATATATATATATATATATATATATATATATATGACACACATCCATTCACACAAACAACGACTAGCCTGACATATGAGGATGAACGCCCTATCAGTGACCACGCGTGCCGCTCCTGCTCTAATGTTGGCCACACCGCAACCACACTATCAAGACTTATTGCTCCTATGTTGGCCACACCGCAACCACACTATCAAGACTCATTGCTCCTATGTTGGCCACACCGCAACCACACTATCAAGACTCATTGCTCCTATGTTGGCCACACCGCAACCACACTATCAAGACTCATTGCTCCTATGTTGGCCACACCGCAACCACACTATCAAGACTCATTGCTCCTATGTTGGCCACACCGCAACCACACTATCAAGACTTATTGCTCCTATGTTGGCCACACCGCAACCACACTATCAAGACTCATCACTTAATGGAACTACAGGAAGGTGCACCACAGCGAAATACCATAGGAACACATGGGACCCGACTCTCAGCTTTCAAGTACTGAATAGGTCGGAAGCAGGTCGATTCTGCCAGGTGGTCTCCACGGCTTGCCACCTTGCTGGGTTCGAATATCTTCTCCAGGAGGTGGGAGATGAACGGTGGAAACCCATTACTTTCTGAGTATGTGCTTCTGCCATGGCAGTCGCCACTGATTTTAGTCAGGTGGGGGTGGGGGGGGACGAGAGGGACTTCAGTTATATTTTAGTCAGGGGGGGGGGGGGACGAGAGGGACTTCAGTTATATTTTAGTCAGGGGGGGGACGAGAGGGACTTCAGTTATATTTCAGTCAGGGGGGAGGGGGAGGAGAGGGACTTCAGTTATATTTTAGTCAGGGGGGGGGGACGAGAGGGACTTCAGTTATATTTTAGTCAGGGGGACGAGAGGGACTTCAGTTATATTTTAGTCAGGTGAGGGTGGGGGGGGGGACGAGAGGGACTTCAGTTATATTTTAGTCAGGTGGGGGTGGGGGTGGGGGGACGAGAGGGACTTCAGTTATATTTTAGTCAGGGGGGACGAGAGGGACTTCAGTTATATTTTAGTCAGGGGTTGGGGGGACGAGAGGGACTTCAGTTATATTTTAGTCAGGGGGGGGACGAGAGGGACTTCAGTTATATTTTAGGGGGTGGGGGGACGAGAGGGACTTCAGTTATATTTTAGTCAGGGGGTGGGGGGACGAGAGGGACTTCAGTTATATTTCAGTCAGGGGGGACGAGAGGGACTTCAGTTATATTTTAGTCAGGTGGGGGTGGGGGGACGAGAGGGACTTCAGTTATATTTTAGTCAGGGGGAGACGAGAGGGACTTCAGTTATATTTTAGTCAGGTGAGGGTGGGGGTGGGGGACGAGAGGGACTTCAGGTATATTTTAGTCAGGTGGGGGTGGGGGTGGGGGGACGAGAGGGACTTCAGTTATATTTTAGTCAGGGGGGACGAGAGGGACTTCAGTTATATTTTAGTCAGGGGTTGGGGGGACGAGAGGGACTTCAGTTATATTTTAATCAGGGGGGTGGGGGGACGAGAGGGACTTCAGTTATATTTTCCCATGTAGCGCCACATGCATGACACTAAATTTCACGATATCTGGGGAGGACGCCCTCCCCTCCCCGTTCTTCCCCACGGCGACTCTCATGGCTTCTAAGTGACTGCGGCATATTTCCTTGTGTCCTTGCTGTATGCGCCACGGATTCCGAGCTTCGTGGCTTCGAGGGTCTGCCATACTTTGCAGGTCTGATTGGCTCAATGTTCTTACACATACCTCTGACCTGTCCCGTCGATTCCCGTCCCGATGGGGAGAGAGACGGAACAACGCTGGCTGTGTCTATGACAGACGCTGGTTGTGTCTATGACAGACGCTGGCTGTGTCTATGACAGACGCTGGCTGTGTCTATGACAAACGCTGGCTGTGTCTATGACAGACGCTAGCTGTGCCTATGACAGACGCTGGCTGTGTCTATGACAGACGCTAGCTGTGCCTATGACAGACGCTGGCTGTGTCTATGACAGACGCTGGCTGTGTCTATGACAGACGCTGGTTGTGTCTATGACAGACGCTGGCTGTGTCTATGACAGACGCTGGCTGTGTCTATGACAGACGCTGGCTGCGTCTATGACAGACGCTGGCTGTGTCTATGACAGACGCTGACTGTGTCTATGACAGACGCTGGCTGTGTCTATGACAGACGCTGACTGTGTCTATGACAGACGCTGACTGTATCTATGACAGACGCTGGCTGTATCTATGACAGACGCTGGCTGTGTCTATGACAGACGCTGGCTGTGTCTATGACAGACGCTGTCTGTGTCTATGACAGACGCTGTCTGTGTCTATGACAGACGCTGGCTGTGTCTATGACAGGCCCTGACTGTGTCTATGACAGACGCTGACTGTGTCTATGCCAGACGCTGGCTGTATCTATGACAGACGCTGGCTGTGTCTATGACAGACGCTGGCTGTGTCTATGACAGACGCCGTCTGTGTCTATGACAGACGCTGGCTGTGTCTATGACAGACGCTGGCTGTGTCTATGACAGACGCTGGCTGTGTCTATGACAGACGCTGGCTGTGTCTATGACAGACGCTGGCTGTGTCTATGACAGACGCTGGCTGTGTCTATGACAGACGCTGGCTGTGCCGATGGCAGACGTCGGCCGCCCCATTTGCTCACAATTCTGCGCCTCGGACGGCTGTGGCGTGGCGTGACATGACGTGACCTTGGCAGTGGCAGTGGGTGTCCGCACGGCATCTGCGGCCGTCCCGACGTGTGCCACACCCTCCATTGTATTGTCAGGCGGGCGGACCGTCCGAACACGACTGCGCCACATTCCGGCCGCCAGCCGCGCGTCGTGGCGCCAGCTTTAGCACAACACCGACTCATCACAGCACAGCACAACACAATAACACAACATAGCACAACACAACACAGCACCGACTCATCACAGCACAGCACAACACAACACAACATAGCACAACACAACACAGCACCGACTCATCATAGCACAACACAACACAACACAACATAACATAGCACAGCACAACACACCACCGACTCATCACAGCACAACATAACACAACACAACACCGCACAACACCGACTCGTCACAGCATAACACAACACAACAACACATCATAGCACAACACAGCACACCACCGACTCACCACATTACAGCACAACACAACATAACATAGCACAACACATCACCGACTCATCACAGCACAACACAACACAGCAACACAACATAACACAAAACAGCACACCACCGACTCATCACAGCACAACACAACACAACATAACATAGCACAACACAACACAACACAGCACACCACTGACTCATCACAGCACAACACAACACAACAACACAACATAACACAACACAGCACACCACCGACTCATCACAGCACAACACAACACAACATAACATAGCACAACACAACACAACACATCACACCACCGACTCATCACAGCACAACACAACACAACATAACACAACACAGCACACCACCGACTCATCACAGCACAACACACCACAACCACACAACATAACACAACACAGCACACCACCGACTCATCACAGCACAACACATCACAACATAACAGAACACAGCACACCACCGACTCATCACAGCACAACACAACACAACATAACATAGCACAACACAACACAACACATCACACCACCGACTCATCACAGCACAACACAACACAACAACACAACATAACACAACACAGCACACCACCGACTCATCACAGCACAACACAACACAACATAACATAGCACAACACAACACAACACAGCACACCACCGACTCATCACAGCACAACACAACACAACAACACAACATAACACAACACAACACAACACCGACTCATCACAACACAACACAACACAACACAACACAACACAACACAGCACCGACTCATCGCCGGCAGCGAGCTGGCCCACACAGGCTGAACCAGAGGCTGGCAACGGCTGTGACAATGGCAGGAAGCCCGAACACCTTGTATGGGTCTTGCTATATTGCTAGTAGGACCAGGCCAGGAGGTCAATATTAGTGACATTAGGACCCAAGAGCTCACAAAGAAGACCCAACGACTTACAGGAGGTTCTATCATGGTGTCTTGGCCCCAGTCCAGGAGACCTATTCGCCTTGACAGTGGGCCTTTGAAGGCCACGAAGAGTCTCCGACACACTTTATGTTGTCCGGAGTCCCAAAAGCAATTAAAGCCCATTTGTACTGATAGAATGCCACTAGAGCCTACGAAAACGCCCAAACATTGTCAGAGGGCATGTGATGCTGTCAGTCGATGTTGATGATACCCAACATTGGCAGAGGGCATGTGATGCTGTCAGTCGATGTTGATGATACCCAACATTGGCAGAGGGCATGTGATGCTGTCAGTCGATGTTGATGATACCCAACATTGGCAGAGGGCATGTGATGCTGTCAGTCGATGTTGATGATACCCAACATTGTCAGAGGGCATGTGATGCTGTCAGTCGATGTTGATGATACCCAACATTGGCAGAGGGCATGTGATGCTGTCAGTCGATGTTGATGATACCCAACATTGGCAGAGGGCATGTGATGCTGTCAGTCGATGTTGATGATACCCAATACCCAATAACAGTAGGTCCATTAGCGTTAATAGGAGAACCCTGGAGGTCACGAGACGGTCTCAAAGTCCAGCAGGAGACCCCATCATGTTGTCTGGAGGTCCCAGGTCAAGAAGTCCATTATTGTGATGACAAGAGGTCCTGAAGCTCACAGGAACCTCAAATACTGGTCCGGAGACCCCCTCCGTTGTCTGGAGGTCCTAGACCAGGAGGTCCATTAGTCGTGACAGGGCGCTCATACACTTAACCAAAAGCCCCAAGACCCAGTAATGGACCCTCATGTCGAGTGAATGCCCCCGTCAAGACGGGAGGCCCTTCAAGACCAAAAATGCACAAGGTCTTGAAGGACTGAGGAGACCTTCACATAGACCCCTGTTTACCCCTGTCAAAATTTGCTGGTGGCACCCCTGTGTCCAGTGGACAGACAGGTCAGGTCTGTAGATGCCAGATAGGTGGCTGGTAGATGTCAGATAGATGCCTGGTAGATGTCAAGTAGATGTCAGGTAGATGTCTGGTAGATGTCAGGTAGGTGTCAGGTAGATGTCAAGTAGATGTCAGGTAGATGTCTGGTAGATGTCAGGTAGGTGTCAGGTAAATGTCAGGTAGGTGTCAGGTCGATGTCAGGTAGGTGTCAGGTAGATGTCAGGTAGGTGTCAAGTAGATGACAGGTAGGTGTCAGGTAGATGTCAGGTAGGTGTCAGGTCGATGTCAGGTAGGTGTCAGGTAGGTGTCAGGTAGATGTCAGGTAGATGGCAGGTAGGTGTCAGGTAGATGTCTGGTAGATGTCAGGTAGATATCAGGTAGATATCAGGTAGATGTCAGGTATATGCCAGATAGATGTCTGTAGATGCCGTTGCTGTGATCCATGGCTGGGCGACAGTCTCCAGCCAGCCGCCAACGGCTGTGGTTAAGCGATCTGCGCTCAGCCAGCATTACCTGAACGTGTCAAAAAGCCACTGAGAAATGATTGTCGTCTGACAGAGGTGGCTGCCGTCTGACAGGGGTGGCTCCCGTCTGACAGGTGGCTGCCGTCTGACAGGGGTGGCTGCCCTCTGACAGGGGTGGCTGCCGTCTGACAGGTGATTACCGTCTGACAGGGGTGGCTGCCGTCTGACAGGGGTGGCTGCCGTCTGACAGGGGTGGCTGCCGTCTGACAGGTGGCTACCGTCTGACAGGGGTGGCTGCCGTCTGACAGGGGTGGCTGCCGTCTGACAGGGGTGGCTGCCGTCTGACAGGGGTGGCTGCCGTCTGACAGGGGTGGCTGCCGTCTGACAGGGGTGGCTGCCGTCTGACAGGTGGCTGCCGTCTGACAGGTGGCTGCCGTCTGACAGGGGTGGCTGCCGTCTGACAGGTGGCTGCCGTCTGACAGGGGTGGCTGCCGTCTGACAGGGGTGGCTGCCGTCTGACAGGGGTGGCTGCCGTCTGACAGGTGGCTGCCGTCTGACAGGGGTGGCTGCCGTCTGACAGGGGTGGCTGCCGTCTGACAGGGGTGGCTGCCGTCTGACAGGGGTGGCTGCCGTCTGACAGGGGTGGCTGCCGTCTGACAGGGGTGGCTGCCGTCTGACAGGTGGCTGCCGTCTGACAGGGCGAGTGGCTGCCGTCTGACAGGGGTGGCTGCCGTCTGACAGGGGTGGCTGCCGTCTGACAGGGGTGGCTGCCGTCTGACAGGGGTGGCTGCCGTCTGACAGGGTGGCTGCCGTCTGACAGTGCCGTCTGACAGGGGTGGCTGCCGTCTGACAGGTGGCTACCGTCGGACAGGTGGCTACCGTCTGACAGGTGGCTACCGTCTGACAGGTGGCTGCCGTCTGACAGGGGTGGCTGCCGTCTGACAGGGAGGTGGCTGCCGTCTGACAGGTGGCTACCGTCTGACAGGTGGCTACCGTCTGACAGGGTGGCTGCCGTCTGACAGGGTGGCTGCCGTCTGACAGGGGTGGCTGCCGTCTGACAGGGGTGGCTGCCGTCTGACAGGGGTGGCTGCCGTCTGACAGGGGTGGCTGCCGTCTGACAGGGGTGGCTGCCGTCTGACAGGGTGGCTGCCGTCTGACAGGGGTGGCTGCCGTCTGACAGGGGTGGCTGCCGTCTGACAGGGTGGCTGCCGTCTGACAGGGGTGGCTGCCGTCTGACAGGGGTGGCTGCCGTCTGACAGGGGTGGCTGCCGTCTGACAGGGGTGGCTGCCGTCTGACAGGTGGGCTGCCGTCTGACAGGGTGGCTGCCGTCTGACAGGTGGCTGCCGTCTGACAGGGGTGGCTGCCGTCTGACAGGTGGCTGCCGTCTGACAGGGTGGCTGCCGTCTGACAGGGGTGGCTGCCGTCTGACAGGGGTGGCTGCCGTCTGACAGGTGGCTACCGTCTGACAGGGTGGCTGCCGTCTGACAGGTGGCTGCCGTCTGACAGGGGTGGCTGCCGTCTGACAGGTGATTACCGTCTGACAGAGGTGGCTACCGTCTGACAGGAGTGGCTGCCGTCTGACAGGGGTGGCTGCCGTCTGACAGGGGTGGCTGCCGTCTGACAGGTGGCTGCCGTCTGACAGGGGTGGCTGCCGTCTGACAGGTGGCTGCCGTCTGACAGGGGTGGCTGCCCTCTGACAGGGGTGGCTGCCGTCTGACAGGTGGCTGCCGTCTGACAGGGGTGGCTGCCGTCTGACAGGGGTGGCTGCCGTCTGACAGGGGTGGCTGCCGTCTGACAGGTGGCTACCGTCTGACAGGGGTGGCTGCCGTCTGACAGGGGTGGCTGCCGTCTGACAGGGGTGGCTGCCGTCTGACAGGTGGCTGCCGTCTGACAGGGGTGGCTGCCGTCTGACAGGGGTGGCTGCCGTCTGACAGGTGGCTGCCGTCTGACAGGGTGGCTACCGTCTGACAGGTGGCTACCGTCTGACAGGGTGGCTACCGTCTGACAGGTGGCTGCCGTCTGACAGGGGTGGCTACCGTCTGACAGGTGGCTGCCGTCTGACAGGGGTGGCTGCCGTCTGACAGGGGTGGCTACCGTCTGACAGGTGGCTACCGTCTGACAGGGGTGGCTACCGTCTGACAGGTGGCTACCGTCTGACAGGGGTGGCTACCGTCTGACAGGGGTGGCTGCCGTCTGACAGGGGTGGCTGCCGTCTGACAGGTGGCTACCGTCTGACAGGGGTGGCTGCCGTCTGACAGGTGGCTACCGTCTGACAGGGGTGGCTGCCGTCTGACAGGGGTGGCTACCGTCTGACAGGTGGCTGCCGTCTGACAGGGGTGGCTGCCGTCTGACAGGTGGCTGCCGTCTGACAGGGGTGGCTGCCGTCTGACAGGGGTGGCTGCCGTCTGACAGGTGGCTACCGTCTGACAGGGGTGGCTGCCGTCTGACAGGTGGCTACCGTCTGACAGGGGTGGCTGCCGTCTGACAGGTGGCTACCGTCTGACAGGTGGCTACCGTCTGACAGGGGTGGCTACCGTCTGACAGGTGGCTACCGTCTGACAGGTGGCTACCGTCTGACAGGGGTGGCTACCGTCTGACAGGTGGCTACCGTCTGACAGGTGGTTACCGTCTGACAGGTGGCTACCGTCTGACAGGGTGGCTACCGTCTGACAGGTGGTTACCGTCGGACAGGGGTGGCTACCGTCGGACAGGTGGCTACCGTCTGACAGGTGGCTACCGTCTGACAGGTGGCTACCGTCTGACAGGTGGCTACCGTCTGACAGGTGGCTACCGTCTGACAGGTGGCTACCGTCTGACAGGTGGCTACCGTCTGACAGGGGTGGCTGCCGTCTGACAGGTGGCTACCGTCTGACAGGTGGCTACCGTCTGACAGGGGTGGCTGCCGTCTGACAGGTGGCTACCGTCTGACAGGTGGCTACCGTCTGACAGGTGGCTGCCGTCGACAGGTGGCTCCGTCACAGGTGGCTACCGTCGACAGACCGTCTGACAGGGGTGGCTGCCGTCTGACAGGTGGCTGCCGTCTGACAGGGGTGGCTGCCGTCTGACAGGTGGCTACCGTCTGACAGGGGTGGCTACCGTCTGACAGGGGTGGCTGCCGTCTGACAGGTGGCTACCGTCTGACAAAGGTGGCTACCGTCTGACAGGGGTGGCTGACGTCGGACAGAGGTGGCTACCGTCGGACAGGTGGCTACCGTCTGACAGGTGGCTACCGTCTGACAGGGGTGGCTGCCGTCTGACAGGTGATTACCGTCTGACAGAGGTGGCTACCGTCTGACAGGGGTGGCTGCCGTCGGACAGGTGGCTACCGTCTGACAGGGGTATCTGCCTTTCCCCTGCTGGAACAAAGTCGCCAGTGCGTGACTACAATTCGGCTGTGATGAGAACAGACCGATGACCTCCATGGGGGCCACACAGACCCAGCACTGCCCTGCCGTAGAGCACCACCCCACGGCACGGCACGGCACGGCACGCAGGCCATTTGGCACAACATTCACACATCAATTGATCCGTGAAAAAGGCATCTGTCAACAACAGCCTCGGTAAGGTGGCGATTTTGCGCAGTGACTGGCCGTTTTAGTCGCACGTGCCACCAATGTCAGCTGACATTGGTGGCCACCTGTTGGGCCGCCGAGTCCAAGGTCAGCTGTGTTGTGATGTGGGCCGCAGTCGAGACGGCCGGCCACTCAGAGGAACAGCTGACGACCGTCTAAGGTGTACACTGGCAACGGCCCAGGTGTACTCTGACGGTAACCAGCCCAGGTACACACCGGCGGTAACCATCCCAGGTACACACTGGCGGTAACCATCCCAGGTACACACTGGCGGTAACCAGCCCAGGTACATACTGGCGGTAACCATCACAGGTATTCACTGGCGGTAACCAGCCCAGGTACACACTGGCGGTAACCATCCCAGGTACACACTGGCGGTAACCATCCCAGGTACACACTGGCGGTAACCAGCCCAGGTACACACTGGCGGTAACCATCACAGGTATTCACTGGCGGTAACCAGCCCAGGTACATACTGGCAGTAACCATCACAGGTATTCACTGGCGGTAACCAGCCCAGGTACACACTGGCGGTAACCTGCCCAGGTACACACTGACGGTAACCATCCTAGGTACACACTGGCGGTAACCCACCCAGGTACACACTGGCGGTAACCATCCCAGGTACACACTGGCGGTAACCATCCCAAGTACACACTGGCGGTAGCCATCCCAGGTGTACACTGACGGTGAAGTGGGAGAAGTGCATGTATTGAAGGCGTCCGACAGGGTGAGGGGGGGGGGGTGGCGGTCACGGAAGCGAGCGAGATGGAAGTGGCCGCAGGGCGTCAGGACTGCGGTTGCCTTGATAAGTGCTGCCATATCCGACCATCATAGCTGCCACCTGTAGTCGCACTGGAGGTCGCCTCTACAGGCCGCCTGACACGTCTCTCTCACCCCGCCCACGATACCAACCACAAACGGTGGCTTGATCGTATGCAATTCTATTCATTCGGTTTGTGTCCAACTTTATTGCACGTATCGTCGCAACGTCCGACGAGTTTTCCTCTGCAGAGCTATCGACGGCAGTTGCGTCCGGCAGTGTAATCCAACAGCATGGCCACTGACATTTCTAGTGGATACCTCAAACTGTGTTACACCGAACAGTTCGGTGACAGGCAATGCGATAAACCTCGCTGATATGTATGACGGCTGATCGCCGTTTGCTTCATACCTGTATCAAGAGCGATATGCACATTCTGCTCTGACGATAAAAAATGCTATCTTATGGTGACAATTACGAGGAAGTTCACGCCGTTGCGTACCCGCATGCTCATTTACATTTCAATTGCTATTTTTCAATCATTGCAATGTAATTGCCCAAGCACACGTGTTCGTGCCTGTGGAAGGCCGCCGAGGCCGTTGAGTAACAACCGGCCGACTTGGTTCAGCCACCTGCCAGCGGTGACCTGGGGCGGTGCAAGTCGCCCGCCAGCACAATGTATGCTAATTAGCTACTGTGCGCAGTCAACATGTTTGTTATGCTGGGGTACTGGGGTGAATAGTGCATCTACTCGGGCATACACTCCGCTCGATGTTGCTGGCACCGTTACAACCGTGCAAACTCGACCCCGTCGTACATACCACCTGTTGTGGCTGTGATGGCGTCCGACTTACAGCTAGGCTGCTCTCCGGCCGGCTGTGGTCTGCTCTATGCTGTGTGGAGCCTGTGGCTGCTGCTCAGATAGCCGTCGTGGCTGTGCTCAGATAGCCGTCGTGGCTGCTGCTCAGATAGCCGTCGTGGCTGTGCTCAGATAGCCGTCGTGGCTGCTGCTCAGATAGCCGTCGTGGCTGTGCTCAGATAGCCGTCGTGGCTGCTGCTCAGATAGCCGTCGTGGCTGCTAGAAGCCTCGTGGCTTGCTCAGATAGCCGTCGTGGCTGTGCTCAGATAGCCGTCGTGGCTGTGCTCAGATAGCCGTCGTGGCTGCTGCTCAGATAGCCGTCGTGGCTGTGCTCAGATAGCCGTCGTGGCTGCTGCTCAGATAGCCGTCGTGGCTGTGCTCAGATAGCCGTCGTGGCTGCTGCTCAGATAGCCGTCGTGGCTGCTGCTCAGATAGCCGTCGTGGCTGTGCTCAGATAGCCGTCGTGGCTGCTGCTCAGATAGCCGTCGTGGCTGTGCTCAGATAGCCGTCGTGGCTGTGCTCAGATAGCCGTCGTGGCTGCTGCTCAGATAGCCGTCGTGGCTGCTGCTCAGATAGCCGTCGTGGCTGCTGCTCAGATGGCCGTCGTGGCTGTGCTCAGATAGCCGTCGTGGCTGTGCTCAGATAGCCGTCGTGGCTGCTGCTCAGATAGCCGTCGTGGCTGTGCTCAGATAGCCGTCGTGGCTGTGCTCAGATAGCCGTCGTGGCTGCTGCTCAGATAGCCGTCGTGGCTGTGCTCAGATAGCCGTCGTGGCTGTGCTCAGATAGCCGTCGTGGCTGTGCTCAGATAGCCGTCGTGGCTACTGCTCAGATAGCCGTCGTGGCTGTGCTCAGATAGCCGTCGTGGCTGTGCTCAGATAGCCGTCGTGGCTGCTGCTCAGATAACCGCCGTTGCTTGTCGGTAGGCCGGCGGCCATATTCACACCTGCATTTGCTGAGGTCCCCCTCATGGCTGGTATGACACAAATGGTAAAGATTCTTGCCTTTTCATCATTGCCTTATCATTATATTGGACTATCAAGCATTTGCAATGCATTCTTTGCTAAAAAGACCTCATTCGTACCGGTGAACGCGCGGGGTTAACAGCCGCCAGCAGGTTGTCGGTACGGCGGCTCAGAGGGTCCCGACCAGGTACATCTGGTGCCGTCCAGGTGTATCTGCCCCGGGCGGTGTGTATGTGGGCGAGATTTTCGGTACGGCGGCTCAGCAGGTCCCGTCCAGGTGGGTGTGACTTGTTGACGACGGCCGTACCACGCATTAAGCCCACCGCCGCGGGGATCTGAGGCGCATTAAGCCCACCGCCGCGGGGATCTGAGGTCTGGTGCCAGACGGCTGTAATGGTGGACCATTAGCGTCCGCGGCGGAGGGCAGCCGGAAGATCACCGTCGGCCACCTGCGGTCACCTGCAGGGCCAGCCACCACCCGGGAAGGTCACATGGGCGCCTCCTCATTAGATCCAGCCAGCAGCGCCCTGAGCTGCGTTGAGACGCTGCAGTGAGGCAGGGACAGACAAGGCGGCCCAGCCGTTGAGACGCTGCAGTGAGGCAGGGACAGACAAGGCGGCCCAGCCGTTGAGACGCTGCAGTGAGGAAGGGACAGACAAGGCGGCCCGGCCGTTGAGACGCTGCAGTGAGGAAGAGACAGACAAGGCGGCCCATCCGTTGAGACGCTACAGTGAGGCAGGGACGAACAAGGCGGCCCGGCCGTTGAGACGCTGCAGTGAGGAAGGGACAGACAAGGCGGCCCGGCCGTTGAGACGCTGCAGTGAGGAAGGGACAGACAAGGCGGCCCGGCCGTTGAGACGCTGCAGTGAGGAAGGGACAGACAAGGCGGCCCAGCCGTTGAGACGCTGCAGTGAGGAAGGGACAGACAAGGCGGCCCGGCCGTTGAGACGCTGCAGTGAGGAAGAGGACAGACAAGGCGGCCCAGCCGTTGAGACGCTGCAGTGAGGCAGGGACGAGACAAGGCGGCCCGGCCGTTGAGACGCTACAGTGAGGCAGGGACAGACAAGGCGCCCGGCCGTTGAGACGCTGCAGTGAGGAAGGGACAGACAAGGCGGCCCGGCCGTTGAGACGCTGCAGTGAGGCAGGGACAGACAAGGCGGCCCGGCCGTTGAGACGCTGCAGTGAGGCAGGGACAGACAAGGCGGCCCAGCCGTTGAGACGCTGCAGTGAGGAAGGGACAGACAAGGCGGCCCGGCCGTTGAGACGCTGCAGTGAGGAAGGGACAGACAAGGCGGCCCGGCCGTTGAGACGCTGCAGTGAGGAAGGGACAGACAAGGCGGCCCGGCCGTTGAGACGCTACAGTGAGGCAGGGACAAACAAGGCGGCCCGGCCGTTGAGACGCTGCAGTGAGGAAGGGACAGACAAGGCGGCCCGGCCGTTGAGACGCTGCAGTGAGGAAGGGACAGACAAGGCGGCCCGGCCGTTGAGACGCTGCAGTGAGGCAGGGACAGACAAGGCGGCCCGGCCGTTGAGACGCTGCAGTGAGGCAGGGACAGACAAGGCGGCCCGGCCGTTGAGACGCTGCAGTGAGGAAGGGACAGACAAGGCGGCCCGGCCGTTGAGACGCTGCAGTGAGGAAGGGACAGACAAGGCGGCCCGGCCGTTGAGACGCTGCAGTGAGGAAGGGACAGACAAGGCGGCCCGGCCGTTGAGACGCTGCAGTGAGGCAGGGACAGACAAGGCGGCCCGGCCGTTGAGACGCTGCAGTGAGGCAGGGACAGACAAGGCGGCCCGGCCGTTGAGACGCTGCAGTGAGGCAGGGACAGACAAGGCGGCCCGGCCGTTGAGACGCTGCAGTGAGGCAGGGACAGACAAGGCGGCCCGGCCGTTGAGACGCTGCAGTGAGGAAGGGACAGACAAGGCGGCCCGGCCGTTGAGACGCTGCAGTGAGGAAGGGACAGACAAGGCGGCCCGGCCGTTGAGACGCTGCAGTGAGGAAGGGACAGACAAGGCGGCCCGGCCGTTGAGACGCTGCAGTGAGGCAGGGACAGACAAGGCGGCCCGGCCGTTGAGACGCTGCAGTGAGGAAGGGACAGACAAGGCGGCCCGGCCGTTGAGACGCTGCAGTGAGGCAGGGACAGACAAGGCGGCCCGGCCGTTGAGACGCTGCAGTGAGGAAGGGACAGACAAGGCGGCCCGGCCGTTGAGACGCTGCAGTGAGGCAGGGACAGACAAGGCGGCCCGGCCGTTGAGACGCTGCAGTGAGGAAGGGACAGACAAGGCGGCCCGGCCGTTGAGACGCTGCAGTGAGGAAGGGACAGACAAGGCGGCCCGGCCGTTGAGACGCTGCAGTGAGGAAGGGACAGACAAGGCGGCCCGGCCGTTGAGACGCTGCAGTGAGGCAGGGACAGACAAGGCGGCCCGGCCGTTGAGACGCTGCAGTGAGGCAGGGACAGACAAGGCGGCCCGGCCGTTGAGACGCTGCAGTGAGGAAAGGACAGACAAGGCGGCCCGGCCGTTGAGACGCTGCAGTGAGGAAGGGACAGACAAGGCGGCCCGGCCGTTGAGACGCTGCAGTAAGGCAGGGACAGACAAGGCGGCCCGGCCGTTGAGACGCTGCAGTGAGGCAGGGACAGACAAGGCGGCCCGGCCGTTGAGACGCTGCAGTGAGGCAGGGACAGACAAGGCGGCCCGGCCGTTGAGACGCTGCAGTGAGGAAGGGACAGACAAGGCGGCCCGGCCGTTGAGACGCTGCAGTGAGGCAGGGACAGACAAGGCGGCCCGGCCGTTGAGACGCTGCAGTGAGGAAGGGACAGACAAGGCGGCCCGGCCGTTGAGACGCTGCAGTAAGGCAGGGACAGACAAGGCGGCCCGGCCGTTGAGACGCTGCAGTGAGGAAGGGACAGACAAGGCGGCCCGGCCGTTGAGACGCTGCAGTGAGGCAGGGACAGACAAGGCGGCCCGGCCGTTGAGACGCTGCAGTGAGGCAGGGACAGACAAGGCGGCCCGGCCGTTGAGACGCTGCAGTGAGGAAGGGACAGACAAGGCGGCCCGGCCGTTGAGACGCTGCAGTGAGGCAGGGACAGACAAGGCGGCCCGGCCGTTGAGACGCTGCAGTGAGGAAGGGACAGACAAGGCGGCCCGGCCGTTGAGACGCTGCAGTGAGGCAGGGACAGACAAGGCGGCCCGGCCGTTGAGACGCTGCAGTGAGGAAGGGACAGACAAGGCGGCCCGGCCGTTGAGACGCTGCAGTGAGGCAGGGACAGACAAGGCGGCCCGGCCGTTGAGACGCTGCAGTGAGGAAGGGACAGACAAGGCGGCCCGGCCGTTGAGACGCTGCAGTAGGCAGGGACAGACAAGGCGGCCCGGCCGTTAGACGTGCAGTGAGAAAGGACAGACAAGGCGGCCCGGCCGTTGAGACGCTGCAGTGAGGCAGGGACAGACAAGGCGGCCCGGCCGTTGAGACGCTGCAGTGAGGAAGGGACAGACAAGGCGGCCCGGCCGTTGAGACGCTGCAGTGAGGCAGGGACAGACAAGGCGGCCCGGCCGTTGAGACGCTGCAGTGAGGAAGGGACAGACAAGGCGGCCCGGCCGTTGAGACGCTGCAGTGAGGCAGGGACAGACAAGGCGGCCCGGCCGTTGAGACGCTGCAGTGAGGCAGGGACAGACAAGGCGGCCCGGCCGTTGAGACGCTGCAGTGAGACGCTGCAGTGAGGCAGGGACAGACAAGGCGGCCCGGCCGTTGAGACGCTGCAGTGAGGAAGGGACAGACAAGGCGGCCCGGCCGTTGAGACGCTGCAGTGAGGCAGGGACAGACAAGGCGGCCCGGCCGTTGAGACGCTGCAGTGAGGCAGGGACAGACAAGGCGGCCCGGCCGTTGAGACGCTGCAGTGAGGCAGGGACAGACAAGGCGGCCCGGCCGTTGAGACGCTGCAGTGAGGAAGGGACAGACAAGGCGGCCCGGCCGTTGAGACGCTGCAGTGAAGGCAGGGATAGACAAGGCGGCCCGGCCGTTGAGACGCTGCAGTGAGGAAGGGACAGACAAGGCGGCCCGGCTGTTGAGACGCTGCAGTGAGGCAGGGACAGACAAGGCGGCCCGGCCGTTGAGACGCTGCAGTGAGGAAGGGACAGACAAGGCGGCCCGGCCGTTGAGACGCTGCAGTAAGGCAGGGACAGACAAGGCGGCCCGGCCGTTGAGACGCTGCAGTGAGGAAGGGACAGACAAGGCGGCCCGGCCGTTGAGACGCTGCAGTGAGGAAGGGACAGACAAGGCGGCCCGGCCGTTGAGACGCTGCAGTGAGGCAGGGACAGACAAGGCGGCCCGGCCGTTGAGACGCTGCAGTGAGGCAGGGACAGACAAGGCGGCCCGGCCGTTGAGACGCTGCAGTAAGGCAGGGACAGACAAGGCGGCCCGGCCGTTGAGACGCTGCAGTGAGGAAGGGACAGACAAGGCGGCCCGGCCGTTGAGACGCTGCAGTGAGGCAGGGACAGACAAGGCGGCCCGGCCGTTGAGACGCTGCAGTGAGGCAGGGACAGACAAGGCGGCCCGGCCGTTGAGACGCTGCAGTGAGGCAGGGACAGACAAGGCGGCCCGGCCGTTGAGACGCTGCAGTGAGGCAGGGACAGACAAGACCGCCGAGGGCTGCATAAACACAGGTCGGCTGCTGCCCCGCGGAGCGCCGTTGTGACGTCACGTCACGTGTGACGTGAGCGAGTGAACATGATGAGACGGCTGTGTCTGAAGATCGTTCTACCGATGCCACTCCAGTGAGATAACGCCCGAGCGGAGGCGTGCGTGGGCATCGAGGCAGCTTCCTGGACAGCTGACTTATAGAGCACCCAGGTACCTACAGTCAGGTGTCAGGTGTCTACCGTCAGGTGTTAAGTGTCTACAACCAGGTGTCAGGTGTATACCGTCAGGTGTCAGGTATATGTAGTCAGATGGTGTTAAGTGTCTTCAATCGGGTGATTTTGGGCATCGGAAGTAAAGTGGAATCACATGTCTACAGTCAGGAGGTGTCAGATGCCATCAGGTGGTGTCAGATGTCATCAGGTGGCGTCATGTGTCTACAGTCAGGAGGTGTCAGATGTCATCAGGTGGCATCAGATGTCATCAGATGTCATCAGGTAGTATTTACATGCTGTATCCAGTGGAGGTGTTTTGGTAGTAATTACATGCCATATCCACGGGAGGTGCTGTGGCAGCAATTATATGCCCAAGGGTTGTGGTAGTAATTGCACGCTTATCCAGGGGATATGTTGTGGTAGTAATTCACGTAAGATGGCGAATTAATTGTGATAGCTCGATATATGGTTACACGAAATATACCCCTGTTTTGTCTCTCGATATTAGAAATGCTCCAAACACATACATGCCATGTCAAACTACATATGCCTTTTGGATTTACTGACAATGTCGATGTCTTGCCAAATAAAATGTCGATGTCCTGTAATCCTCTATCTCCTATCGATATCAACTTTCCTCAAAGTGCCAACTAGAATGGCATTGACAAGCGGGTGGTCGGTCAGTGAACCAGTGAACCAGTGAATCAGTGAACCAGTGAACTAGTGAACCAGAATCACTGATAATACCAGCTCTGCTGGCAATTCCTATGCGTTTGCTATCCGACGCAGTTGACAGCCGATGGTCGCCGGCTGACGGCTGACGGCTGACGGCTGACGGGAGTCTCCGCGTTATGAAACAGCGCCTCACGTTATGAAACAGCGTCCATCTGGTATGCACACGTTTGGGCGGACGGAGCGGCGGTATCGCCTCCATCGCGCCTCCCAACACCCCACCTGGTGAGCGGCAGCCGACGAGGGGCGCGCGCACACCGGCACCGCCTTCCGGTCCATAAACAGTGTCGGCGCTGCCTGTGTACTGTGTCGTCTGTGCGTCGGCTGTGTGTCGGCTGTGTGTCGGGTGTGTGTCGGCTGTGTGTCGGGTGTGTGTCGGCTGTGTGTTAGCTGTGTGTTAGCTGTGTGTCGGCTGTGTGTCGTCTGTGTGTCGGCTGTGTGTCGGCTGTGTGTCGGCTGTGTGTCGGCTGTGTGTCGGCTGTGTGCCGGGTGTGTGTCGGGTGTGTGTCGGCTGTGTGTCGGGTGTGTGTCGGCTGTGTGTCGGGTGTGTGTCGTCTGTGTGTTAGCTGTGTGTCGGCTGTGTGTCGGCTGTGTGTCGGCTGTGTGTCGGCTGTGTGTCGGCTGTGTGTCGGCTGTGTGTCGGGTGTGTGTCGGCTGTGTGTCGGGTGTGTGTCGGCTGTGTGTCGGGTGTGTGTCGGCTGTGTGTTAGCTGTGTGTCGGCTGTGTGTCGGCTGTGTGTCGGGTGTGTGTCGGCTGTGTGTCGGATGTGTGTCGGCTGTGTGTCGGCTGTGTGTCGGCTGTGTGTCGGCTGTGTGTCGTCTGTGTGTCGGCTGTGTGTCGGTTGTGTGTCGGTTGTGTGTCTTCTGTGTGTTAGCTGTGTGTCGGCTGTGTGTCGGCTGTGTGTCGGCTGTGTGTCGGCTGTGTATCGGCTGTGTGTCGGCTGTGTGTCGGCTGTGTGTCGGCTGTGTGTCGGCTGTGTGTCGGCTGTGTGTCGGCTGTGTGTCGGCTGTGTGTCGGGTGTGTGTCGGCTGTGTGTCGGGTGTGTGTCGGCTGTGTGTCGGCTGTGTGTCGGCTGTGTGTCGGCTGTGTGTCGGGTGTGTGTCGGCTGTGTGTCGGGTGTGTGTCGGCTGTGTGTCGGCTGTGTGTCGGCTGTGTGTCGGCTGTGTGTCGTCTGTGTGTTAGCTGTGTGTCGGCTGTGTGTCGGTTGTGTGTCGGTTGTGTGTCGTCTGTGTGTAAGCTGTGTGTCGGCTGTGTGTCGGCTGTGTGTCGGCTGTGTGGCGGCTGTGTGTCGGGTGTACGTCTTAAATGGCGCCGCGCGTCCGCCACATGCAGCGCTGCCGGTTTCGGGGTTTCACTGACGCATCGCCGCGATAAAGTATGGGCACATACGGACACGACCTCGCTGCCGGCCTGGCAGTGTCAGCTGGCCTGACACGACCTCGCTGCCGGCCTGGCGGTGTCAGCTGGCCTGACATGACCTCGCTGCCGGTCTCGCGGTGTCAGCTGGCCTGACATAACCTCGCTGCCGGTCTCGCGGTGTCAGCTGGCCTGTCATGACCTCGCTGCCGGCCTGGCGGTGTCAGCTGGCCTGTCATGACCTCGCTGCCGGTCTGGCGGTGTCAGCTGGCCTGACATGACCTCGCTGCCGGCCTGGCGGTGTCAGCTGGCCTGACATGACCTCGCTGCCGGCCTGGCGGTGTCAGCTGGCCTGACATGACCTCGCTGCCGGTCTGGCGGTGTCAGCTGGCCTGACATGACCTCGCTGCCGGCCTGGCAGTGTCAGCTGGCCTGTCATGACCTCGCTGCCGGCCTGGCGGTGTCAGCTGGCCTGACATGACCTCGCTGCCGGCCTGGCGGTGTCAGCTGGCCTGTCATGACCTCGCTGCCGGCCTGGCAGTGTCAGCTGGCCCGTCATGACCTCGCTGCCGGCCTGGCAGTGTCAGCTGGCCTGACATGACCTCGCTGCCGGTCTCGCGGTGTCAGCTGGCCTGTCATGACCTCGCTGCCGGCCTGGCGGTGTCAGCTGGCCTGACATGACCTCGCTGCCGGTCTGGCGGTGTCAGCTGGCCTGTCATGACCTCGCTGCCGGTCTGGCGGTGTCAGCTGGCCTGACATGACCTCGCTGCCGGCCTGGCGGTGTCAGCTGGCCTGACATGACCTCGCTGCCGGTCTGGCGGTGTCAGCTGGCCTGACATGACCTCGCTGCCGGTCTGGCGGTGTCAGCTGGCCTGTCATGACCTCGCTGCCGGTCTGGCGGTGTCAGCTGGCCTGACATGACCTCGCTGCCGGCCTGGCAGTGTCAGCTGGCCTGTCACGACCTCGCTGCCGGTCTGGCGGTGTCAGCTGGCCTGACATGACCTCGCGCCGGTCTGGCGGTGTCAGCTGGCCTGTCATGACCTCGCTGCCGCCTGGCAGTGTCAGCTGGCCCGTCATGACCTCGCTGCCGGCCTGGCAGTGTCAGCTGGCCTGACATGACCTCGCTGCCGGTCTCGCGGTGTCAGCTGGCCTGTCATGACCTCGCTGCCGGCCTGGCGGTGTCAGCTGGCCTGACATGACCTCGCTGCCGGTCTGGCGGTGTCAGCTGGCCTGTCATGACCTCGCTGCCGGTCTGGCGGTGTCAGCTGGCCTGACATGACCTCGCTGCCGGCCTGGCGGTGTCAGCTGGCCTGACATGACCTCGCTGCCGGTCTGGCGGTGTCAGCTGGCCTGACATGACCTCGCTGCCGGTCTGGCGGTGTCAGCTGGCCTGTCATGACCTCGCTGCCGGTCTGGCGGTGTCAGCTGGCCTGACATGACCTCGCTGCCGGCCTGGCGGTGTCAGCTGGCCTGACATGACCTCGCTGCCGGTCTGGCGGTGTCAGCTGGCCTGACATGACCTCGCTGCCAGCCTCGCAGTGTCAGCTGATCTGCCGGCCTCGTACTCGCGGCGGCAGTGAAAGCTCTCGCACGCCGCCGCATCTCACGTTAATTGTTCTGGTCGCGATGCGGTGCGATGAAACTCGCAGACTCGCCGACTGCAGACTGGTGGTCGTGCGGGCGACACGTGACACTGCCTCATCAAAACCCTTCTTGTGCCACTTCCAGGCGGTGGTGCCGATAGGCGGCTCAAACCGTCTCCGGAGAAACTGTAATGGCAGGAAGCGCGGTGAAGAAAAGCGTCAGGGCTCTCCCGCGTGCCACTTGGCGGCCGCAGCTCGGATGCGGCCTGTGGTGTTGCGGTTGGCTTTGTCGCCCAGTCAGCCGGCCACCCGTGCACCTTCAGCACTGCAGCGAGAGCCGCCAGAAACGTATCATGTCATGTCATGTCATGTCGTAGATCTATACCACTGTCGCCAAGCAACCCTAACATGGCGCTACGGCTTCCACACGAACGCTCGGAGTGGGAATGACAACAGCATGTGGCCTGTACAGCGGCAAAATGACTCAATGCTCTTCTTATTCGTCTCCATCTCAGATCGCTCCCCTAATAAGGACAATAACCGTCCCGGCCAAGGGAAGGCTGGGGCGAGAGTGAGCAGAGGACACTGGACCATCTTGCCGGGGATGTTGTACGCGTCGCTACACATGGCAGGCTGTGGACGTGGCGGCGTGGTGGCGACATCGGCAATCACCTCTTCAGTGCCTATCAGCCGGTCGGCTGGGCGGCCGGCCGGCCGTGACGTCATCTGACGTCACCATCGCCGCTGGCGTGACGCGCTGAACAACGGCGGCCTGGGGAGATGACGTTACAGCCCGGGGAGGACGGCTGGCGGGCCGCAACCAGCCGAGCCGAGCTGTACCGCTCCAGAGCCCCTCACACCGCCCCCGAGCCCCTTACACCACTCCCAAGCTCCTCACACCACCCCGAGACACTATCACCACTCCCGAGTCCCTCACACCGCTCCCGAGCCCCTCACACCGCCCCCGAGACCATCACATCACTCCCGAGACCCTCACACCACTCCCGAGCCCCTCTCACTGCTCCAGAGGCACTCACGATACTTCCGAGTCCCTCACGACACTCCCGAGCCCCGCACTACTCTCCCGAGCCCCTCACGACACTCCCGAGCCCCGCACTACACTTCCGAGCCTCTCACGACACTCCCGAGCCCCGCACTACTCTCCCGAGCCCCTCACGACACTCCCGAGCCCCGCACTACACTTCCGAGCCTCTCACGACACTCCCGAGCCCCGCACTACTCTCCCGAGCCCCTCACGACACTCCCGAGCCCCGCACTACACTTCCGAGCCTCTCACGACACTCCCGAGCCCCGCACTATTCTCCCGAGCCCCTCACGACACTCCCGAGTCTCGCACGACACTTCCGAGCCTCTCACGACACTCCCGAGCCCCGCACTATTCTCCCGAGCCCCTCACGACACTCCCGAGTCTCGCACGACACTTCCGAGCCTCTCACGACACTCCCGAGCCCCGCACTATTCTCCCGAGCCCCTCACGACACTCCCGAGCCTCTTACGCTGCTCCCGAGCCCCTCACTACACTTCCGACCAACCTCACACCACTCCTGTGCACTCAGGGGCAGATACAAGTGGGTGGCACAGGGGACTGTGGCAATGTGTCTGCCTCCCGATGGAAAAGTGGCGCCACTCTGACCGAGAAATTCAGGGAGGCCCGAATGCACTAACCTCATTCCCATCCTATCAACGATTTTTTCCGGTCAAGACTCGGGCTTTTTTCGATCATTGTCTCTCCGAGGAAATGGCGCCTGGGATGAATACCGCCCGGCGAAAATTATTGGATCGGCCGGTGTCATCACAAAACTTCCACAGCCATAGAATGCTGGCGACTTCGAACAGACGTCTTGCTATTGCAAGCAAGTGAAGCACAAGTCTAGAAATGCGAAATAAGCTTAAAATTGAATGATGTTCGCATTATTTCAGAATCACGCAAAATCTTGTGTTTTTGCTATAACGTAGTACAAAATATTTCGGTTAGATATGTGATGATCTTTAATTAATAAACTGACGCCGTCACAATTCGGCTCGTGGAATAGAGCCGTCACAATTCGTCTCGTGGAATGGACCCGTCACAATTCGTGTCCTGGAATAGACGGGTGTACACGTTAGCATACTTCTGGTCCTAAAGCAGACTATGCGCTGCCACGACCCACAACGCCCGATGACATTTCACAATGTGGTTCACTGACCCGATGTGGTCAAATTTCCTTGGATGTTTCACTGGCTATTGGTATTTTGTTGAGGTGCAGTTTGTCTTCATACAGCCAATACCATTATCAGAAGCGCCGCCGGCACGGTCTGTCACACCGTGATGGGTCAGGGGACACGGTCTGTCACACCGTGACGGGTCAGGGGGCACGGTCTGTCACACCGTGGCGGGTCAGAGGACACGATCTGTCACACCGTGACGAGTCAGGGGTCACGGTCTGTCACACCTTGACGGGTCAGGGGACATGGACCGGCACAGCGTGGCGGGTCAGGGGACACGGTCTGTCACACCTTGACGGGTCAGGGGACATGGACCGGCACAGCGTGGCGGGTCAGGGGACATGGACCATCACGCTGTGACGGGTCAGGGGACACGGTCTGTCACACCTTGACGGGTCAGTGGAAATGGACCGTCACACCGTAAAGGGTCAGGTGATATGGATCGTCACACCGTAACGGGTCAGGGGACACGGTCTGTCACACCGTGACGGGTCAGGGGACACGGTCTGTCACACCTTGACGGGTCAGGGCACATGGACCGTCACACCGTGACGGGTCAGGTGGGCGTGCCATGCGTCATCGGCCGCACATGACTGGTCGGCAGCACATGACTGGTCGGCCGCACATGACTGGTCGGCAGCACATGACTGGTCGGCAGCACATGACTGGTCGGCAGCACATGACTGGTCGGCAGCACATGACTGGTCGGCCGCACATGACTGGTCGGCAGCACATGACTGGTCGGCAGCACATGACTGGTCGGCAGCTCATGACTGGTCGGCCGCACATGACTGGTCGGCAGCACATGACTGGTCGGCAGCACATGACTGGTCGGCAGCACATGACTGGTCGGCCGCACATGACTGGTCGGCAGCACATGACTGGTCGGCAGCACATGACTGGTCGGCAGCACATGACTGGTCGGCCGCACATGACTGGTCGGCAGCACATGACTGGTCGGCAGCACATGACTGGTCGGCAGCACATGACTGGTCGGCCGCACATGACTGGTCGGCAGCACATGACTGGTCGGCCGCACATGACTGGTCGGCCGCACATGACTGGTCGGCAGCACATGACTGGTCGGCCGCACATGACTGGTCGGCAGCACATGACTGGTCGGCCGCACATGACTGGTCGGCCGCACATGACTGGTCGGCAGCACATGACTGGTCGGCCTGCCGGCAGTCTCACCAGTCAGCAGTCAGCGTTATCCCTCAGCATCGTGACACAGGTAGACCAGTCAACGTTATCCCTCAGCAGTGTGACAGGTTGACCAACAGCGGACAGCGGCGCGGCACGTCACATCTACGTCACAGATAGGTCACAGACTGTTGGCGGTGATAACAAATAACTCACAGATTTCACCGGGAGCAGCAGCACTGGTGTATTCCGCTTGCTTGTCACGGTAAGAGTCCGAACAAAGAGCCAAAACAAACCGAGGAGACCTTCGGTCTGGCGGTCACCGAGCTGCCAATTATATGGCAGCACAATCCACGTCACATAGCCCGGTTCTTCCACATACTCCCCACTTGAAATGGTACGCCAACATTTCGAAAATCAAAACTCATCCGCAGAGGCCCTCATCAGGCACGCACGTAACGCTCAGCTTTCATCACACCCGCACACGGTTCCTTGATACAAACACTTGAACACTTCAATCACTAGTCCGGTTCGTCACTGTCCTCAGCCGGCGATGCTTCGAGCGCGAACAACTTCCGGATCGGTCGTCCAGTCTCAAATCCACAAATCCACGCGTGAGTACAATAGCAGCACGAGAGCGTCCGTCACCACCGCGCAATAACGAGGTCACACGCGCCAGCGGCCACCGGCCGCGAGGTCCTTCTCCGTGCACCAGAACAACGTCACCCACTTGGGGCAGGCGGTTGGGTCGACCCCTTGGCGAGACGTTCCAAGTTCTCAACGCTTCCAGATACTCAGTGGTCCAGCGTGAGATGAGGTGATCGCACACCCGCCTCCGGTGCCTCCATGCCCTGGAGACTGATGTAACAGTGAGGGATGGACACAGGACTCCGCGTATGGTGGTAACGCCGAAAAGGAGATGAGCGGGGGTGATCACATCTTCCCCATTTCCTCCGGTTAAGGGACGGAGGTTCAAATAAAATGCAAGTTCATACAGGGTGACAGCCAGTGCCTCAAAGGTCAGGTGAGACAGGTGAAGGGTTACACGGAGAGCACTCTTCGTGACGCCAACCAATCGCTCCCAGAAGCCTCCCCACCACGGGGCTGCTTCAGGGATATAACGCCAGGTCACTGCTGGAGGGATGAGGTTCTGAACAGCATGGAAGGATCTCGCGTTATCACTCAACGCAGGCTAGTGACCTGCGCTTACTTGAAATTCCTCGTTCATGGGGGACAATTGCAACCCCCAATTCCCATCACGAAAAGGGTTCAAACGTTTGCCCGCTCCTCACGGAGAGGGACGTAGAACGGCGCGCTGACCACTTCAGTGTAACACGCGTGCAGCCCAGAACATCTAAGGGCATCACAGACCTGTTATTGCTCCCTTTCCTTCGGCTGGGACGCCGATGATCCCTCTAAGAAGCGCGCCGCAGTCGCATAAGGACTAGCGGCGTCAAGTTTAATAGGCCAGAGTCTCGTTCGTTATCGGAATAAACCAGACAAATCACTCCACCAACTAAGAACGGCCATGCACCACCACCCACTGAATCAAGAGAGAGCTATCAGTCTGTCAATCCTTACGGTGTCCGGGCCTGGTGAGTTGTCCCGTGTTGAGTCAAATTAAGCCGCAAGCTCCACTTCTGGTGGTGCCCTTCCGTCAATTCCTTTATTTTATTTTATTTTATTTTATTTTATTTTATTTCGATTTTCCGCCGATGGCAGACGGATTCAAAGGGGGGTCGGACGGCGACGAATCGCCGGCCGACCCCAACAAACACGGCGCCTGCCATACGGCGGATCTGGACTTTGAACAAAACAGAACAAACGAACAAAAACAGACAACAACAACAACTCGCACGCTCAATCGTGCGCGCCGCGTGCGGCGCGCTCCCTGACGGGGACCATCGGCGTCCCAGCCTTTGGACGACTTTTTGTTTGACTTTTCATCATCATATCCGCATCCCAATCATCATCATCACCGGCCTCCAACCTTCATAGCCATTCCAACAATCCAACAAACCATCCTCTCCGCCCTCGTCCGTCATCGTGCCTCAACAACCAAAACCATCAACCACCAGGCACCCGACATGTACGGACAAGAGCACAAAACAGACAGTCCCAGTGACGCGCCGGCTCGCCGCTGATGGCCATGGACTTTATGCCGACGCGTCTACCCGCAGCTTTGGCATTCTCGGCGGGAGTCATGGCCGCTGACTAGCTGGGATGGTCTTGCTGCTTTAGTCAGCGACCACCCGTAGCGAATGCGGACCAGACAAGCGATGAACCTCTCAGGACCCCCACTTGAAGACGATCAAGGTCTCGTCTCGTGGAGATCCCGAGAGATTTTAACGGCCGCTGAAAGGTCTCGGTGAGTATCAGGCCGCGGCTGCCGATCACGACGGCCTCAGACATCACTTCCGCGACCCGATACTTAGCTTTAACTGCCCGAAAGAAGGCTTCACTACCATATTTGCGAATTTTATCTTTTCGGCGGCTGCGCAAGACGTCGGCGTTGTAATCATAGGGGACCGTGAAGTCCACTATGACCGCCGACGTCCGCCCCTCCGTCACCAGAATGGTATCTGGGCGGAAGGTTTCGCCACCTACTTCGATTACGGGCTCTCGATGGACTGAGTCGTGCGTACCTCGACGCCACAAGTTCTCCACTTCGTGGTGTAGCCAATTGTGGCGTCTAATATACGCAGCCCGTAGTTCGCGGCAACCGTTGAAAGCGTGTGCTTGAGTCTCTGCAAAAGCACCACACCTTCGACAGGGCCGGACCGGCATCGATCGACCTCGATTCAAATTGGTACGGACCGGGAGATTCTCGGAGACGGCCTTGGTCAGGTGGATAAATTCCTGACCACTTAGGCTGACCGACGGATCGGTCAGCCACCGGTTTCCCCACCGTGAGGCGCCGGTGTCAAATCGGCTCCCCACGGCGGTTCTCCGGTATTTTGCCGCCTCCACCTTCGGGCCTCTCAGCTTATGTTTCATGAGACCCTTAGGTGAGACATCCTCCAGGCGCAGATGTTCGCGCCAATAAGCTATCTCGGCTTGGACGGGCCCCGACCCGGCGGCTAGGGACTTTACCACCGTATCTCTGCTCATGGTGAGCTTCACTAACCGCCGAGTACGCATCAAAGCAACAGTCTCTCGGAACGAGCCGATGTGGAGCCCGCCATCCTCCGACCTCAGATGGAAAAACGCCGTAGGTGTTCCCGGCGGGAGGTGGAGGATGCCTCGAATAACTTTATGGAGTGCGCGGTCTAGGTGCCGCAGAGATTGGTCAGAGATATTTCCCAAACGCAGAGTATGCTGATGGTTCGGCAGGACGTGCGCTCTGAGCAATGCCAGCTTCTGTGCTGGCTTGAGCGCAGCCTGTCTCACCAATTTCATGTCCACGAGCAGCTGCTTCACCTCGGCTTTGTTACAGCCGAGAGGAGTCAGCTCCAACCCTAGGTACTTTACCACCTCTCCGACGCCTCGGTTTTTAATCGGGACGCCGTTGAGATGGAAAGTAGACCCTTGGATGACTTTCAGGGTCTTTGTCCCTAGAGCCGGCGCAAGTCTGATCACATGCGACTTGGCCGCGTTAACGCGCATATTCCGGTCTGAGAAAAACCTCTCTGTGACACCCAGCAATTGGCGCATCCCGTGCCCGGTGCCCGAAGCCAACACAAGATCGTCTGCGAAGGCCAGAGCATTGTATCCAGAATTCTCCTCGCCATTAGGCTTAAGCACATGTCGCTATCCCAGGTCCCCAATCAACTCATCGATGACCATATTAAAGAGCATCGGGGACATGGGGCAGCCCTGTTTAACCCCACGGTTCATTGGAATGGGCGATGTCCTGCCCTGAGCGCCACCGATCGTAGTGGTGACTCCTGAATACAGATCGAGAACAATGTCACTGAACCTTTGCCCTACACCAAACCGCCTCAATGCCCTGAGAATAGAATGGTGGGACACTTCATCAAACGCCTTCGCGACGTCCAAGAAAGCTAGGTTCAGCTCTCTCCTCTTAGATTTACAGAGACGTAACGACTCACTGAGCACCATACTTCCCCCGGAGTCCATACACTCTGATTTCTCCGGGAAAGCTGCCCGCACAGTCCGTGTAGTGACCGCTGCGGATTGCTGGTCGACATCGTTTACGGTTAGAACTAGGGCGGTATCTGATCGCCTTCGAACCTCTAACTTTCGTTCTTGACTAATGAAAACATTCTCGGCAAATGCTTTCGCAGTAGTTCGTCGTGCGCCGGTCACAGGATTTCACCCCTCGCGGCGCAATACGAATGCCTCCGTCAGTCCCTATTAATCATTTCCCTTCGACTCTCAAAACCAACCAAATTGAGCCAGGGACGTATTCTCCAATTCCATGAATATGTATACAGGCATTCAGAGCCTGCTTTGAGCACTCTAATTTGTTCAAGGTAACGTTGCCGGTCGCCAACAGGCCCCACCGAAGCGCGGCCCGTCGACGGATCCGGCCCGATTGAATGCGGCCAGCCGATATTTGGGAGCCCGGCGGCCGACGCGTTGCCGCGACGGTACCGGGCATACCGGACCGGACACGCACTGATATCCAACTACGAGCTTTTTAACCGCAACAGCTTTAATATACGCTACTGGAGCTGGAATTACCGCGGCTGCTGGCACCAGGCTTGCCCTCCAGTCGATCCTCGTTAAAGGATTCACGTTGTACTCATTCCGTTTGAGAGATCTCGGTTAACGAGACCTCTGTAAGGTATTTATTGTCACTACCTCCCTGAACTGGGAGTGGGTAAGTTACGCGCCTGCTGCCTTCCTTAGATGTGGTAGCCATCTCTCAGGCTCCCTCTCCGGAACCGAACCCAGATTCCCCGTTACCCGTCAGAGCCACGGTCAGCCACTAGCAAACCGTCGAGAGCTGATAAGGCAGATATTTGAAAGGCGCGTCGTCGGTACAAGACCGTACGATCCACACAATGTTACTGTGATTCATCGAATAACGACCACCGTTACGGCGATCATCGGTTTTCAGCCAATAAAAGCGCCCCGCCGACCCCGAAAGGCAGGACTGGGGCTCGGTTGCATGTATTAGCTCTAGAATTACCACAGTTATCCATGTATCACTGTCTCGGCCAGTAAATAATAACTGATTTAATGAGCCATTCGCGGTTTCACCTTAGTTTGGCTTGTACTGATACATGCATGGCTTAATCTTTAAGACAAGCATATCACTACTGGCAGGATCAACCAGGTATCCAACACACGTCCTCGGCAAAGCTGAGGAACGGGTCGCATACGATAGCACGCGACGGCGCCGAAGCGCCGTCGCTCGCCATTTGTCTCGCACTTCCAGTCGGCACGCGCACGCGCGAGTCCACTGCACAGCACTGCAACGAGCGATCTCGTCTGGCACCCCCCGTGCATCCGATGTGATCGGATAGGGCCACGTTTGTCGAGAGAACTACATCGGCGGTTCTCATCGCGCGTCCAAAGAACGAACCGTTGCGTCGGGCGGACGTGTGTCGACCACACCTGGGCCGCGTCCCCGCGACGCTAGTCTGCTGTCTGAACGTTGCACACGTCAAGCGGCGAAGATCGCCATGTGCACGCCTCACCAGTGCGCGACTGTTGCCAGCACACGCCTGTGAGGATGGTAGTTTCGGGAGGTGGCGGCATTCTCCCCCGATGCCTGAACCACGCCACCGCAATGGGGGGGGAATTTAGGAGGGACACCTTCGGGATGGACCATGCCATGCGGGACGATGTGGTAGGCCGAGAAACCAAACCGAGAAACAAACAAACCATGAAATTTGGCAACATGACCTCACTTGACCGGACGTCATTTTAAAACCGGATTTCGCAGGGAACATCTCAGATAGCCACACGACGCGCAATTGATGAGCGCATTCGTGTGATATTTTTTCACCTCCGTAAGTCGAGGGATGCGCCCATGAGGTTCATTTAAGTTCGGTGGTTGAGAGGGCCATTTTTGCGAAAAAGTGGCCCTCTCGACCCCCGACCTGGCCCTTACAACCGCATTTGGTTAGGTTAGGTTGGGTTAGGTTAGGTTAGGTTAGGTTAGGTTAGGTTAGGTTAGGTAAAAACGACAAATCCGAAATTTGTGTAGAATTTGAAATCGGTGGTCGTGAATCATTTTGAAATTTTGAGATGAAAAAAAAAAATCGAGAAAAAAAAATTGGGTTTTGGGGGTACCCTTGGCGGTTTTCTAGCCCCCCCAAAATTTGGTTGGCGCTCCGTATGGGCATATCCGCGCTGCATGCGTTGCCGCCAGGGGGTTTATATACCTTTTTGGTCCGCAATTAACTTTCGTCACTTTTGGTCCCAAGAGTTAACCCAACCTAACCTAACCTAACATAATCGAAACCGTCCAATCTGAAGCATGCCCCGTCCAATTTGACGAATGCGATTTTGCCATTGTGAGGGTAATGGCGACTCGATTTTTCACAGGAAAATGCTTATTAAGCAAAGCCTAACAAGATTTTCAGGATCTCACCATTCTTAAACAACTCATTAGGACCTACCGGATCGTTTGAATATAAATATTCGCTGAACTAGGTTCGTTTGAACGCGTACACCTCCTGCATTTTCGGCGGAAAACTTTGAATGAAGAGGAAGGTAAGTAAAAATCACTTAGGTTTTATTAGATTTACAGGCCATAGGCAAGAAAACGATGCTGATTTCGAAAATCACAACCTAACTAAACCTAAGTGAGCCATTTCGGTAGTTCTGAAGTAGCGCAAATAGTTGAAGGCACCGTATACGATATGTATATACTCTGACAATGCACTTAGCTCGTGATTTTTGGTCATGATAGTCAACATCGCGGAACAAAAGATAAGAAATTACAAATGTGTTGCCCTACATTCCTGGAATCGAAATTTAATTTTATATCGTTTGGTTATTCCAGTTTTTCGAATAACCAAATATGTAAAAAGTTATGAGCATTTTTCTAATTTGTGCTGATGAAAATTCACAATATGTGAATAAATACGTGATTATAAAGCAAAAATATCATTACACCCCATGCCTCGGTGTCTTCGTTTTTTAGTGATAGCTACTTTTGTGTCTCGGAAGGTCAATTTTAAGTTCAAATTTTGACCCATTTATACGATACTAAGGGTGATCAATTATATTTCAGAAAAAAGACCGTATTTTTCTCATGCGCATCATCACTCTTGACAATATTTAAAGTCACCGTTTCGTACGATGGCATTGGGATTTAGAAGTCATTGCAAAAAAGACACCAGAAAACATGCTAAAACTAATGGCCTGTTTGCATCCTCCGTTCTCCCGTTCAACCGAACGGGTGATGGTCTATGTAGTATAAAATGAGAGCCTGATCCTTCCTCTATTCATTTTGCGTTTCCATTGATGCCCTTATTGGGTAAATACGCCGATGCAAATTAGTTCCCTGTCATCTGATTTTCTCTCAGAGTGCATTCCCCTGGTAGTCGCCGTGGACGCGTTAACAATAAATGGGGACCTAAGCTGAGCGTCCAATCTGACGAATTTCTGCCTTCACCGTGCTAGAATATGGTATCGTACTCGGGCGGCAATCTCTGGCGCACAAGAAGCAAAAGGGGACTTTTGATAACAATCGCTCGGAACATGTATTGCATTCATTCGATTGTAGTGTTGGCTTATTCAAGAATTGAGTTAAGTCGACACGTACCGTAAGTTTTGGATCAATGAGTGTGGAATAGAGATATAGTGCACTTTGTAATTACTAACATATATGATATTTGATATAAGCCAAATGGATCATATGCTAGTTATCAAGCGACCATGTGGCAGACCTGGGCTCCAACATGGAAAGCTACATTACTGTACTGGATAGTCTGTTGTCGATGAAGCTGAAATCTTTGTGCAATTTGAAGGTAATTAGGGTGTAGGAAAGCTCTTAAGTGGGTACTGCTGCAGTCATCACCTGCATGCATAATTTAGGTTCAAACAAGACAATTTATGCAGGGTCAACAACATTGTATTTCATCAGGTGCAGCTTACTCTCACCTGGTTCTCTCACCTGGTTGGTGGTTCTGTACGCACCACATTCCGTTACATTTTGAGTGCAAGCAACCTAGCGTAGGAAGTGCAGAAGATCCTGGGTCAACATGTCTCTCACATAACGTTCACTGGGGAGGGGGGTCGGCCACCTAAGATCTGAAACTAGAAGCACAAAATTTGGAGGAATTACAGCTGTCGTGAACTTGCTGCAGTATACATTTCATGACCCCAGGTCTTCAGGGTCAAATGAGGTCACAATCGGCCTCCACTCCACCCCAGCCAGCACTGCCTGTACATACAGAAAGTATGAGCGTTCCACTGCCGAACGGTAGATAGAGACCGTTCATACGTACGCTCGCTATGTACATTGGTACAGACCGTGTGTGCTGCCGTTATGGTCGGTAGTACAGACCCATTGTACGATCGTTACGGCCAGCGACTGATTCCTTGCATACTGAGCTAGCAAAGTCCACTGGTGCCATTTTTAGGCTTCCAATAGCATTTGGCTCAATAAATCCATAAGGAAGTGACTTTCAATATTTTTTTTGCAGTTAAACTAGCATTTTTTAGTGGCTACTAATAACTTGTACCACCACATCTATAGTGAGGTAATCCTGCACAACATTTTTGTGTTCAGAATACACACACCACTACAAAATAATGATCTGTTTTAAAGTTGCTCTTTGGAAGTGGTTATAGGATATGCACTGTTTTAATATGGATAGCTTGCTCATTTTTGTGTTCAGTAAACAAAATTCAATTACTGGTTTGACCATACAGAAGCAGTAGTAGAGCTATTTGTTGATTAATATCTTAGGTGTTCAGAACCCCCCTCTTCCCCTATTTGTGTATGAGCAATTTCAGTATTATTTTGATTAAGGTGTTGATGAGATGAGTGTTGCACACATTTTAGCTCTATAAAGCAAATAAAGGGGCTAGGTTAGGTTAAGTTTTTATATTGGACAATTTTTAGAAGAAATGTTCTTTTAATCTTAAAAAGGAGGTTAAGCTAAGCTAGGTTAGGTTAGGCTATGCTACATTTTTCCATTTTATGAATTGTTTCATGTTATATTATTTAACTCCAAGCTCCTTGTTTGGTTGGTTAGTTATTTGGGCTATAGGGTGCACTGACCACATTCCCCTTGTTTGGTGTTATTTTGCTTGCCATCCAAAAGTAAGCATTTGCAGAGTAAATGAGTGGTCATATCATCTTAATCATATTCATTGACATTGCATTGCACAATACATTCCAAGAATTCATAAAGCACATTGAAGCACAAACTTACTGTAAGATCTTGCTGTTTTACCAAAAAAGGTGGTCAGGATAAGTTGAATTATGTTAGGTTATGCCAGATTTTTATATCACATGTTCCATTCTTCTTCGTTTTATATTGCCACATTCAAAACCCACAGTTTCGTATTGGTTTGTTCATCAGCTGAAAAGTATGCAGTTGTATCATAAATGAATAGTGACGTGTGAATCACTTCAGAAGCACGTTTCTTTCCTTTCTTTTCCTTTCCTTTCCATTCCTTTCTTCCGATATTCTACTATTCAGTCCAGCACTACCCAAATAACGGGCAACAATCAGGAAGACATGTGCCGTATAAAATCAAACCACATATTTATCCTTAAATGTTGAAACATCCATTGTTCAAAAAGTGATTATAGACAAATATTTGTCCTGTATTCATAAGGCTTGGTCACCCAGATTGCAGTGCATGGCAGACCATGAGCACTAACAAATGCATGCTTGTGCACCAATATGCACCAAGAAGGAAAAGCCATGCACACCAAACCCAAGGACACCTGTCAACCATGCTGTCTGGCTGCTAATATTATGTGCCATTTTGAAGCTTAAAATGAATATTTTAAGCTTCACTTTCATTCAGTATTTCTGTATTCCAACTTACCCTTAGTTCAGAATGAAATATAACTCACACTGCTAGCTCTGCACCTACATCACACCTGGATGATGTTGAGCTGTTGGACACTGCTGCTTTGCTGTTAACCTGTAAGCTTGCATATATTGGTTTATTTAATGACTATTTCAAGTGCCATTCCATCACCAAAGTCAAACACTGCCACAAGAAGTGTATTTGTTAAATTCCAATCCTGTGCAATTTACCCAGCATTAACTGTGTGTATCTCTCCATCACACAATTACATCTGCTGCTACGATTTATGTGTTGGTAATTCATGTTCCAGATGTTTGCCATCAATCACTTACATCAGGAGAGAACAAGGAAGAGGAAGAAAGAGTATTTGGTCGTATGGAAATGCTATCCCCAGAGGTATGGAGCACCATTTCAATGCATATATCAAACAATTTCTGTATTGATCAGCTATTGTACGTTACCTTCTATTTATGAATATAATTCAAGTAGGGTAATGCATGTATCCTATGTATCATTGTGAACCGATTAAAATGTATGTGGGAATCCAGACCTTTATGTTTATAATAAGGGTACAAGTCTGTCTTAATTTTTTTTGCATGAAGTGTGAAACGGTGAAACCAGTATGGTGGGATGTCAAAATATATCATGAAATTAGAATGCAAATTATGCCAATTCAAATATCATTTCAGCCATTCAATCTCAAGTTTGAGCAAATATGTAGTGTACTCATAAGTGCATGTATTTCATTTAATTTGGGTGACACCCAATAAAGATATACCTATTCTATTGATAACTATGGCAATACCATGGTATCAACAGATGGCATTGTTTAACAAACCATATCATACACGATCTCTGTACCTGGAATTGTGTTAAAAAATATTGTTCATCACAATATGTAATGGTGAGAATAGGCATGATACTTATGCATGGATTACTCTTAGAAACAAGTAAATGAGACTTCATAAGCACATATCAACAAGCATGATGCCAACACTTCCTTTGGATGTCTATGCAGTGCTCCGAAAGTGGCATATTCTACCCTATTTCACGAATAATTTGCCACTGGTACAAGCTCATGTCGGTCCTGACCGGCAATTTGTGGTCCAGATTTTTATCCTTGCATTTGACAAAGTAGTGTGTGTGTGGGCATGTATCTCTGTGTGGTGGAGTTCCGTGTGGCTTCACTTATTCTGATGCCAGCTGGATATCCACAGCACGGCTCCTGAAGCCTCCGACGCCGAAACAGCAGCGGTGGGGAGCTTGGTGGTCCTCAACGTGCCGGGTTTGATTCGGGTCGAGGTACGTAGCATATCAAACTGTGTATATCCTCTTGGGCAATATTAAATTATATATTTCCTGGCCTGAATATAGTGTGTTCAGAACGAATATGAGCTTGTGTGTTTTTTTTTGTTTTTGGGGGATCATTTAATTTAAAACTTTTGTGTTGAATAGGCCAGCCATGTATAGGAAGTTCTGCATAGTTGATCTCGCGGAGCAATTATATGGGATGATGTGCAATCAGAGCTGCTGTCTAATCTTTGAATATCATACCATGGAGTGCTACCAGGTACTGTACTGAACGTTTCGCTGGGGACTATTTGATCTTGTTAATGCAACTTTTTTTGGTATGTGCTGATGTAGCTTTAATCACCTTTTTGTTCGTGTTTTCTTTTCTTATTTTTTAAAAAACATTTGGTCATTAAGTTCACTTTAAAGTTTGAATATATTACTTAATGTTTCCACAAGGAGAATGCATGAGTAAGTTAGAGTATCGAAATCACAGTATAAACATGAGAAAGCTGCTTCAATATAAAGGCTTTTGTAGCCAGGGGTTTTATCGAGATGCAATAATTAAATACAGAAGTGCATGTTGTACACGCTGAGAGATTCAATTATCGCTAACGTTGCGGTCCAGTCTCGTCTAAGCGCTTTATGTCCACTCACCGCCGAGTGATGGGGGAGCTCTTCCGATTCGCCATTTGTTTGGGTCGCTGGTGGAAAGGCTGTTCAATATTCGATATTTATATTCGTGCAAAAAGCACGAATGTCATCATGTCGACCCACTAAAAAATTAGAACACGGTTCAAAATTCGCAGATATTCTACTTAGGTTCTTCAATTTTCAGTGAACAATACCCTGCGTAGCTCACCAACTACTGAGGGTCAAAATACGTGAACCGAGCTAGCGCTGGGGAAAGACCCTGTTGCTAATCAACCCCGGGATGGGTCACTCATTGGCTATCTATACCCACTGCTGAGTGTGTATTCGATTCTACAAGAATTACTAGCACGTTGGTGATACTTCGCAGAAAGCTGTACTGCCCTCTCGCCACCTGCAGTTACACGGACTTAGCCGCTAACGGACGAAGGGCAAGGCAGCGCCTTTCCAAGCATGTGGCGTGTCACCACCCGGGCCTCCCATCGGACTACCGCAGGAGGGTAGACATCACTGGTGAGTGCTGCTGGGAGTTATTCACCGAACTAGGCCTTCCATTCCCTGAATAACAGTAACAAGTTAAACTTAGGTATGTAAACAGATTAAAGGTGTTACGATTAAACATGCTGCCGTCATATTCTCGGCTGCATCGTTTTCCAGTGCTGGTCCTGAGATGATGCGTTATTCACCAGCGACCGAGGGGGTGGGGTGCTTCCGAGAAGTCCTCAGCTGACGGGAGTGGTGACGGGAGGGCTTCCAAGAAGTTCTTAGCTGGTGGGAGTGATGACGGGAGTGATTCAGCCACTCTTTTAAGCCGAGCCGCTTATAAGCTTAATAGTTGCTTCAGGAGAAGGAAAGGAACGGCTATTGAGTGCGAATTGCTGTTATTTGAAGCATGTGCCAAGCGTTCTCCCAATTACGACGATCGTTAAGAACTGAAGTCATCAACTCTGTGGAAGTATTTAATGTCCGGTTACTTCGCTGTGAATTATGGATGGCATGATTACCGTGGATGCATTGCATCTGTCACAGGTGACCATAGACGTAGGAACGTCTCAAAAGTGGGTGGGCCAGGGTCAACAGCAGAGGCGTACCCAGGAATTTCGCAAAGTACCATGGTTGAGCGCTTTTGGATAGAGAACCCGAAAATGTTAATAGTGAGCACGCAACTTTCACCGCTAGGGGGGGGGCAGGCCCCTGGGGGCGCCTATGGCTACCAGCAACATGTGATACTGAGAAACAAAATATCATCACATCATAAGTACTTTCAAATTCCCACTTCCTCGCTGAACATGTAACTCTTCAAGACTGGTGAATTCAATAATAGGTTTATCTTCCTGGTGCAATGGAAACAATTGGTTCCTATTACTGTTGAAATACAATTTATTCAACTTCCGCTATGTGCGTGTGTGTGGAGAGCACAAGCTCATTACAGCCTCACTAATGTATATGTGGTGTGCCCTAGTTTCCATGAATTAGTACTTTACGTCACTAAGATGTCCCCCTTGTAAATGTTCACTGATGTTGAGGAGAAATAATAAGTAAGAACGTGACTTACTTGCTGCCCCATGGCAAAAGAAGTCTCATGATTGATGCTTGAGCGGTTGAGAAACAGGAAAGACGGATGTGATCGCTGATTTATAATTGTTTGATTCGGTGTGTGACAGACCACGATTGGCAGCCTGACAGACTGGCGCAAAGATAAACGCAATAAATAAAAATGCATGTTATGGTGTTCATCCTCAGGGCTTAGCTCCAACACATAGGTGATCAGTCAACTCTATCATCCCTGTAGTACACATCATGCATCTTAGAATATCCGCCACTTGAAACGAAATGCTACAACATGTGGCACCCGGCTGAAACGGAATGTAACCGCTTATTTTGGGGACCAACAATTCAGTGCAAACAAAGCTGACAGGTGACAACACACGGCACCTCATAAAGTCATAACATGTTGAGACTTAAGAGACACAAGGCCCTATCCTGAATTCAATTCGATGATTAGTTTTCTTCTCACGTTTTCTGATGGCTAAGAAATCCGGATAACCGCTGAGCTTTGATTCACCTCATCCCTTTGGTTAAATACGCTGTCAAATTGGCTACCGAACTGAGGCTCTAGTTAGGTGTTCTTTTTTGGACCTCTCCGTTTTTCTTTGTCTACGGATGTGTTTTAGGGCTCGAGCCAATTTTTGTGCGGGGCCCAGCACATTTTTGCGACCCGGCTTTTTTTATTAGAAAGTTTTGTTGTTGTTTTTTGTGCATCGACGATATTGTTTATGTATCGGCTCGTTTTCGCAGACCCCAAAGTGTTTATTTAATACGGGTCTTTGTGTGCCTTATCTTGGACCGTGCCTCCAGCAGCAGTCGTTAGCCTGTTTTTCATGCCCCGGTGTGCTCTCAAGGCCCCGGTGTGCTTTGAGCCCCGTTGTGTTTTGCTTTTTAAACTACCGGTGTGTTTATTTAGAGGTGCAACGCATGTTTTGAGGCCCTACCGCATCTTGCCAGACTCGGTACACTTTGGAGGGCCCGGTACATTTCCGTCCTCCAGTTGTGCTCTTAGGGTCCCGCTGTGTTTATTTGGGGTTCCTCGCTCACATTTGTCGGACCGCAGCACGATATTGGGGGATCCGGTATAATTTATCGAGGTCCCGTCACGACTTTTCGGGCCCAGGCGCGTGGTTCCGGGGGATCCGACGTAGTTTTCTGGGCACGACGCATTTATTTGGTGACTTCTTCTGAATTATGTAAAGTTCGAGCCACGCCCTAATTTTTCGGGCCCCGGGGACATTTTTTATTCTGTCCCACCGCTTTTTTAAGCTCCGGTACGTTTTTCGGTGCCGTATGCGATTTGGTAAGGCATCCGGTGGTATGTTTGTGCTAAGGAGCGATTTTCATGGCTCGGACATTTATTTTTCTGAATCTCTCTATTTTGAAAGGCTTCGGCTTAATTCTTGTCGGGTCCCGATGCGATTTTGTGGTTACGCTCTCCTCTCTCTCTTCTCTGGGATTCGCCTCTGAGCTTCATTTTCGTTTCCGTCCCTTCTTCCATTGTCAGCTTCTCGGCGCTGTATCTCTCCTCCTATGACAGACGTCTGCATAGAGACGTACAGACGTCTGCACAGAGCCTCCCTCGTCTCTCTACTCTCTGCTCTCTCCTCTCTCTTCTCTCCACTCTCCTCTCTCTCTCTCTCTCCCCTCTCTCCTCTCTCCTCACTCTCTCCTCTCTCCTCTCTCTCTATGACAGACGTCTGCATAGAGACGGACAGACGTCTGCACATAGCCTCTCTCCTCTCTCCTCTCCTCTCTCCTCTCTCCTCTCTCCTCTCTCCTCTCTCTCCTCTCTCTCTCCTCTCTCCTCTCTCCTCTCTCTCTCTCTCTCTCTCTCTCTCTCTCTCTCTCCTCTGGGATTCGCCTCTGAGCTTCATTTTCGTTTCCGTTCCTTCTTCCATTGTCAGCTTCTCGGCGCTGTATCTCTCCTCCTATGACAGACGTCTGCATAGAGACGGACAGACGTATGCACATAGCCTCTCTCCCTCTCTCCTCTCTCCTCTCTCCTCTCTCCTCTCTCCTCTCTCCTCCTCTGCTCTCTCCTCTCTCTCTCTCTCCTCTCTCTCTCTCTCTCTCTCCTCTCTCCTCTCTCCTCTCTCCTCTCTCCTCTCTCCTCTCTCCTCTCTCCTCTATCTTCTCTCTTCTCTCTTCTCTTTCCTATCTCCTCTCTCCCCTCTCCCCTCTCCTCTCTCCTTTCTCCTCTGGGATTCGCCTCTGAGCTTCATTTTCGTTTCCGTTCCTTCTTCCATTGTCAGCTTCTCGGCGCTGTATCTCCTCCTATGACAGACGTCTGCATAGAGACGGACAGACGTATGCACATAGCCTCTCTCTCCTCTCTCCTCTCTCCTCTCTGCTCTCTCCTCTCTCCTCGAGTGGTCTAGGGGTAAGATGCTCGTCTCACAATCGAAAGGTTGTGGGTTCGAGTCTCACCTGTCGCTACTCTTCGCCCGCGACCAATTGGCGTGAGAGATTGGCGACGCTACATGACTCAACGGTCGACGTGTCGTAAAACCAATAACCAACCAACCAACCTCTCTGCTCTCTCCTTTCTCCTCTCTCCTCTCTCTACTCTCTCCTCTCCTCTCCTCCTCCTCTCCTCTCTCTCTCCTCTCCTCTCTCCTCTCTCCTCTCCTCTCCTCCTCTCTCCTCTCTCTCTCTCTCTCTCTCTCTCTCTCTCCTCTCTCTCTCTCTCTCTCTCTCTCTCTCTCTCTCTCTCCTCTCTCTCTCTCCTCTCTCTCTCTCTCTCTCTCTCTCTCTCTCTCTCTCTCTCTCCTCTCTCTCTCTCTCTCTCCTCTCTCCTCTCTCTCCTCTCTCTCTCCTCCTCCTCCTCCTCTCCTCCTCCTCCTCCTCCTCCTCTCCTCCTCCTCCTCCTCCTCCTCCTCCTCCTCCTCCTCCTCCTCTCTCCTCTCTCCCTCTCTCCTCTCTCTTCTCTCCTCTCTCCTCTCCTCTTACGCTAATTCGGCCATCGATGACAATTTTTGGGAGCCCCGAGGGGATTTTTTTTATGACGTCCACAATTCATGGGCCTACAGGCAGTATTTTTTGTTCCAAAGCGCGATATTTGGGGGCTTGGCGCTAGTTCGCGGGGCGCGTTGTATTTATCTGGGCCCTAACGCGATTTTGGCGTTCCCGGCGCAAATTTTCTGGCCCCTGTGCAAGTTTTTTGGCGCCCACTGTATTTATTTATAATCGCCAATTCTGGGTGCCCAGACGCGAATTTATGGGCCCCGGAGCCATTTTTGGGGACACCGGAGCGATTCTTGGGTTCTTTGGAACCCAACTCTTCAGGATGGAGAGGGGGTGGGGGGGATTTGCCTCTTTAGTATGGCACTGCGGCTGCTCAACGAGTTTTTTTTCAGCCGATGGCACCCTTCAGAGTAGAAAGGCCGTCAGGTGAACTTTCTTTCGGGACCTGTTCTAAATTTTCTGGTGCTCGGGTCGACTCGATAAACCCCCTTTGTGATTTCTTAGGGTCGACTTCTATTTTTGTAATCCTACTGCGCGATATTTGTGGGCCCCGGTACGATTCTTCGGGCTCCCGGTGGATTTTTATCGGTGCTCCAACGCGCTTCTTTCCGGGGCCCGACGCTTTTTTGGCGTCTTTGACGCAATTTTTGTGGCCGCAGAGTCACATTCCGGGTAGAAATCGAGTTCGGGGAAGCCAGCTGCGATCTGTGGGGCTCCGGTGTGACTTTTTGGGCCCCTAGTGTGATTTCCAAGGTGAGCCTCGCGACGTTTTTTGGTCTAAATGCGATTGTTCACTCTGTCGTCATTTGTTGGGATCCCAATCGCAAGTTTTAGTGGCCTCAACACGTCTTTGGGGACCCATGACGTCTTGGTTTCTTTTGAAGGGATTCCTGTGACCCCAGAGTGATTTTCCATGTCCGGACTGTTTTTTGTTTTTTTGTTTTTTTGCGCCGGCTTCATTTATTGGGTGTTCCCGATGTGATTTTCGGGGCACCGGTGTGACCTGTCGAGCCCCTAGCGTGATCTTGAGGGGCCCGGGCGCGACTTTTTGGTAATTTCAGGCTCAGCGTGATTTTCAGTGCCCGACCGAACCCTTTGGAAGGTCCCCGTTTGATTTTCAAGAACCCCGGCAGGACTTTTTTCGCCCCCAACGTAATTTTCGTGGCCCAGACGCAAACCTTTGAGGACCCCAACGTGATTTGGAGCGGCGCAGCCCGTATTTTTGTGACCCCATCGTGGTTTTCAAGGACCGCGGCACGATTTTCTTGTGTGCTCCCAGTGTGATTTTGAGCGGCCCCGGTCCTAATTTTTTGGGAACCCAGCGCGATTATCAGGGGCCCCGGCCCAACCTTTTGGGACCCAGCGTGATTTTGAGGGCCCGGCAAGACTTTTTGGCTCCCATCGTGATTTCCAGCGTGATTTCCAGGGGCCCGGCCAGGCATTTTACGGCCTTTACGTGATTTTCTGGGGCCATGGTGCGACTTATCGAGGTCCCGGGACGACGTTTTGGGGCCCCATCGGCCCGTCCCGCATTTTGAATCCCTCGGCGTCATTTTAGGATTTTTTAAAGCCAAATGATTCAATGTAATTTTCAGGGGCATTTTGGTGGGATATTGGCTACCCCTAGCGCGATTTTCGGGTCCCTTGCTTTTGGGTGCCTTTTTTGGGGCCCATACATGATTTTTATGGGCCCCGGAACGATTGTTGGGGACACCAGCAAGTTGTTTAAGGAGCCTGACGCTACTTTTCCGAACCCCGGCGCGATTATTGGGGGCCGATAACCTCTCAGTGGGGACTGCTTCAATGCCTCCCTTCGGTACGCCACTGCGCATGCCCCAATTATTTTATAGCTTAACATTGACGTTTATTGAGTACATCGCACAACATCGACTCTTCTATGCCCATTTAACTGCTTGCACCACAAGTAGTGCTCGGAAATACACACCCTGCGATTTGCCTAAATTCATCCCATTATCTTCGGGGTTCTTAAATAGCAGCCTGGACGTACACATCACTGGACGATGAAAAGCCTCGATAGTATTCTGCGTTGCAATTCAGTGTTTTAGTACTTTTACTCCAAATGTCTTCATTGAATAGATTCTTGGATCAGGGTCTTTGCTAAGCAGAGATGGTCACATGTACCACGAATCCACCAACTGGCCGAACCATTTCTGTTGAACGACATAATTTGAATTCAATGTTTAACGTACTGTTAATGCCACTACGCAGTTACCCAGCTGAAGATTCACTCGGGTCAGTTGCCATGCTCGTCACTGGTCACATCACTCTTCATATCACTCCCCATGTGATCTTGTCAGGTCGCAGCACGTGCGATACATCAGTATACCTCAATGTCGGCAGGGCATGGGTTAACCAGCCAGGCATGTCCAGACGTCTCCAACATTACCTTTGCTTTACTCTACGCAGCAGCGATGTAGCGTTCGACTCCCGTGTTCGGCTTAATAGTCTTCTTTTCATTTCAGCGTGTGTATGCGCGGACGGAGGCGGCTGCGGAGGGCCTAATCCTGCCGGTGTTTAGGCCGATCCTGCAGCCGCTGTTGCGCCCGCCACCGCCACGGTCACCGCCGTCGCCACGGTCACCGCCACTGCCGCGGTCACCGCCACCGTCGACACGGCCGGTCCTAGCGCGGCAACGACCATTGCTAGCTCCGGGGAGGCTGAACTGGCGAGGGCGCTGGCCAACTCCTGTACCTCGTCGCCATACAATGAGTGGTCGTTGTTGTGCTGCCATACAATCGAGCCATTGTGCAGCCGCTGCCATACAATCCAGTAGCCGCTGTTGTGCTCGACCGATAGACGCGCTTGGGTACCCGTTGTTTCGGAACACCAACTGGATGTGTTGTTCCCAGAGATGTCGTCCTTGTTGCGACAGACTGCGATGGCTCAGCGAGTCAGACGGATGGTTAAGGACTTGGTGCTGGAGGCGTGGTGGCAGGTGCATTACAGGTATACATTTGAGCAAGTGGTTTTTGTCATGAAAACAGGTCTTGAGAGCTTGTCCACGGGGCGGGGATGGCCGAGTGGTTAAGGTGTTGGGCTCTGGGTACCAAAAGTCCCGGGTTCGACACTCGCACCGCTCGGGACATTTCCCAATCCCGCGGTCCACCGACGAGGCAGTGAGGGCGGCGCCATTAGCCGTGAATGTGCAAAAAGCGAGTTTTACGTCAAAGAAGGAGAAGAAGGAGAGTTTTACGTCCCGCTCCACCTCCACAGTAAACTGGGCACTAGGCGAACCACTATAGAGACGCTGGAGAAACACCGGTCACTTGTCCCCACGTCGACAAGTGGCCGAAGTGGCCACATAATCAAAGTATCATCCACATATCAGCTCCAATGGCTTACATGCGTTTCACTTAGCTCAGAGTGATACAGATACAGACTTGTATTGAGCTGATCCACTATGAACTCGTGGCTATTACAACCTCGCGTTAATATGATAAAACAGTAGAACAGAAAAGGTCAATATCATAGAACAGTTTCACAGAGCTGTGAAGATTATATATTAGATTGTTAGACTTGTTAGATTATATATTACCAGCTCTGGTAATATATAATCTAACAAGTCATAAAATACAGTGGGGAGAGCAGCAATTCAGACCGTCTCGGGCGGCGCTCAGGTGGCGACCGAAGGTCGGCACGGGAAGTCGCAGCAGTTCGGGTGGTAACGAGTTACGCAGTGAATTCGTTTAAGTAAACAATGTTTGGTCAAACATGACACTGCTATAAACCAGGAATGCAAACCGCCTAAACATGCATCTAGATATAGGGCGTCGAAGATTCATTATAAAATACTTCGATTCATTATTCGGTAAGAGGTACGCAAACGCATGCGACGTACCGTAAAATATCCTAAGGGCCAGCAATGTTCGTAAGGGTACGTATGCATTCATAGTGGCCCATAATAAGCATTAGTTAAGGTCTGTAGACGTTTGCAGTGGCCCGTAGGCGTTCATAGGGACTCGCGCCGATCGTAAGAGCACTGCAATGTCCATAATGGCGCTTAGACGTCTGTAAGAGCCTGTTGGCGTCTGTCAGCGCCCGCAGAACTTCAAAGGGAACCGCGTCCGTCCGTAAGGACATGTCCATGATATTAGCAACGGATTCACATTCGTATTCAGCATCCTATTCGCATACTCTCCGATTTCGTTAAAAAAAAATCAGGATATGGTCTTTGTCGCTTGCAAAAGTAAGGCAAACAACAATTATTCAGTAGGAAGAGCGGTTCGATCTCCAGAGGTCAAGAAAGGTCCTTGGGGTCAAAAACGGGGTGCCGCATAAAATTAAAAGTGTTTCACTTAGCCGAATGATTCCAACGCCTAGATGTCCGCTGTCCAACAAAGAAGCAGCACATCGAATTACGTGACCTTCAATGTCACAGTTTAACCTCAGGTCACCAAAGTTGGTTTTACTCATGTACTATTGCCTATTTACGGGATACCGAATACAATCATGGTGACACATTGGATATGCCTTATGTTTGCAGGTGATAGTCTACATAGCACGTACATAGAGCACATCGATCAAAATGACTCGTTATGGTCACAGATTCATCGCCGTTCGCCAAAAATCCCCAAAATAGCAAATATACCAAATTCTTGTGTACCCGATAATTTCCGCAAAATTTTACTTGGCACCACAAAATAACACCCAGACATTGGGTATGGCTCATGGATGCAGCACATTAGAGCGTCTGGCCTACAATCTCATAGTTTGACGTATGTTCACAAAATATTGTCTTGACCTTGCACTATTGCCATCTACGGGGAACCGAATAATACCTTCCTAAATGCATTCATCGGCTGGACATTAGCGCGAAATAATCTCCCATCGGAGAAGAAAGCAGCACATCCAAGCATGCCACCTTCAAGGTCACCATTTGACCTCAGGTCAACGAAGAATTTTACATTACTCCCTATGGGAAAATCACGGGGTACCGAATAACATCTTCCGGAATACATTTATCGGATGGATATTAGCGTCGAATAATCGCCCACCGAGCAAGGAAGCAGCACATCCGAGCATGTGACCTGCAAGGTTGGACCTCAGGTCAGGTTTGATGAAATTCACAAAATGAAAGTGGTCCACTGGGGTACCGTATGTGGGCCAAACGAAACATTGAATGTAGACTATCTCAACACTGATGCATGCACTATCAATACAAGAAGCAGCACACCGCGTGACCTGACCTCTTTCGATGACGCATTTCATCAGGTAGCACTAGCATCCCATTCAGCAGCGCATTCAGCAACGCATTCAGAAACGCATTCACCAATATGCTCCGATTCTTCTGAAAATTTGACAGAACCTTCACAGTCATACCCGTATATGCATCCCCAAACTATTTTTTGCTACGACGAACCATTTCGCCTTCAGAGGCGAAAAGGTCAGCGAGGTCAAATTTCAGGTACCGCATAACTTGCCAGATAATTCACTTATTGGAATGATTCAAACGCTTGTACCACCGCTATCACGGTGACAAGCAGCACACCAAGTGAACTGCTCATTCGAGGTCACCATTTGACCTCAGGTCAACGAAAATTTTTACATTACACCATATGGGAAAATCACGGGGTACCGAATGACATTTTCCGGAATACATTTATCGGATGGATATTAGCGTCGAATAAATCGCCCACCGAGCAAGGAAGCAGCACATCCGAGCATGTGACCTGCAAGGTTAGCGTTGGACCTCGGGTCAAGTTTGATGACATTCAGAAAAATTAAAGTGGTCAACTGAGGTACCGATGTGGGCCAAACGAAACATTGAATGTAAACTATCTCAAAATGTCGACGGACAGCACCAGCATTGTCAAATGAATAGCGAAGTTGGTGTCAAATTTTCAGACGAATCGGAGGGTATTGGTGAATGCGTTTCTGAATGCGTTGCTGAATGGGATGCTGGTGCTACCTGATGAATTGCGTCATCGACAGAGGTATGGTCACGCAGTGTGCTGCTTCTTGTATTGATAGTGCATGCATCAGTGTTGAGATAGTCTAAATTCAATGCTTCGTTTGGCCTACATACGGTACCCAAGTGGACCACTTTCTTTTCTGACTTTCATCAAACCTGACCTGAGGTCAAACGCTGGCGTTGAAGGTCACATGCTCGGATGAGCTGCTTCCTTGCTCGGTGGGCGATTATTCGACGGTAATATCCATCCGATAAATGTATTCAGAAAATGTTATTCGGTACTCCGTGGATTTCCCGTAGGGTGTAATGTTAAAGTCTTCGTTGACCTGAGGTCAAATGGTGACCTCGAATGGGCAGTTGACTTGGTGTGCTGCATGTCACCATGATAACGGTAGCATAAGCGTGTTTCAATCATTCAAATAAGTGAATTATCCGGCAAGTTATGCGGTACCCGAGATTTGGCCTCCCCGACCTTTTCGCCTCTGAAGGCGAAATGGTACGTCTTAGCAATAAATCGTTTGGTGATGCATATACGGGTATGCCTGCGAAGGTTGTGTCAAATTTTCAGAAGAATCGGATGATATTGGTGAATGCGTTTCTGAACGCGTTGCTGAATGGGATGCTAGTGGTATCTGATGAAATGAGTCATCGATAGAGGTCAGGTCACGCGATGTGCTGCTTCTTGTATTGATAGTGCATGCATCAGTGTTGAGATAGTTTACATTCAATGCCTCATTTGGCCCACATGCGGTACCCCAGTGGATCACTTTCATTTTCTGAATTGCATCATACGTGATCTGAGGTCAAACGCTGACCTTGCAGATCACATGCGCGGGTGTGCTGTTTCCTTGCTCGGTGGGCGATTATTCGACGCTAATATCCATCCCATAAATGTATTTTTTTAAATGCTATTCGGTACCCCGTGATTTTCCCATGGGGTGTAATGTTAAAGTCTTCGTTGACCTGAGGGCAAATGGTGACCTTGAGGGTGACATGCTTGAATGTGCTGCTTTCTTGTCCGATGGGAGATTATTTGGTGCTAATGTCCATCCGATGAATGCATTTAGGAAAGTATTATTCGGTTTCCCGTAGATGGCAATAGAGCAAGGTCAAAACAATATTTTGGGAACATAGGTCAAACTATGAGATTGGAGGTCAGACGCTTCAATGTGCTGCATCCATGAGCCATGCCCAATGCCTGGGTGTTATTTCGTCGTGCCAAGTAAAACTTTGCGGAATTAATCGGGTACACAAGATTTTGGTATATTTGCGACTTTTGGGACTTTTTGGCGAACGGTGATGAATCCGTGACCATAATGGGTCATTTTGATCGATGTGCTCTATGTATGTGCTATGCAGACTATCTATCACCGGTGAAAATCAGGTATGTCAGATGTGTCACCATGATTTTATTCGGTACCCCGTAAATTGATACAGTGCATCAGTAAAAACAACTTTGGTGACCTGAGGTCAAACTGTGACATTTAAGGTCACATAATTCGATGTGCTGCATGTTTGATGGACGGCGAACATCTAGGCGTTGGAACCATTCGACTAAGTGAAACACTGAAATTAATGCGCTACCCAGATTTTGACCTGATTGACCTTTCTTGACCTCTGGAGATCGAACTGCTCGTCCTACTGAATAATTGTTGTTTGCTTTACTTTTGAAGCGACAAAGATGATATCCCGAAAAATTACGAAATCGGAGAGTATGCGAATAGGATGCTGAATGCGAATGGGAATGCATTGCTGACATCATGGACATCGTGAGGACAAGTAAATGTTCGTAAGGGCCAGTAGGCCTTCGTAAATGCCCATAGACGTGCATAAGAGCCCGTAGGCGTTCGTAAGGGCTAGAATGTGTTGTAAGGACCGACTACACCCTCGGTGGTCATAAACAGCGTTGTTAGCCTTTATATCTTCACCATGGCGATTCCGTAAACCATTACGTACGGACCCTTGCCGCCATCCTTCGAGTCGTGTCGAGTAGGAGCCCAAGTTCGAGTCGTGTCGTATAGGAGCCCGACAGCACCTACAAGCCTACGTCCCGTTCCGGATCCCACCTAATTTTTATTTTGTGGGATCTGACCACACCTGGAAAACTGGTAAACTTCGAAAAATGCATTTTCTTCAAGTTTTCCAGTTTCCGTATGAGGCAACCTTTCCATCGTGTTGCCACCATGGCCCGTCGCATGTCCGACGAGTTTTCTGTCCGACCTGTCCGAAAAAAACAATGTGCGGCTTGTGATTACCATAGAGAACACCAGGCTCCCTTCGATAACTACTTTATGTGTTATCACTCATAATGCCTGATGATTATGGCCAAGAATCGGTGTCCATGGAGCGAGATGTTTGTGCGCCTGTCTCTGCGGCTATAAGGGCAATGCATTCCAAAATGCGATGCCTCATGCTATTTCGACGCGAGCCGCGCACAGCGGGTGCAGCGAGTTGTCCAGAACAATGGTGCTAGCACCATTGTTCTGGCACCTCCGGCACATAGCACTCTTCCCCTCACCTCCCCTTCGTCTGATTTTCTGAAGTGACCGGGTCGTAGATTGTGTGCATATAATAATGGGACTCTCACACATCGTTGCTGGGCCTTGATTCTTACCTCGTAAAAATGTACGTGCTTTTACCTCCCCTCCCCTCCATTTCGGCTGATTTTCCCAAGCGACCGGTTCGTCGATTGTGTGCATATGATAACGTGACTCTCACCCATCGTTGATGGGTCTTGATTCTTACCTCCTAAGAATGTATGTGCTCTTGCCTCAGTACACTTCTGAGAGTTTATGAGGAATTTGCTAGATTCCCGCCCGCCGACATACATTGACGCTGATGTGTCGCCTACGTCTCTGACCCGCCGGGGACGCTGTCGCGCCGCAGAGGACGCCGGGTTCGGATGTGCAACTGCGACAATTTATTTTCTCTAGAACTAGCATGTCTGTCGACCCAACATGGAGTGCTGCCACTGCTGTTGCCGCATGGCTATCCAAAACTCACTTCTCCTCTCTTGTCCATTCACATCTCCCTTATCAGAACAGGAAAAGAGTGCATTTGTACCCCACCATTCGTAGCATATTACCTGCAAGAAATCACACTTTCTCACTCATATGAGACCCAAGTGCATGCACATGCAACGAGAACTTAAATACACAGCACTTCACTCAGATATGCATCGTTTTGCACACATATCCAGTCGGCGTTGGAAGTACCCCAACACAAATTCGGATTCGGAAGGCCATAGCTAAATGCACACGCCAGCCTTATACACAAATCAAATGTGTCTCACTGCCACTGTGGCCATCGTAACGAAGACGCAGCCCAATACTTGTTATAATGCACCTCATACATCCAACAGAGAAACTTTTTTTGCACATTTATTTACGTCTTTAATCTGTAACTTTAAACCTCCCTAATTCATGCAAACTGTGGCCAGTGGTCATTCTGGACGCCATCAAATTAAACGGGACCTAACCTCACCGTCCAATTTGAAGCCTTGTTTCATGAGGGAAATCCTTCAACAGTGAGATAAAATTTCATCATTCGTCAGATTGGACGGCTAAAATTAATTTACGGCGTTGGCCGTCCAATCTGACGAAATGCGTCCAATCTGAGGAATAAAATTAATTTACTGCGTCCAATCTGACGAATATTTCCTGAATTAAAAAAAAAAATGTTTTTTTTTTTTTTTTTTTTTTTTTTTTTTTTTTTAAAAAAAAAATACTACCTTTAATATACTAGGGGGTGGTTTTTTTTTATAAAAAAAAAATTTTTTCCGAATATTTCCTGGACAGATCGCAAGTCGTGTTTGTTATCTCAAACGTACTTTCATGACATACTTAGGACCATTGCATAATCTCTGAACAATTCTCTATCTATCAACATGATCTTACGTTCATTTATTTTTCTCTATGATGATCATATCGGGGAAGAAAGGTGCCCATGTTCAAAATCGTCCAATCTGAGGAAAAGGCGTCCAATCTGACGAAGTGAAATAACCTAACCTAACCAAACCTAACCTAATATGACCTGATCTGACCGAACCCAAGCAGACCTCATTTGATCCTACCCTGCTCTTTCAATTGACCCACCCTGCCCTTTTACCCTACACTCCATACCTTGCTTGTTTTGTTAGTGTGTACATAAGACCGATACCAGAGTTTGGGTGATGATTAAAACACTTTGTCAATATTGGTAGATGGCCTGCTACATCAAGCATGTACTACAAATCCTGTGCGTAAGATGGCTTTTTATGTATACTCTGTCTCGGAAGAATGGCCATGTCATAAATATGCCAGTACGACTTGTCGCTCTATTTTGCTTAATATGGGAATTTGGTTACTTTTTATATTCGTCCTTAACCTAACCTATCCTCATGGGTGGAGAATCGTTTTCAAGGTTGGTGTGGCCGAGGCGGTGATGAAGGCAAGATGTTCCTAGGTTGTGCCGCCATCTTTCAAAACAGTCCAGATTTACCCCACATTTGTTTTGCAGTCCCCCCCACCCAAAAAAAAACAGCAAAGCTTAATAGATGACACGCTGTTACCTCGGACCTTTCATGCGCTCTTTTCAGACGAATACATTTTTGCATTTATCAGGTTCAGTGCGCAATAAAATCAATGGTACCATATGCTGAGCAACATCAAATGGTCTTGTATCTCGAAAACTGCATAAGATAACATGAGGGAACATTGCAACTATGCATACCTGTTTCGTTGACAAAGACAAAGACGAAGACACACACACAGAACGCAGATCAATACTTCCAACACTGGAACAATGAATGGCTGCTTCTGCGGCCTAATGTCGTGACCATCCGCCATCGTTGTCGACCACCTTTTGCATTCGTCTGGGAACAGAATTCGTCAGGCGCTTGCAATATATAGGAGTCAGCAGGTTTCAAACAGCTCGTATTCGTTCCCAGAGGTCGTCGCTGGTTACACGAGCGACTCTCAACTCCGGCATTAGGGTTTTGGTCATATGCTGTACGAAACATAACGTTTCACTCGTCGCAATTGCGCTCTACAAAATGTTGTCTTCTACACAAGAGTGCAATAACAACTGAATGTGAGTTATCCAGCAAATGAATTAATAAGTGAAAGTGAAAGCAAAACATGATATGGAGGGGGCGAAAGGTAAATATGTCTGCATACTATAAATTGCGGATTGTGACCATCCAGAAGTTTCGGAGATGAACGCACGAGCAATACAAATATACACCGTTGAGACGTCGGCATTTTTGCTCATAATTCGAAGATACAAATGTGGGCTCTATGGACTGCCCAATGACCAATTATTATACAACTGCTGATAAAACGGTATGATTTTGTATGTATTTGCTCAGTGAGAATGCATTCACTATGGGTCGCCCAAAACAAGTTCGCGGAATCGTTGCACGCAGCTATAAAACTTAGGAATTTGCAATATCACAAACTGTGATTCATTTTGTGAGGGGTAGAATTTTCCATTCAGCTTCATAGCTGATCAGTAGTTGTGTGAAGGAGCAATAAAGCACAGAAGAGCTTATCGGGCAAGCGAAAGCACTAATATGATGAACCTCCAGAGCCACATATGATTTCTGAGAAGTCCTGCAGACAGGCAGCGCGCAAGCTAAATCCAGCATCAGTCTTAAGAGATGCACGCAGCTATGAATCTTAGGAATTTGTAATATCACAACCTGTGATTCATTTTGTAAGAGTCCATTCAGCTTCATAGCTGATCAGTAGCTGTGTGAAAAAGCAATAAAGCACAGAAGAACTTATCTGGCAAGCGGAAGCACCAATATGATGAACCTCCAGAGCCACATATGATTTCTGAGAAGTGCTGCAGACAGGCAGCGCGCAAGCGAACTCCAGCATTAGTCTAAGAGATGTTTGGAAAATGTTAAATAAGGGTAGGTGTAGGACAAAGGCGAAAGCCACTCAGAATATGACGTTAGATATGAATGCTAGGAACAGTAATTCTGCAGGGTGACTGAAAACTGTATGAAACACTTTTGTGTTCAAATTTTCGTGATCCGACATCAAATACGTTCGGGATAAAAAGAGGATAATTATCATACACTACCATTCTCGTACGTTTTGGCGTCATTGGCAGAACTAATGGGCACGTTTGGTGGGGAAAATAGTACAGCTAGGCATGACCAATATAGTTGATATAGTTGAGGCATTAGTTTATTTTATAGACAGTATTAGTTTGTATAGACAGACAGCATTAGTTTATAGACAGTAGCAATAATTGAACATGAACAACTTTAGATCCCGTCCCTTGTGCACTAGGGTGTGCCCCTAACAATCAAGCAAAACAAATCATTCTGGATGCATTTCACTTCAAATAGCCTTGGCAACGCAAGAATGCATGTACAATTGCACGTCGATCCGACAAAATTTAGAGGTGGCGACAAAAGCAGTCTTTTGGCCATCGTAGCTTACGGGTTTTAAACAAATGGTTCATGGTCCCGTAGCAGCTTTTTTACAACAAGAGAGCTGAGCAAACGACATTAGCACATTATGTGCGTCGAAGTTTCGTCGGTTTTTGGTGAACCTGTGAATGTTGTATGGCTTCAATTGTTAAGTTATCCGCTTGGCTTTAGACCCTCGTTCTAGGTAGTGACAACGTACACTGCGCATGACAAAAAGTGTGCAATAACGGTCATGGATAAAGTCGGACAGCTTCGCTTCTTGTTGGGCACAATGGATATCGGCAGCCGGTTTGGCCCCGGGGAAACCTCACTTCATGTGCCGACTTTGGGGGCATGCGTTGTGAATGTGATCACGACATCGCGCCGTGGTGCAAGCACAAGCGGATAACTTAGTAATCGTAACTCGTACAACTTTTGTAGGCATACAAAAAAAGACGAAACTTGAGTGTACATAATGTTTTGAGGTCATTTTTCTAGCTATCTTATTTAGAACGTTGCAGTGGGCCACGATCCATAGATATACACCTCGTAAGTTGGGGTGACATAAAGCGACATTTGAAACGACCTCTAAATTTTGTCGGATCGACCTGTAATTGTGTGCGAAAATGTATCACGCTAATGAAGATCGAAACAAGATGTAACCCGAGCGATTTAATTTTCGGTTGTCTGTTTGTTTCGGTTGTTGTTGTTTTTGTCTTCTATTCGCGTTTGTTTTTTTCGGGCCTTCCAATAGGACACGTAATTGTGCACGTATACATTTAGATTTTCCGTAGACACGCCGGTTTCTGCGTATTTCACGTGGTTTCTTCGTATAATTTCAAATTGAATCAGAGGAATTTTCCGATGTTTTCATACGATTTATAGCAGATGTACCATTGCCACACGAAGTCTTTAAAAAAGCGCAGCACCTTCAGGAATTTCGGGCCTTCAGGAATTTCGCGTTTAAGCAAAGGAAGAAGCTCAGCTGACAGTTTTTTTTGTACAAAGTCGCACGCGAAACGCACAGAAAATGTACACTTCCGGTTTGAGCTGGATTTCTATGGATAATATTGCATTATCCATAGTTTGGTATGCTGATATAAGAACACACCACGCTTATCAATGTCTGTGAGTCTCAATGTCAATGTCAGCTTACGAAGGTCAACGTGTTTATGAGCAACATTATCATGTCTAGAAATAAGAGCAAGCAAAATGTTGACGCCAATATGCCCACTGCAAAATTGTCACATTCTCAAAGTATATTGGAGAGATCGAGATGACGCTGCCCACCTTCACGGGGCTACTGCGCACCAGAGGCGCGATATAGAGGGAAGGACACTTGGGCATGTACCCCCATCCATGGAAGTGTGGCGACTCTCTGACCGGGAAAAAGCACCCACGATAGGCTGCAATGCACTATGTCCCCCACCCGCTTAGCATATTTTTTAAAGCAAAAGATGTCTCTATCAGAGGAATAGGTACGTCTTTAGAAGAAAAGATCCTCCTGAGAGGAATAGATGCCCTTTTAATATGTACCGGTGTACCCATTCCGCCTCCCCGGCTCAACAAATTGTCAGTCTAAGGTGCCCCCCCCCCCCCATGGACTTTTAGAGTTGTTCCTATCCGAGGAAACGGTGCCCCTCCAAACGATTCCAAACGCCCCTAACTACCCACAGTTGTACGCGTTGATGAACGAAGAGCATGGTCTGGGCGTGGCGTTGATATTTTGTAATTACTCCGAATGATGGCTCTTTAAAGGTTTGGGAATATTTCTCTATTTGACTCGTCTTGAGTCAATGACCAACGATCGTGGCCCGAAATTTGTTCAAGATATGCAAAGCAGATGTATATGAAGGTACTACAGTTTCGTATCTGTGTCTACTCATTCGGCAGCTATCCGCAAAAACCTGAGGACGTGGAGCGGGGATCTCGAGAGTGCGTCACCCTGGGCCGGAGAGAGTATTACATGAGCGTAATACCATAATTCCACTGCAAGCACAAGCAAAATATAGACCTAATGGTTTTCTACGCTTCCTAGAAAAACCAATTCGTACCATCTACTAATTGTACGACCTCTTCCGTGCTTCACGCTGTTAAATATGCCACATTTTACCTAAAACGACTCGTAATTCGGAGATAATCGTGTCATTTTGGTATCAAATGAGCCTCTGGGAAAATTACATGACTTTAAATGGGTAAAGGGAACTTCACTAGATGCATGGTCGATAGTGAAACCCATGGGCGATGGGGTACGCCCGCCAAAGGGCGTACCCCATACACCATTATATCTTACAAAAACTGAGATGGCAAAAACTGGTACTAATCAACGCATCAACGGCTGGAATACCTCGTGTAGTGTTCTATAAAAAAAAGCTTAGCTGTTCGGACCAAAACCGGCTTCTCCTATTTGTCCAAGTCATTACGTTCGCAGTGATTAAAAACATCCGGTAGAGTTCGCAAGCTAGAACCAACAAGTCTTCCTCTAACTGAACCCGTTTAATTTCAAAGGCAATTATACACGCTTTCCACGACACTCCTCATTATATTTGACAAGACCCTAGTCACTATTTTAGAACCTATGTTTGCTTTCAGTGTTACTACTCCACGACGATGCGCTATGAAAACACTCCTCTTCCTTTTGCTTCATTTATGTAATCTACGATCATGTTCCCCAGGCACGACGAGAAGAAAAGGGGAAAATTGTGGAATTAATTTGGTTAATTTGGGGAAATTTATAGAGGTCAGATTGTCCTCGATTCGCCGAGAGCTATTACCTGTATGACATGTAGACTCATATAGAACTGGAGACAAAAGCAGTCAGTCCCATATTGTTTTAGTCATTTAATATAATGTTTTCTTTTCTCCTCTCCCTCACCTCTGCTTTACTGCTTCTGATGCCACTCGCTCGAATGGCACGCGTGATCACTTCTAGCTTCAAATCGAAACCGTAAACATTGTCCCGTATACGCTGTCGTTAGTATTATTCACTTTTAATCTCTGCACGCACAATGTAAATGAAAAGTCATCATTGAGAAGGATATTGTTAAGTTACCATAATCCAGGTCCCTTCGCATATGTATACGGTATAATTCCAAAATTGACTTGGCCGTGATTGCTACACAATGACTTGTGTGGAGATTTACTCTCACGACTATTGTATTTAGAAGCTGAAGCATCTGAGTACCGACCAAATTCTAATATCAAAAAGGTGCATCACATTTGAAGTGAACTGATATTCTAGGACGTTTGGCGTGAAAAACAGCCCAGAACTGCTAGGTATACCTGGCCGTGACGTAGCTCTTTTCAATTAATTCAACAATCAAGAATTGCGTACGTGTTCAGCCATAGTTATTTGTTGCATCATGCCTTACAGCATATTGAAAGCCAGGTATTTGTGTCCGCTTTCCTGCTTAGACGGACATTTGTTCAATCTAATCTGAAGTTCAATTATTCAATTATTTTTAGGTTAGGCGGACAAAATGGTTAGCCAAAAATAAACGTTTGCTCCTGTGGGAAGGATTTGATTTGTGAATATCAATTCATCTGTGTTGCATAGAGTTGCGTTTCACGAAAGCTATTCTTTCCATTGTCACCACAATTCTGCACTGTAATTGGTGAAGTTCGCGCGCGAACACATAAAAACTGATATCGATCACAATCGCCACATACGTCATATATGTGGCTAAATGACACCCCAGCAGCTGATTGCTATTGCCCAGGGTTGGGCTAGGCTTAGTCTGACATGAAGCAAGCTTGCCACAGGTGTGGATAATATGTTGCTGAAACAATCTACATAACTACGTGCTGATTTAGTACATTTCTTCGCTAGCCAGGATCCGGTAAAGGCGGCGGATTAATTCCTCCTGGGGGGGGGGGGGGGGATGGGATGGGGAAGCATCATTCAAAATTGTTCAAGACTTACCATACTTTTGGTTCGCTTAACTGTAACCCTCGCACGCTCAGGAGCGTATCTTCGTCGTTAAAGTTGATGAAACTGGATGAACAGATGCAACTGCGCCTCCCACTTCATCAAAGTTAAAGACAGATAATGTGGTGACCGTCACGTGTTGCAATAGGGTTATGATGGAGTTAAGTATTTACTTCATGCAGTGCGATACTCCCAAAGTCCGAAAGCCTCGAAACCATCAGTCTATCTATCTCGGTCTAAAACCCGAAGACCTCAGAAGCTGAAAAAGATCATCCGAGGTACAGCTCGGCCCCGTATCCTTTAATCCACCTTCAATCACTTTGGAAAGCAAACCTATGTATGCACATTAACTCAGCTGATTAGTTTCAGCAAGCGAGGAAGTATTATCACTACACTAGAATCTGGTTTGCTTCCACCATGAATGAAGGATGTCTCATCCCATCAATAGTCCCAAACTTTATCGTCTTCAAATTGCAGTGGGTGTCCTGCAACAACCTAGTATGATGATGATAATTTGTGTTCAGGAATCTTAACAAAGTCCTTCGCTGTCAGCGCGTCGTATTCCCCGGGTATTAAACGGTGGAACATTAACTTAGAGGTAATACATTAACCCTTCTCGTCATTCCGGCAAGATCCTCACGCCACGTAACGGGGGAGGGGTGGTGGCTCATTATATTACCATCTAATTTCCAAACTAAGCGTCGCACGAAACCGGAAGATGTGTCATCAGAATGCGTTCTACGAATATGACTAGAAACCAGCACTTTATCATCTCAAAGTATGACGTCAACAGGGGTATTTGTGGTCACGATTGACGTCAAGTTGTATGCTCTGGGGAGTTTATTTGGTATATTTTAAAGACAAAACTTGCTTGGAATCAGAAAAGGACGACGAAATGGACCGTGATCCCAACATTTTCGCGCATTCCAAAATACAACTTTTCTTATTTCCAAGATGTTGAGTTTTCGACTTTATTTACTTTGTTTGTGTCTAATTAATAGAACACACCGAGAAACTTTGTTTTAAGTATGATAATCCCATGTAAATTGCTTAACTTAGCAAGAATCTCCGATATTTATCCCTAATAGCAAATATGCAAAACAAGTAAGTCATCAAAAACGCAAGATTCCAAAAATTACTCTGGGGCACTTTGTTACATCTCTAAAAGTAAGCAATCGCTGAAAGTTTCATTCAAACATCTTCACCCGTTAAAACGTGACGACTGGTTGAACATTTTTGAAGGTGACCTCACTTGACATTAATTATCTCGAGACCGTGAACGACCTGACCTTAACATTTTCACGAAGCATGTCAAATTGATGTAGGAACAGGTATGCCAATATTCGGCCCACTGTTTCACGCTGTTTTTTTTTACTATCCGCGGAAAACCTAATGGGGGTATACAAATATCCCCCGATACTGCGCGGGTTAAGATGTAAACCGAAAGATGTTTTAAACGTACTTCGCCTAAATATGTATGTAGGGTTCTCACCCTCGGTTATCTAGTTCTCTCACCCTTTAATGCCTAGTTACAAAGTGTGGCCCATACTACCTGTCTTAACTCCTAACCTCCAAACCGTAGTCCTATACCATCTCATTAGAATGGTAGAAATATGTCTAACCGAAACGCCAATCCATTTGCAAGAACATATTTTCCCGAACGCGTGTGCCGGCCGCCCGCCGCAAGCCGAGTCACCCGTGGCCAAGTGGCGCGGACGCCTCACTCAGACACCCTGCCGACCTTGCATCAAGTTGCAAACCTGGGTGGTGTCAGGCTGCAAACATGAGCGCGTCGCATCTGCACTGCAACTTTCGGCTTGCTCACACTTTATCCGCACAGTACACACATACACTCCTGCTGGACACACGGTCACATATATGGTTAAAACCGAGGATATCGAGGAAACCCGGCAGGGGACTGGTAAGCATCTGACAATGCTTCAGACGAAGTTTGAATACCGAGGACGTCAAAAACGTCCTCGGTATACACCTAACGTCCTCGGTTCCCAGGTGTGCAAACAGAAAATGGCCTCGGTATGCACGAAGTACAAGTGCACACACACACACACACACACACACACTTGGGAATCGGGTTTGTGGGGACATGTGAATCTATCCGGGTATGTGGGGACACAAAATGTAAGTGGAGGTTTCAGTGTCTTCTGATTTGAGTTAAGCTACAAAACGTGCCTGTGGGCATACGGAGGCTCTGATGCGTGCCATAACATCCCAAAGAGGCATTTACCACCGTTCTTCATCATGATATCGCAATTGCGCATATTACCGGGTTGTGGGGACTTTAAATGGGCGGAGCTTATCTATTGTCTCCACCCACATCATGACCCCACAAACCAATGTTCCGAGAAATGCAATGGCCGCGCATACATACTTCTACGGGTGCATGCTTCTAGTGGTGAGGATGCCGTATTCTGACAAGTATTCGGGCTGGAGGAAATCTATCGATGCAGTGGCCGCGTGCGGATCGATTGGGGTGTTTCATTGTGCCTCATAATAAATGCTGAAATTATTGGTGGTCTAAACGAACATTTTGTGATGACGGGGTGGTGTTCCTGGGGTCACAGTTTCGCAGACAAATGCACGAAGAATGTGAATACATTTTAATTATCTAGGATTACATCACGAAAATCGAGAAGCGCTTTGTGAATTCAAGTACGGTCGAGCATTGGCTGCAACGTGGTATGCACCATTCGACTGCGAAATGCAGGTTGTCCCCGCCAATTTGCAGCACAGTTGCTGATGTAGGCCAACTCTAACATTGGAGTCTGGAAAACATCAGGGACTTCTTACTTTTCTCGTTAGCGGTAGAATGACGTTTAAAGACCACCGTGTGTATTCGCATACAGTAAAGTAAGGGGAATCAGACCGTGCAATGAATGATGACGCAAGATTTCAACTGAGTCCGCCAAAGTGCATCATATATGTAACATTTCGCGACAAATAGTTAATGCACTCTCGAGCAATTGCTTTGTGCACAAAGATCACCCGCTCGATTACCATCACTACAGAGAGACTGCAAGTACAGCCGAAGCAGGTCCACTATGGGATATTTGCGAAGAAAACATGTACTGTTGTGCTGCAATGCAAGCAAAATATAGCATGCATGAAACCTGATTAGTTTTTCGAAAATGGGGTTAAATATTTGACATTATGTGCTTATTGGCCTATCCAATGCGAGGTTGACCGAGTATCGATAAACTCGTGAAGCTTTTGGTATTAGTTATTATAATTGCTGCAACGGATTGCAATGCAACATTAGTTCTTCTATCCTCCGATGTCTCTTGAAATAAAATCACTTCTGGGGATTGTTCGTAGCTTGAAATCATAGGTATGAGTAAATAATGTGAGGTTTTTCAAGTGTTTGCAACATGTCGAATTAATGAACCTTGCGACATATCCAACAATTCGCACAAGCCATCCGGCCTGGAAAATATATGCTCTATTACTATCCACCCACTAGATGACTGTGAAGATCATGCGCTTTGTACGCAGTTAGTGGGTGAGTGATAGTGATATTGAGTGAGCTATTATATGAGGCAGCGAAGGTGGCTACAGGCGAACAAATTAGCTGGTATAAAAGTGCTTCGGGATTGCAAAAATTGTCTTCTACTTACACTGTGGTCATTTGATGCATCAGTTTTACAACATTTTTGAGTGATTGACAACAACTAATTAATGTTTAACTTAACTCTGGTGCGGGATGGCTCCGCTTGCCGGCAAAGCACTTTCAAAGGGAGCACATAGTGCGCTCTCACCCCCTGACAACTCGAACAGTAATCGATCGATGTTATCGCAGAAGATGGTAATTCATTTCTTGTGACTTGATATGATTCTTGTGACTTGTGACTTTTGCAACATACAATAACGACAATTTTGGTACAGGCGGATACAGCAGCTCCCCCATAAAATACAACTGTTGGAATTGGGGATATTTTCCAAACACCACTGCTTCTAAATTCCGCAACCGGCTTCGTCAATTATTGCTTCATTATATAGCCAATTAAATTACCTTTCTTCTCACGTGAGAACAGTCCATTTTCAAAATTGCACGCCCATTCACTTCGCTTCACTTCTATATTGTAGGATGTTTCCTTCATATATAATAACTCCAATTTTGAACTTAATGTTGCATTGAGCAAAATTAATGACAACAGAGGCGCTTGACACGCGAATAGCATGCTTTCGCTATGGTGGAAACAAGTAATCGAAAAGGGAGGCAATTTGGTGTACATAATGGTGGTAAGTATCGTTGTTATCGATGTTATCGAATGAAAACCGACCGCCATGTATTAAATCTCCGATAGCGATTTATCGTGACTTAGTCACTCTAAATCTAAATCTACAATTTTGAATGACCTACAGTATGTTAAGATGTCTTTGCTCGTATGATCTGACGATGATTGTGGTGTTGTCAACCATTTGTTGTCTCGTGATTATGTGCCGTGATGTGTGTTAGCGTGCGTCTGTGGACCACCGCTGTGCAGGTAGTACATGGTGATACGTCTACTGAGTGAATTTGCTGTCATTCCAAAGTAATTGCTGTCTGGACGGAGCGCACGGTCTCAGATTGTGCAGTCTAATTAATAACCTACATTGCAACATACTGAGCAGAGTGTGCCAAGACGCCTTGAAGCTGAAAATGTAAAGGAAGATGGGCATCGATCCTGATTTTGTATCTCATCGTACAGCGCCTATTCTTGTGCCGTCGTAATGATTGCTTTGAAATTGATTTCAGACACAATACATGCTTTGAAATGAAATGCTTTGAAATTAGGCAAAATAAATATATAGAACGATAAAGGATAAAGGACGGTTGGTGGTAAAATGATTAAACTACATAGGTGGGATCAAGTCAGTCATTACCGCGCCGTAAACTCCAGCTTAGATAGAATCAGAATGAAGGGGTAGGTAGGTAAGTGGATCAGGCAGAAGGCACGGTTGAACATAGTAAGCCATAGCACACACAGACGAGTCGACAGTGTTAAAATAATTGTTTTTCGTTAGGTGTGAGATGCCGAAACGATTGCAGTAGGAGGTCGAAATTTTGCCATGGAAACACGGCAATTAAAATATTGTTTCATTTCTTGAGACTCAATTCGAGCCAATAGTGCACTCATGAGTAAACATTTTTCGTTCAATTTGTGCGACATCTAATATACGGACACATATGCTAACGATAACGATTGCAATACCATGGTATCGGCAGATGACGCTGATTAACGGACCACATGATAGATAACCTCTGTACCTGGAATTGTGCTACGAGATGCTTGTGTATCACAATCCGTAATGGTGAGCACACGCATGATATTTTCACACTAAATACCTAGAAACGAGTCATGGAGACTTCACAAGCACATATCGACAAGCACGATGTCAATACTTTCTTGGAAAGGATGTTTATTCAGTGCTCGGGAAGTGGTATATTCCACCCTATTTCAAGAAGCATTTATCACTGCGAGTCGATACTGACGGACAAGATAGCGCTTCGCTCGTTTCTCGCAGGTCCGCAGATTTGTGAGGCACTTGACTGAGTTTTGTGTGGCTTGGGCACGGCCATGTTTCCAGTGCAGAGCGCGCGAATAGCCCAGTTGGTTGGAGCGCCGGCCTGGCTTCCCGTGGCCTGGCGATGTAGCTTTCGAGTCGCCACGTACACCCTGCTAGCCCCTGGCTGGGCCCGCTGACATCTGGTCCAGTGTGGCCGGGGACGCGGCAACGGGGCCGCTGTGCTGGTGCGTTGACGACACGCTAAATTATCGGTTTGAATTATGCCGATGGACAGAAATCTCCCGATTGGATGGCGGGGACGGGTTCGATCACCAAGCTCTGTTCGGCATAGATGTTTCCACAAATCGCCACAATCGCCCCGGGGTTCCGCGAATCACCCGAGGAAATAGTCGGACACATTTTCGTCTTCTTTTAACTGCCAGGCTACGACCTGCCCGGAAAGTCCATCAGCAACGCATGCCACAATTCCACATATACTGGTCAGTGGGCGGGTGATGGTGACCCGGCCGACCAGGCACTCCGGGGCTCCGGGCTCCGGGGCTCCGGGGCTCCGAGGCTCCGGTGGGCGTGCAGTGAGTCGATGCGGCCCACCCTGGGTGACCAGGCCGGCCGGGTACCCCGCAGATCCGGTGCTTGCGCAGTGAGCCGGTGCTGAGGCCAGTGCTGACCGGTGGTGATGAGGTAACTATGTATCGGCTGGACAGTGATGCATTGTTTTCGGACGCGGACGAAGACACGGACTCAGGAGAAGGATGACTTCGACTTTCCGTCCCTGAAATGGCGATGTGTCAGGGAAAATAAGAGGCACAGTAGGAAGAACTGGCGCATACTTAGTGGCCCGCGACCGCCGACGGTGGACAGCGCGAGCCGATGTTTGGACCCAACAGCCCTCGAGCAAATCAGACGACTGAGCACTGTGTTTATTTGTGATTCAACGCGAATCAGCTGTCATGGCTATTTATGGCCCATGCCTATGCATCAGAACACGGTTCGAATGTCCGGTGCCACAGCTGCTAACAATTAACAAATGCTGAGATATATTGATCACGAAAACTCAAGGGGAAACGTTTATCGCATATACGAATGCAGCATGCAGCAGGAAAATGTGGCTACCTTTCAAGCAGAAAGCGATCGGAATACGGTACTTTCATGGTACATGTACACGTGGCCCTGCACGAACAAATCGGCCTAAAACCTTCTCGCCCGCCGATTCAGGATGCAAAGCGTCGCCCTGCCACCGGCCATCACAATTCCCAGCTGACCACTCCTCGCGAAAACTAATTTTGTCGCCTGAGTGGCAACAAATTTCCGCCAACGCCAGCTACTATGCTATCGAAAACTAGATTCCAGCATAGATTTTCCCCCGTATGCCTGATAAAAAGATGCACACCGAGGTATGTACACATGCCAGTTCCCTTCAAACGGGCGAGCAGAATGTTAAACAGTGGATGTCAGACAGAAAACAAACAAAACTCCGTTGAGCCATGTTCAGCAATATGGGGGTCATCACCTCCGACTTCTCCGAGTGACAAGCGCCTCGAGTTCGAAATACTTCCTGCGTTCGTCCGAGCGTAGGGAACGGCAAAGAAGAACATGGCGCACCGACGGTGCACGGCTTCCGAAACAGCCCGGCCTGACGCCATCACCAAACATCCGAAACAGCCCGGCCTGACGTCATCACCAAGCATCCGAAACAGCCCGGCCTGACGCCATCACCAAGCATCCGAAACAGCCCGGCCTGACGTCATCACCAAGCTTCCGAAACAGCCCGGCCTGACGCCATCACCAAGCATCCGAAACGGCCTGGCTGGCGCCACCGCCAGGCCGGTACGTGGCAAGTGTGGCAAGTGTGGCACGGGCGTGGCAAGTGTGCACTGTCCGCAACTGACACAGTGGCTCTTGGTTCCGCGGAATCCTGCGCCAACATGAGCGCCACTGCCCAGGGCATGGCTCAATTTGTAGTCTCGAGGCTTTCCGGAATCGAACAGAAGTCTTTGACCGCCGGCTGGCCGGGGTCAGCTACCACGCCCCCGGCGACCGGCCTACCGCGATGCTGATGTTTTGTCACCTCGAGTCACGGCCGCCCGAGCTGCGTCCCAGTGTGATGCCCAGGTGGACGCTGAACCCGCTCTGTTTACCAATGCAGAGTGGCTTGGTAAAGCGACTAAAACTGTCCTGTGTATTAATATGCTGCCCCTAGACATAATGGTCTTGCAAGAAACGAACTCCGATGGCATAGTTAGACCAATGAATGAAGTAAGGGCATTGTCTTTGCCGATGGTGACATTAATCGCAGAAGTATGACGGCTCTCTTCAGTTATAAAATACCACATGCCGCCATATAACCAACAACATACATCGTTGCTCACAAGAACGGTTTATCATACTCGTAATTGAAGTGAATATTAAATAGTCAATACATTAATGTTAAAACGAATATATTATGAATTGAAATATTGAGTAACAATTCCACGCTTGGATTACTGAGCACCAGTGAATCAAATATAGACAATCAAACTTCTTTGAAAGGTAAGATCAATAGGCGCCAAAATATATAGGAAGGTAAAATAAAATATGGCAGGGGCCTTTAATTTCTGCTGGCATATAGAAAGAGATTGGTCAACCCATGGTCAAATAGTAGGAAACATAAAATGCAAACGTGCCGTAGAAGGCTGCGTCTGGACCAGTGATTTTGTGGATATCTACAGAGCCATGAATCCCAATGGACAAGGCATCACATATATTTGACCCTACAATTCATCAAACAAGTCACAAATGTGCTTCTTTCTAATACCACAACTACTTTGCAATGGTACGGTAACTCCTGGAGCTAAACTCAGACTGACCTCCGTCAGACCACAAAATTATCACGTTGAATGGTGCTATTGATGAGGATTTTCTGTGCCGAAGGTGTCTCGGTGTCAGTGTGCACATGATCAAGTTTTGTGTTGACTTCTCGAAAATGCCCTAGAGGAGGAATATAGAGGGTAATAGTGACGTCAACCCGCTACGGTCTTTTCGGTCATATCCTCACATCCTCTCGGTGTCCCTTACAGACCCCTTTTTGTCTAACATCCAAACTAAGCGCCGCACGAAAACGAACGATGCATCATCGAAATCTCTCGATGAATTGTGCCTGAAAATTGCATTTATTTTTAGGTCTAGATTAGTTTGAAATTCAAAATGGCGATTTTTTATTAAAAAATATTTGTCTCAAAAACATCTTATATCTGCATATGAAGGTGAATTAAGTCGTGCAAAGCAGCTTTGACACTATTTAGGCATGCAAACTAGAAATAAACCATAAAAACAGCCTTGTTGAAATAGGTTTGGCCCACGTTGCGCACTTTCTAGTGACTTGACCTCAGGCCACTTGATGAAGGTCAAGCAAATTGGATAAGGAGCTTCTCCTGATGCTTCTGCATCCATACTCGGGTAAAAATGATTCCAGAAGAGCATGCATATTACAAAAAGATGAAAATTGGCCTGGAATGGGCCAAATTGGCCCTGACCTCGGATCGCTGGCATGACATCAAACAAAAATCGATGATATACGTTTTGGAGACATTGCCCTACACATAGCATATTTCATTTTAATATCTTTTCATGTGCATGCTTTATCAATTTTCAAACATTTTTTTAAAGTGGTCCTCTGTGGCCTGAGCTAGGTCAATGGCCATACATGACCTGAGGCTGAAATTTTCACTTCAAACGAAAAAAAATTATCAGGGAAAAGTTGTTTTTTTTCAGATCCTGCGGCGCTGCGCTCCGCTGTCTTCCCGCTATCGCGGTAAAACCTCAGAGGGTGATAAGACGACCCCCGGGAGACGGGGCGGATTCAGAATTTCTAAGGCATATAACTTGGAATTTATATAAATTTGCATTGTATTCTAACTACGAAAAACACAAAGCTAAACGGATATCACGATTACAGGTAAACATTTCTCAAAGTTGAATTGCCCGTGACAATTCAGTGACAATTCAGCAATGCTTTGTTAACAGACGAACATTTTGCAAACACTAGAAGAACAAAACTACAATAATTTCTCGCAACGAATAACTGTTCTGGCTCCTCAAAATCTATAATTATTTAAACAGCACCGTGCGTTTTGCTTTGCTGCATAATGAAATACGCCGGTTTTCAAATGAAAAGAAAGCAAAAGTTGGCACGACTTGGGATACCAAGTAAATTTAAGCTGGAGCCAACCAACTTGGTCTTCCATCCGAAACACGGTATTGAGATTCTGATAAAAAAACGTTATTATCGAAAGACAGACCACGCGCAGTTTGGTGAAGTGCGGTGGAAACTGGCCGTACACGGATGAACAGAGGAAAGGATATTTCCGCTGATTAAACAAGCGGAATTAACTGACTATTCAAGTCAAGTCATCCATGCACGTCACTATGCCTCAATAACATGACGTTACGTGAAACACCGCGTTTAACTCAGGCAATACTTGAAGAATGTCCGGCAAGGATGCATGAACTGTAATCGCACTGCAAATTGCGAAATACATTCATCTCCGATACAAACCTTAGGCAGCAGATAAGATAAGATGATAATGCGTGTTATGGGACGACCACTCTGGACGATTTCCATGTGGCGCTCACGGCGCTTATGAATATGAAATGATCGCCGCGTCCCGGCCCGACAACTAGGCCGAGCCATTCTTCTCACGCAAATTTATGACCAGCCTTGAAGGATTTATTGCGGGAGTAGCAATGTAAATATACGGCCAGAAAGTCACGCCGCCTGGGCCCAATAAAACCATAACCGTACCAATCACCGAGAAAGGCAAATACTGGAAATGTGTGGATTCATTCACACCGATTAGTCTGCTGAACCTCATGTATATTTTCTTGACTAAAACGTTATGAAAGTAGAGTAGAGTAGAGTACCAGAGTACCAGTAGAGTACCAGTAGAGTAGAGTACCAGTAGAGTGAGTAGAGTACTAGTGAGTACCAGTAGAGTGAGTAGAGCACCAGTAATATAATTGACAGCGATCAGAACAATGTTTATAAAAGGACGACTTCTTGACGAGAATGACCTTTTAGTGATATATCTGACCATAAGTAGATGATATTAATCAAAGTTGGGGTGGCGAATGGGGTTTTGATGCCATTCTTTCAAGGCAATTCCCAAAGGCTCCATGTTAACCCTCGCCCGTATAGGGGGGGGGGGTGCAACCCCCCCCCTAAGGTTTTTTTCTGTATTCCTTCCAAACCGATGAACGGATCGCTCTGAGATTTTCAGTACCCTCTGGGGCAACCTTTTGACGACTTTTGGTGAAATGTTTTTGGGAGGGCATGTCAGGTCACAGAGTTATGAGGTCATAAAAGGGAGCACCTCCGAGCAGTTTTCAACAAATACGTGATTATCGCACCTAAACATGACATTGTTGCCTACATCGACTCGTATTATGTGTTTTGCAATGCAATTTTGCAATGCCCAGATGGGTTCCCATTGGAAAAATAATGTTCCAAAAATCGGTGACCTCGGTTGACCTCGTTTGACCTTTCGACCTTTTTTAGCTGACCTACGGTAACTTTTCGTGCTGAATTCGAATTCAGCGTCCATTTTTACCCTAGGGAACTTTAAACTTCGAAATTGGAACCACTCTTAAAAAAGTTGGATATTTGGGGTCACGGCTTTGACCTCATTTGGTGCATGATATATTGGTCCGATCACATCGTGTCACATGTCGTTATGTTCGCAAGATCCCAATAAACATGTTTCCGGCCATGTCGCGCATATTTAGACAGTAGTTTCGATATAACTGACGATTTTCGTCGGAAAATACCAAAAAATTCAATTTTAGACCTTTGATCTGACCTGGAAGGTCAACCATTGACCTTAGAAGGTTATACTGAATTCCAACCGCGAGATCTCGGCCAAATCTATCACTTTCGTATTTGGTTCGTTTTCGTAACATGCACGGTTTCGAATCGCCAGGGGGGGGGGGGTCGTACCCCCCCCCCCCTATACGACCGAAGGTGGCAAAATGCCGAATACTGGCGAGGGTTAAAGCTCAGGAATATATGGTGTGACATAAGCCACACCTGCCCGATGGCATTGTCCACCCGTGCATTTGACAGCAAGCAAGAACTAAAAGGCTCAACATCCCTAAACTCTGTTGATGAAAATTGGGTGACAAAATTAATACTATGGGCAAAGGAAAATCGGAGACAAAATACCATTATATCCCTCAGAAGCAACACAAACTACGGCGATCACAGTAGTTTTGTGCTTTTTCGGAGTAATATGAAACGCATTTCTAAATGAAGTGAGGCCATGAATGAAGTGAGACATGAATTGTGTCATGCGTTTGCGTAAGCTAACTTGTGGAGTGTGTATGTGTGTGTGTATGTGTGTGTGTGTATGTGAGTGCGACTTTGTGTGCACCGTCAAATGCGATAGTTCGTCACTTTGTGCTACCTTTTGGAATGGAATGATCTTTGTGCGGCTTCGGTAACGGGATGACTGTACTTCCTGCCACGTGGCAGAAAATGTGTCGTGTACATACGGACAAATCGCTAATGGCCGCTGATAAGTACGCTAGATAATTTTCGCCAAGACCTTTGGAAAATTGTTGTGGATATCGTCCGACTCAACCGCCGTGTTTCTGCATTGGCTAATGGCAGGGTTCATAGTGCGCATAGTAAATGGTTGTTTGTAGTTTTCAATGTTGTTAGAGTTGAAATTTCCTTCAGCAGCGAGGGTGCGCAGAGAGCTAGCCATGCTGGCATCGTAGGTGTCCTTTGCTGCGACGCTGGAGTAGTGCACCTTACAATGATCTATGACTTGTGGATCAGTAATCTTCTGCTCGGTCACCGTCAGCTGGGGGAACGAGCCACGTGGCGGCGCTTCAGGTTGAAGCTCTTCATCAGGTATAACAAAACAAAACGTCATTACCGAAAGACAGACCACTCGCAGTTTGGTGAAGTGCGGTGGAAACTGGCCGTACAGGGATGAACAGAGGAAAGGATATTTCCACTGATTAAACAAGCGGAATCAACTGACTATTCAAGTCAAGTCATCCATGCACGTCACTATGCCTCAATAATATGAAGTTATGTGAAAATATCGTGTTTAACTCAGGCAATACTTGAAGAATGTCCGGCCAGGATGCATGAACTGTACCGCACTGCAAATAGCGAAATACATTCATCTCCGATACAAATCTGCTACTGCCGGTGGGACTCTTTATCAGGTACCATATTCCGCCGGTGGGACTAAATCGCGAATCCTGTGGGATTGTGACGTGTCGTTTCGCCAGGAGTTTTGTCGCGCCGTTCTACTTGTGTACCGGCAGTGTTCTAGGATTGTCTGTACTTTAGATGTGCTTCGCACACTCGTCTCTTGCGCTGCTTGCGGCGACTAGCCTTTGGCAGTCCGGGGCCCACCAAGGCGCTGATGACCTATTTCGCGGAATTTTTGTTTTTTGTGACGGAAGTTTGTGCTGCTGAGCTGATGTTATTGACATTATGTTGATATTGCAGTTGTCTGAAGTAGCAAAGCTGAGGTTCACGTGCCCCTCAAATTTTGTCCAGTCCGCCCTTTTCAAGTTCGAGGATGACATGCATACGCTGGTGTGGTGGATAATGGCCTCACTGAACACAATTGTAGTTGGATAATGGTCGCTCAGCCCGGAGTCATTCAAAACTGACCAGTGAAATAAAGAGCTTAGTTGCTGGGAGACGTACGTTAACTCTATGCAAGTATCTGGGTCTGCTAAGACCGGCTTTTGTCGCGTGATGACCCCGGTGATTAGTAGCTCTACGTGGTGGTTTGCAATTAACTGTATAATTTCACGGACTCTGGTGTCAATTTAGTCGCTCCTCCAGGCGTAATGATGGGCGTTAGTCTTCCGTGAGGACTGGTTGAGGAGCCTTGTGGAGCAAGTCGGTGAACTTTTGCGGCGTGGTGTTTGCAGCTGACGATCAGAGATAACGTGATATGGCTGCGTTTCGGGAATGTGCAATTTCTATACTGACTGACAAGCAATTTAGATGAGTATTTAACATAACTCGACGATGCGGAATGCTGCTTGCGACAAGAATTGCTGCGCTCCATTTTCAAATTGGTTCATTGGCGTTGTCGATGTGTCAAGTTAAATGCTATTCCAACTTGAGTTTGAATCCTGAAAATGTGCTTCCTTAACGCTGCTAGTAATGCTTTTTGTTGTGGAGCTTCGGACTTCAATTCCATAGGAGTGAACGGAATGCCGTCGACATTCCATTTCAGAAAGAGGCCCATTCTAACACGTGATAGAGTGTGCTGGTGCTTCTATGTGGAAGAAGAGGCGAAGGAGTGGGATGTGTCGGAGCGTGCGTCGAGTTCGACAGAACGGGCTGCCGGGCTCTGGAGTGACACGGGTCTTGAAGATGAGGACGCGGAAGCCGCCGGCAGATCTATCAGGCAAGGAGGTGTCGGTGTCCGAGTGAAGACTTCGGATCAGGCTTGTGTATGGGTTTGGGACGTGGAGGATGTTGCGGTGGGGTTAGTTCGTCAGGATGCGGAAGGTGTGTGCATGTGCATGATGACTGTCTGTACGGCGACAGGCGACAGATTCTGGACAGGTGTAGAGACCTTAAACCACTGGCGGCGGAAGCTATGAATCTCTTGGGCTCGGAGGCCACCCCCACCCCACCCTGGCGCGAGCAGAATGGGGCTCCTCCGTGGCGTGAGCCAAGAGCATCTCACCGATTTCGATTTGTGGATATTCCAGGGGGATTGTTCTACGAAAAATAATTGAACTACAAGATTCAGGCTGCTGGTGCTTCAAGACTCCACATTGATGGTTGGTAGTAAAAGCTATATGGGTACCCCTATGACTTCGAAGATACTAAGGTTTAAAAAAACATTTCGTTGGAATTCTTCTTGGGCGGCTTCACCGAATCCCTACTCATGTTAACGGGGTATCGGGGTATTGGAGTCAGTGCTAAGCGCAAGCTTATTGCACCGATCCTGAATCCATCTACTGATCGGGAAATTCCAGTTCTATCTCACAATTTTGACCGGGAGCCTAGCGTACCCATAAAGCGGACACGACCGCCTGGTGCCTGCACCCCGACTCTGCCTAGCCAATTACCAACCTGCTATCCCAGCCGGAGGAGTTAATAGAGAGCGCGTGAAGCGACTCGAGCCGTTGTGTCAGAACGGGAAGACCTTTGCATGCCAACGCTCTATCCATTGAGCTAACAAGGCGGCCAGTGTTCCTGGGAAATGTTGAGATATAACTCCGCTGTATTAACGAGATATCCCTTGCATTAACGAGATAATGAGAGCCAACGGCAGCACGACATGTTCACATCCTCTGCCCCCAAAACACTTGTCGGTAAATTGAATGCGCCCATATGTATTGGCAGCACAATTGCTAAAAGGAAGCAAAGTTGGAATGGCCACCTGATGCAGTTTCAGTAAGTTTTAATTGACTACATCGAAGTTTTTTATACTTAGTCAAAGAAGCAAATTTCCAGGATAATTCATCCGGGTAGCTTACATTATTTTGATATTGCTCAATGTTAAGCAGTTAAACTGGAATTACTTTTTAGAAAAAATTGACGTATCCCAGCATCATGATTTGTCCGATGGTGGTGGGTAGATTTCAGAGCCAATAAAATTTAGTTGAACACAGGTCAGACGATGTTCTTTTCTTCACTTTAGTAAGATGGGTTGCATGAGTATGGGATTTGTTGCCATAGGTTCAAAATGTAACGAAGCATAACTTTGCCTTTTCAAGACGCTGGACAGGAGCATTAATTCCATTGTTTTTTGGAACTTGCGAATGATACATAGGACATTAACACGCGCACTGGAGGGAGTGGGGGGGGGGGGGGCCAAATCCGCCCAACCTTTCCGGTTTTTTCGTACATAACTCCAGATTTTACCGGTCAATATACGCCTTTTTTTGCGTACCTGGTTAGAAAGGACCGGCGCGTCGTTTAAAGTAAGAAAAATGGAAATCAGCCGAACATTTTTCGAGTTAGGGGCCGCTAAGTAAAAAAAAGTCGTAGCGCCAGACCACAAAAATCGACGCTGATGCGCTTCCCGTATATCCGCAAAAGGGAAGTGTTCTTGGCAACACTAGCGACTTGTTTGATGTATGTTGATATGCTATATAGTTGCAAGGTCATGCTAGGTCACCGAGGTCAAGTCAGGTCAAGTTCACGACAGGCTAATGGAACGAAACTTGGGCAATTGGAATGTTGTCATAAATGCACTACTGTTTGTCATTTGTACTGTTTGTCATTGCGTTTCCATACTTTATTCATGTACTTCACTCCTCTCTTCGCGAAGCCGATTGCGCCGAGCTGCCCGACGGAGCAGTCGAGCGGGCGGTCCGGTTCCGGTATCTGGAACAGGTAACTGACCTGATAAAGTGCTGCTTTATAGGTGACCTGAGGTCAAATGTCGGGTCTAGCATCTGTATTGCATCATTAGTAATGTCCAAAACATGATTGATGCTCATTTCGGGGCATTTAAACACAATCACAGCGATCCATAACAATGACAAGCCAAGCCACGCAAAACAAGAAAATTTTGACAAATATGACCTCATTTGACCTTGAAGATATTGACCTAAGGTCATGAATTTTGCACACAATAGAGTTCACTACCGTACCCATTCACCCTGCGAATTTCGTTCCTCCAGCTTTAATAGGAGCCGAGATCTTAGGGGGGGGGGCGGAATCCGCCCCTCTCCAGTGCGCGTAATTTTCAGAGGTCCTCCAGGGCGCGTGTTAACACGCTCCCTGGATTGTAGAGGACTTGAAGCAACATTGCATGTTGGGAAACGATTTCTTGACCGAGTTTGGAGCAAAATTAGATTTTGAGGAGAAGGCCCTGTGCACTGAAGGTAACATGATCCCACTCAGACCAGGGAGCAGGCGAGCTCACTAATCAGAGTCAAAGGACGCATATATATCCCGGCCAACACGGTCGTGGAGTGTCCGGCAGCTGTAAATCGAGTACAATTAGTGCAGCAAACTTGTTAGTGATTTAGTTGGACAATACGCCACTTATTGCTGAGGAGCCCGGCTTGTTCATAGCCGAATTGGTAGCAAAGCCAGATCAGCATGCACGCCTACCAGTACGAATTGTAAATGCCACCACGAGATATATCAATTTGTACCCCGAACAAGTAATAACATTCGTTGAGAAAATACGCGAATCCGACCTATAAATCTTGATAGACATGACCCAGGACATCGATCTGACACTGTCAACCACACCCTCCGACCCGATTGAGCAAGCCAAACTGTCTCTCACCCGACTGGAGCTGACAAGGAGAAATTGGAGCAGCTGTTACGTGTCAACAACACTGCTCTATTTGCACTGCTCTATTTGCAACTATTTGCCGCGATTGACGCCGACTTGGCACGACTGACTTAATACGTATGGACATAGAGACTGCTGACCACCTACCGATCCGTCAAGCACCTTACAATACCCCATTCTCTCAGCGAAAATATGTAGAAGACTAAATTAAAGTCATGTTAGAAGCAGGAATTATCGAATAGTCAAACAGTCTGTGGGCCGCGCCCATAGTGATTGTACGTAAAAAGGACGAAAGTAACCATTTTGCTATCGATTACAGAAACCTAAATAAGGTAACCAAGAAAAACAGCTATCCTCTTCCGCTAATTGAGGACATCCTTGCCTCTCTCGGTGGAGCGAACTTCTTTTCGTCTCTAGACTTAAAAGCTGGATACTGGCAAATTCCGATGTCAGAAGAAAGCATCCCGAAAACCGCTTTGACCTGTTCCCTTGGCTTGCGGAATTTGATAAAAATGCCATTTGGAATCTGCAACGCGCCGTCGAAATTCATGGAATTAAGGAATAAAGTGTTGTCAGGAATTCAGAATCAGTTTGCAACGGCTTACATCGACGACATGATAGTGTACTCGAAATCATTTGATGAACATCTAGTTCACTTAGAAGAAGTCTTTCGCCGATTGCGCGAAGCAAAATTGAAGTTGAAGCTTTCGAAGTGTGATTTTCTGAAAAATGAGATCCACTACTTAAGACACGTGTTGTCGGCTTCTAGAATACACCCATGCCGCGAAAAGATAGAATCAATTCAACACATGACAGCACCTATCACTGTTAAAGGAGTCCGCTCATTTATCCGTATGTGTTCATATTACAGACGATTCATACCAGGATTTAGGCAACTCTCAGCGCCGCTCATAAATTTGACAATGAAACATGCCACCTTTGTTTGGACCGATGACTGTGAGAATGCATTTTCAACGTTGAAACAAAAGTTAGCTTCCGCGCCCGTGCTGGCATACCCCGACCTCATGAATGATTATAAATTATATACAGACGCGTCATAAAATGCAATTGGAGCGGTATTAGTTCATAATCATGGAGAAGACGAGAGAGTATTACAATTCCTGTCGAAACAACTAAACGAAGCTCAACGTAAATGGTCCATTGTACAAAAGGAAGCTTACGCATGTGTGTTGGCGGTACAGAAGTTGAGACAGTATCTGCTTGGATCCAAATTTACTATTCTAATGGATCACCGTTCACTTACGTTCTTAAACTTGTCTGAGATTAAAAATTAAATGTTGCAAAGATGGGCAATCATGCTTTCGGGACACACCGTGAAGTAGTTTCCTTAAAAGGTAGCAAAACAGTTGTAGCAGAAAATCTCAGTCGGATGTATGAGACAGATCAAAGAGTAAATGTCATCGATTCAGATCATGTTCCCACGGGTGATTTCCGGAAAACCGAGAGCAGAAAACCAGAGGAGGAGCTGAGCAGAGAGGAAAAGTTCAAAGACGTGTTAATAAAGTGGGAGAACATTGAGAAACTTCAGAAGGCAGACGAGGACATAGCGAACATACGAAAAATCATGAACGAAACGAATCATTCAGATAACAAAGACGTAGCTTTGCATTATAAGGAATTGGATAGGCTAATTTACAAAGTTTGGGAAGGGGCACGCTGTGGACCATTTCCGAGCTTACATCTATGCGTGCGAAAATGTTTGAGAGAACAGATGCTAAAAGAGCTGCACGAAGGCTTCTTTGCCGGCCATATGGGATTCACGAAAACCTATGAGAAACTTAAGTTTAGATATTACTGGAACGGAATGTGGAGAGATACAGTATAAAACATTGCAAATTCATGACGACTCCACGGAATATGACGCCGGCGTCGAACGTATAGAAATCAAGCCCGATAAAACTAACGTATTCGCGAATTTCGTGGAGAAACGCTTTAATAGCACATACGAAATCCCAAATGGAGTTGTTCAAATCGATGTTGGAAAACTAATTTAGTAGCTGTATCGTTGAGAGCGTACCCGTGAGTCGCCTCAGGTAGTTATGACGTTGTATTGCCAGGCGCAGTGACGCCACATTTGGTGACGCGAGTAGCGTCACCTTTAATATAGTGTGATGCACTGGCACGTGGATATAACAATGACGTTGTGACGTCGCCTCAACTGATGTCTTGTGTGATACATTGTCAACTGTTAGTAAAATGTATTTGGTGGTTAAAATCCAACGCCGGACCTATACTTCCGCATCTTCTAACCGAGCTTTGCACCTGGAACCCGCAGCAATCTTCAATGCAAACCTTCCCCCGCCCCATTCTGCCTGTTGAAGACAAGATGGCTGCAACTGATTGACAGGTCAGCGAGTGCCTGACCTGACCACGAGCTGAACGAGTCGGTTCAGCTTACGACAGCATGGCGATCAACGCGACGCCTGCGGCCGCGTTACGTGGCATCGGACATCCCGGAGTAATGTGACGTGTGTGGCGATGACCTACGGCACCACGTTAGCGGTCCCTGCGAGGCGAGCCCGCCCGCAGCCGTCTCGTCCAGCCAGTCTGCTGACTGGTCCATTTGAGCGGTGCCAGCGGGCACCAACATCGCGAACGCGAGCGTCGCCGCTGAGGACGCCGCTGATGACGCGAGTACCACCGACGAGGAACCGAGCGCTGAGGACGCCGCTGAGGACGCGAGCGTCACCGACGAGGAACCGAGCGCTGAGGACGCCGCTGAGGAAGCGAGCGTCACAGACGAGGAACCGGCTGCCGAGGACGCCGCTGAGGACTCGAGCGCTACCGACGAGAAACCGAGCGCTAAGGACGCCACTGAGGACGCGAGCGCCGCCGAGGAAGACGCGAGAGCCGCCCCTGAGAGCGTAACCGGCGCCGCCGAGGACACGGCTGACGGCACAGCTGATACAGCAGCTGAACTTGAGCTGCCGGGTGACGCACCGGTAGCTGCTGCAGACGGGCTATCGCCGCGCCTGACGCCCTCGCAGCCAATCGCCGTGCCACTCTCCCACTCGAGACGTGTGCAACGGTATATGAGAAACCGTAACGCACGGCTTCTCACCGAAAGGGAGCAGCGCAGGAACAGGTCGGGAAGCGAGCCCGACCTGTAACTGCGACTGCGTACCAGTGAATGCCGCACTTCGGAGTGTTGGCTAGTGTGAACAGTGGTCACCCATACTCCGACCCCAGATCCGGACTGAATTTTTTATGAAGTGATTGAGCGCGTGCCGGTGTGCGCCGCGAACTCTTTGTGTAGCCAGTACATAGTGTATCGTGTGTCGTGTATTGGGGATATTGTTTATTTATTAACATGGACCAGGGTCATGGGACCTAAAACCCCTTAGACTAACCCGCGTAGGACCTTGTGTTGGTAATGGGAACGTGGATTAATGTGTTATGAACATCGTGAGTGTTCGATGTATCGTGTCTAATTGTGTTATTGCCGTGAAAAATCTAGTGGGATTCAGAATTCCCCTAGAAACCGGAATCCGAATCAAAACGGAATTACCGTTGTGTTGTAACATAGTTTATGTTAAATACTGTTTTGGCCGCCTCATTCGTATGATTATATAATCCCGTATTGCGCAGCCCGTAGCGCTGTACCCGGTAAGCCAGCCGGCCTACCGCCCCGCAACTGTAATGTGATCAGTAACGGTCCGTAGGCCCGCCGTCGGCGGTTCGCCGCGCTACAGCTGATATAGCACTCTTGAGACAATGCCGGGCCACTGGGCGCGGTCTGCCGCGGAGCAGCAGCTGCTCGGCTGCCACGCCCCCAGAGGGCTACCCCCGATGTTGCAGACCTTGCTGGACTGTCGAGCTGCGCGAGTCTGTCGCGGTCGGCCGCATCCGTAAATTAAATATTGTCTTTGGCATCTAAATTCAACACGTATAGCCATCGCTGTCTGCTGTCTCATCGAAACATTGTATGACGTACTTCGGAAGCTTGCGAATTGCTGTTTACTGCCGTTTATTGCCTTAACCACTGCACAATACATTAAGTGCAGAATCATTGAACTTTCGGGATTTGTCGCAACGCGCCGTCCTTCTAGACTTTATCACGAGCCTGCGAGACGAATACGCTACACTGGTTACCTACCTGGGGCCGGATGCACTGGCTACCTGGGGTCGGAGAAACATACACTGGCTACCTGGGGCCGGAGCAATATACACTGGCTACCCTGGCGCCGGAGCAATATACACTGGCTACCATGTGCGAGAACAATTTGTGCTGGCTACCCGTTGGCAATTGTATACAATGGCAATACCCGTTGGCAATACGTATGGCAATTGTACGTAAGCACAGATGTACGTATGGCTAATGTACGTAAACGCAAATGTACGTATGACAAATGTACATATGCGCAAATGTGCGTATGCGCAAATGTGCGCATGCGCAAAACTACGTAAACGCATATGTACGTATGCGCAAAAGTACGTATGCGCAAATATACGTAAGCGCAAATGTACGTATGCGCAAAAGTACGTAAGCGCAAATGTACGTAAGCGCAAAAGTACGTAAGCGCAAATGTACATATGCGCAAAAGTACGTATGCGCAAATGTACGTTAGCGCAAATATACGTATGCACAAAAGTACGTAAGCGCAAGTGTACGTAAGCGCAAATGTACGTAAGCGCAAATGTACGTAAGCGCAAAAGTACGTATGTGCAAATGTAAGTATGCGCAAATGTACGTATGTGCAATTGTACGTATGCGCAAATGTACGTCCACTTACGCATATGTACCTTTGGGTTTACGTACATTTGGTTAGGTACATATGCCATACGTACATTTGCAGTAACTGGACAAATATACGTATGCAAATGTAAGTAAGCAAATGTACGTAAGCGCAAAAGTGCGTATACGCAAATGTACGCAAGCGCAAAAGTACGTAAGCGCAAATGTACGTAAGCGCAAAAGTACGTATGCGAAAATGTATATGTACGTATGCGCAAATGTATATATGCACAAATGTACGTAAGCACAAATGTACGTAAGTGTAAGTGTAGGTATGCGCAGGTGTACGTAGGTACAAATGTACGTAAGCGTAAAAGTAAGTAACCGCAAATATGCGTAAGAGCAAAAGTACGTAAGCGCAAATGTACGTAAGCGCAAAAGTACGTAAGCGTAAATGTACGTAAGCACAACAGTACCAAAACGTAAAAGAATGCAAGAGCAAATGTGCGTATGAGCCAATGTACGTACAATTAGGCATACGTGCCTTTGCGTTTAAGCACATTTGGTTAGGTGCATATGCCATACGTACATTTGCTCTTACATACATTCGCGCATACGTACATTTGCCCGTACGTACATTTGCGCTTACGTACATTTGCGCATACGTACTTTTGCGCATACGCACATTTGCGCTTACGTACATGTGCGCATATGTACTTTTGCGCTTACGTACATTTGCGCTTACGTACATTTGCGCTTACGTACATTTGCGATTACGTACATTTGCGCATACGTACTTTTGCGCATACGTACAATTGCCATACGTACATTTTCGCTTACGTACATTAGCCATACGTACATCTGCGCTTACGTACAATTGCCATACGTACATCTGCGCTTACGTGCATTTGCTTACGTACATTTGCGAACGTACACCTGCCACACGTACATTTGCTTTACGTACATTTGTCCGGTTACCGGCCTGGTTGGCTCGAATGATGGTCCCGCATCCACCAATGGTCGTGCTTCCCATTAAAAATTTATCAGTGGAGGCCCTGGGCTCCTCCCATCTCGCACCAGCAGGAGGTTGCTCAGGGTGTTGCCGAACGCAAACACAATCCTCTGTAGTCCTATCTTCATGCCTTGGCAAGTAGGCCTGAAATTGGTTGGCGTTATTGGCGATACCCAAACGCCAACGAAAAACCGCGTAGTAATTACCGAAGGTAGTGCCTTTTCTGGTCCGGTGGGAACAGGGGCGAACAGGGTGACGAATGAGGTGTGACGACTGATGCTGTTACCCAGAGTGGGAGGCTTACTTCTAATGTTCCGAGTCACAGTACACTTCGCCTTTGAACGGGAGTACATTTTCGTAAGGATGCCGAAGCTCATTTGGCCGGGTGTTCAACATGCGATTCATCTTACTGATGTTGGTGACGCCATAGCGACAATACTCCATTGCAATTGGTCAGCGATTATATTTACGAACATGAAAACACTACAGCATTGTATTTAATTTTATTGAGCTTCAGGTGCCAAGCGTGAGACCGGCCGACCAAGCGGTCAATGTCCCGTTGCAATGCTGAACAGTCGGAGGAACATTCAACACACAGCTGAACATCGTCGGCATAGAGTGTGTGGTTTGCCGGCATGTCCATGTGAATGTAAGCGGCAAAGCATGCAGAGAACATAGGACCACAACTGCTTCCTTCTGAAACTCCGGATAAAACCGGAGTCCACCCAGACTGTTTTCCATTTACTCTGACGAGCTGTGTCCGGTTGGTAATATAAGAACAAACCCAAGAGAAGGCACGTTCAATAACGTTAAAAGAATTTCGCTGTTTGTAAAGCGAGAGTTTATGATCTACACTGGTAGATGCGGAATAATAATCGGTATCATCCGTTTCAGCATCACTGGCAATCGAACTTCATCCGTGCTTCAGAAATTGGACCAAATCGGTAATGCACGATCATTTAAATAAGTCATGCTGTTCCGCGGGAAAAATGTCTGCAGTGCTCCAAACAAGCAGTCGCAATAACACTTTCCCTAAAACGTTTGAGTGAAATTAAAAAAATGAAAGGCCTGTCAATTTCAGCTGGTTTTCTGTCGCCTATTTATACGCAGGATTCACGATCGCCTATTTGTATTGTTCAGTAAAAGAACCCGGTTCCAGGGAAGGGCGGAACAGCATTTCAAGCGGCACGGCAGCACATGAGCGCATTTCTTAAGAATAAGAGCGTTTAGTCCGTCAGCTCCATATGATTGTCAAATCAAATCAGGAGGCGTTCAACTTCGCCTGGCGGGAAATGAACTTCGAGCAGTCTCCGACCGTCTGCCGTCGGTCGAAGACTGCTGAGATATTCAGTGCTGGAGGCTCTGAAAATACTTCAACATGAGGGTCGGAAAATGTGTTGCTGAAGCAGCTGTTGAAGAAATTTGCGCTGTGCATATTTCTCTGTTGCATTTTTTCTCGTGATGCACTAGTATAGATGAAAAATGAGATGTTGAGCTGATCGAATTTCTGGTCATTGAAAAAATGACCAGAAATGCTTCGGCTTAGTGCCGAAATTTTGAAGCGGGCTGAGAAGCTATTGACGGCATTTCTAATTTGCAAGTGAATTAAATGCAACTCTAGCTTACGAACATTCTAAAACATTCCAAGTTGTCGTACCATGTTTTTCTGTTCAAAACATTCTGCTTTGACCGTTGCCTGTCGAATGTCCTTGTCCAACCACGGCAAGATTTATTCCCTAAATTTACGATAGGTACGTACTCAGTTTGCAGCGTGGACAAAATCGTAAAATATGTCGCAAGCTGAATTAGCGTCGAGAGTTAAAAGAACGTTCCGAGGAATGCAGCGCAGTGCGGCTCGCAAGTCAGGGAAACAAGCCTCACGACGGTTAAAGGCTTTGTTCCGTGATGCCGTGCCACAGGCTTTGACCTGTGCTGTTGTGTGCTGTTGCCTGCTGTTGCGTGCTGTTGCCTGCTGTTGTGTGCTGTTGCCTGCTGTTGTGTGCTGTTGCCTGCTGTTGTGCGCTGTTGTTGTTCTTATTTGCTATCACCGATAAATCTTAAGGCGGTTCCCAAGAGCACCCACCCCAGCAGTGCTTCGAATTCTTTTTATATGGAAGTAAAAATGGGCCCTGAATTCCAACTCAGCTCCAACATTCCCTCACCATAGGCATTCGGCCAAAAAAGACCTATCGAGCTCGACAGGGCCAACGGAAGTAAAGTGAAAGCAATGGCCACTGGTGATCTAGGAATTGCCAGATGCCTGTCACACTTTGTCAAGTAATGGGATACAGTCCTAGCAACGGTTATCATCTCGTATACCTTCACGATGGACGGAGCGGTGCATTTTGAGCCAAGAAACATTACATCTGCCAAAATCCATGCAAGAACTGCCAAGGTGAAAATAAGTTGGCTATAAGTAAGGTTAAAACATTTGTTTTACCCTTATACCTACCAGTCTGGCTAACCTAGGGATGGATGTGGGATGAATGTAAATACTTTATTTTTTCCTGAACTTTTCTGATGGGCATAAGAATAGCATGGTACGACACTTTTTTGGTGAATATATAGGTATTCACTGCAGGAAAAATCAGGGGGACGGGAGGTATGTAAAAGTAAGTAGAATATATTAAACAGGATATAATGAGTAGAACATATAGTCTCCAATACGTTTTGCACCTCAGCCAGTGGGTGTATTTGTGTTGGGAGCAAACTAGACCACGTAGCTGTTCAATTTGGCACCTCGTAGTGATCTAAATTAGTGTATAGAAGGACCACATCACCCCTCTAGAGAACCCCCGATGAAGTCCTTGCACCGACACATCACAGTGTTCGAAATTACTCTGAATCGGCACTGTCTATCTACCTCGAGACAAATTGCCGGTGAAGCCGTGTACCGGTCCCCCTTATCCATTAAACAAAACCCTCGAAATGCCCGTGGATCTTCGGGAGGCTCCCTGGATCCACCATTTCCACATCTCGTCTGCTAGTTTAGCACAATTTCCTGTGAACACCTCTGAATCACCAACTTCACCATCCATAAAAACTCCCTGATGACACCCATGAATCAGCACCCCATTATTCCAGGCACAAAATACCGGAAACGACCATAAATCGGCACCTCCGTCAGACTGTTCAGACAGATCCCCAATGACGCCAATGAATTGGTCATTGATTGGAATCTCCACCCCTCCCACACCCCAAATATTCGGCGTCATCCTGCATCGGCGACGGCGGCGTCGGAAGGCTTGCTCCCATCCCTACGGCCTCCTCACTCACTGACCAGATATTTCCTCGAGCAAAGCTGCCACTAATCCCGATAGCCTCATTTTCATCCGTGCATCCGACATTCTCCCTCCTCTCGATCTATGCACACATACACACACACACACGCACACACACACACACACACACACACACACACACATACACACACACACACACACACACAATCGTTCTCAAAGGGTGTCTTACCTGTCGAAGCAATGACTCATCTAACATGTTAACTGCGGGGCCGAGAGAGAGAGAGAGAGAGAGAGAGAGAGAGAGAGAGAGAGAGAGAGAGAGAGAGAGAGAGAGAGAGAGAGAGAGAGAGAGAGAGAGAGAGAGAGAAAAAAAAAAAAGAAAAAAAGAGAATATATATATATATATATATATATATATATATATATATATATATATATATATATATATATATATATATATATATATATATATATATATATATATATATATATATATATATATATATATATATATATATATATATATATATATATATATATATATATATATATATATATATATATATATATATATATATATATATATATATATATATATATATATATATATATATATATATATATATATATATATATATATATATATATATATATATATATATATATATATATATATATATATATATATATATATATATATATATATATATATATATATATATATATATATATATATATATATATATATATATATATATATATATATATATATATATATATATATATATATATATATATATATATATATATATATATATATATATATATATATATATATATATATATATATATATATATATATATATATATATATATATATATATATATATATATATATATATATATATATATATATATATATATATATATATATATATATATATATATATATATATATATATATATATATATATATATATATATATATATATATATATATATATATATATATATATATATATATATATATATATATATATATATATATATATATATATATATATATATATATATATATATATATATAAAAAAAATAATAGAGAGAGAGAGAGAGAGAGAGAGAGAGAGAGAAGAGAGAGAGAGAGAGAGTGAGAGAGAGAGAGCCGTCAATGCCTTTGTATATTCTTTATCATTGCCTTAATTGCATTCCTTTCAAGTTATGGGATGTAGCAAGCTGCATTCCAAACTTGGGACGTCCGTTGGCTCTGTGCAATTAATCTGGATGAAACTGGCAATATAGGTGTTTTTCTAGTCAGCGAGGTAAACAAGTTGCTACAAGGTTTTTCTTCTATTTGGGTCCATCTTCATGGAAAATAATTGGTCAGGCGAAAAGAGGAGAATTTCCTTCGTGCATTTATATATTTCAGGTATATTTGAACTCATTTTCACCACAAAGAAAATATATGTTAAACATCACACCGCTTCCACGTATTGGTAAACAGTGTTTACCTTGCCGACCCTGGAAAAACGCTCCTGGGGCAATTATATGTCAATACGAGGGCAAAATCGGTAAACACGGAGGAATTTTTCCTGCAGCAAAAATACTAAAGCAAGCTCTGAGCCATAGGCGGCCAGTGTTTATTGCTCCGCCCCCGAGTAGCTGTGCTTATTTCCTATGCCCGGAGTAGCCAGTGTATATTTATCCGGCCCCAGGTAGCCAGTGTATATTTCTCCGGCCCAGGTAGCCAGTGTATATTTCTCCGGCCCCAGGTAGCCAGAGTGTATTTCTCCGGCGCCGTGTAGCCAAGGGTACGTAACTGACACATGGTAAACCACCAATCAGAGCTGACCTCCGCCACACGCCGCAAGCCGAGCCCAGTTTCCAGGCATTGTCAACAGCTGATACTGCCAAACTCAGAGGTTCCCAATCCCTCTGGTGCCCAGCCACGATATGCCAACAGCCGATGCTGCCAACGTGAGAGGTTCCCAAGCCCTCTGATGCCCAGTCACTCCTGCAACGTGAGAGGTTCCCAAGCTTTCTGGTGCGCAGTCGCCCCTGCCAACCTGAGAGGTTCACAAACTCTCTGGTGCCCATTCGAGATATATCATCGGATGCGATAAGATGCGTGGACACTGCTAAACAAAGCTAACGGGCAAAAGCTAGGACCATCTCAAGCGACGATCATCTGCAAGCGTGAAGCCCGAGGTGACCTCGGCTGTAGCCAACCATGACCTACCATGCCCTTAAACACTTCCCACATGTAGTGTTTGGCAGAATCGTTCGGTAATAACAGACACCCAGCGATGCTTTGCGATGCTTCCATTATGTTGCATCTTCGCTCCCGTCCGTTTGCCTGCATCATTATCGACAGCTCACCACATTGATCAAAAGAAGGAGCATTCTGTTGATTAATTCCTGCGCCAATGATGCATTAGCATAAGTCCTGACGCCGGGTGGTCTGGCGACACCTCATCTGCAGCACTCTCGCTATTGTCAGCATCTTCAGGTATGGTGCAAGACCTCTGCATTAGCATTGTTTTTTTTTTGTTTGCTTTTGCTTTTTTGCTGGCGTCCATTAACATTGGCTTTTTAGTGGCCAAATGTGCACCCCCTCCCACCCTCCCTGTACCGCAACCTGGCGTCCAGGCTGCATGGACGATGGTGGTGAATACGCTGATGAATTTGACTTCCAATAATACCGTTTTGTGAAACATGTGTTCACTTGTTCTCTATTGGTTATGGTAGTCGGAGCCGACTGACCGTAGGCTGCAATCAACTCCCGCCGAGGCTCCTGAAGACTCCACTCGAAATCCGGCTCCCCACCAGTAGAGTTGTCACTGCAGACGAGTTGGCTGCTGGTAGCCGACGGTATCACCAATGCTGACGTCACGACCGCTGGTCCGACACAGCCCTCTGGCCAGCGCCAGCGGAGCCCGCGGTCCAGTGGGGGCCGGCCGGATCGGTCCGAGCTGGAGCATAACACGGAGATTGACATTGTAAATTCTGATCCAATTCGTATCCGTACGAGCCAATCCAATCAACATCCGTATCGGTGCTAAATATGGATGTCCATCGGGAATCCAGGCGGTGAAAAAATGAAGCATTGCTAAAATCGGAATGCGTGCAGTAATAAATAGCAACTAGACTATCAATAAAATGAATTATTTTAACTACCAACATGTGCAAAATCAAACTGAACCTTTGCGAACCTTGGATTACAATTTTCACTAGCAGCAACATATTTTACAGAAGAATGCAATTCTCACTTCAGATCATATGTCCAGTCCTCTAACATATGACGTTTTATGGTGCATGAGCATCGGAAAAACATGCATGAAATAGGACTGCTACCACAGAATGAGATCAGACAATGGTACCACGGCTGCAAAATGAAACATCAAAAATGCCCATGTTGTTCATACGAATTATTTACACTATCTATAATAATACCTTACCAAGAATCAACCTGGATAGCAACCAGATTGTATGCACAAAACCAGAAATTCATCATTACTGTTCTACAGCCATTTCATTTAGAGCATACAGCCATAAATCTACCTATAGTCAACAGCCTGTTTCAGTTCTGTGTAATTCGCCTGTATGTCTTGCACTCTCCATCTAGATACCTAGCTAACAAGTGGCACACTCCTCAATGAAGCAGTCATAGGTGTTGGTTGCCAGGTAGATAGGTAGCTTTGTAGGTAGGTAGGTAGGTGCCTGTCCAACTTACCACCAATTAAATGCGATGAGCTTCCTTCTTAAAGCGGCACATGCCATGATACTACCAATTAGGGCTATTGTCCCGATTTCTTCTGCCTATTGAGTTCGTATTTAGATTCTGTTTTCGGCCATAGATAATCTCTTCTTACTTTTATTTTCAATGGAGCACCATGGCACTTCTCACCACTTGCCGATACCGTCTGATCTATATTCGACTGCAGTCGGAGACGGTGAGTTGGACCACCTACTCTATGCGATATCGTAGAAAAATACGGTTTCATTCCTTAAGATTGGTCTTGACCTTGACCTTGATCGGCAGGGTATTTTCCGATTTACTTGCAATGAAAGAAAGCAGAAAACGCCGTGATGTATAACATACATGATACGTGTTTCGTATGTGTACAACTAACCTGCCTTCAACCAAAACTGAGAGCTACGTTTGGTCGGTAAAAACTGCGAATCATTCCATTTATTTCATTATCATTTCGTCATTATGTGATGGTTTCCCTGGTGATGTGCGCTTGTTTTCAGGTATCAATCTAGGCAGGTGATTACAATTTCCAGATAACATGTTATTTTACCTCAAAATATAGTGACGGATGGCCGATTGGTATGTACTACTCCAGATAATTTTGAAGAAAGCCTCACTTTTGGCAAGCCCATTGATGACCATTGATTGCAGTCACCTGGATTGCATACAAGCTTGATGCTGACTGGATATTAAGCGAACAGTGGAATGAATCAAGTACATTTGCATATGTTTGACATTGAGGGTGCCTGTATGGCAGTGCAATTGTTCATTAGTGTTCTGAACTAAGTTCAGACAACTTTGTTTAACACGCACACTGGAGGGGGGGCGAAATCCGTCCACCCCTCCGGTTTTTCGTACATAACTGCAGATTTTGCCGGTCGATGTACGCGATTTTCTGCGCACCTGCTTAGAAATGACCGGCGCGTCGTTTAAAGTAAGAAAAATGGAAATTGGTCGATTTTTTTTTCAAGTTAGGGGCCGCTAAAGAAAACAAAATTCCCAGCGCCAGACCATAAAAATCGCCGCTGATGCGCTTCCCGTATATTTGCAATAGGGAAGTGTTCTTGGCAACACTAGTGACTTGTTTGATGTATATTGATATGCTATCTAGTTTCAAGGTCATGTTAGGTCCCCGAGGTCAAGTCAGGTCAAGTTCATGACAGGTTAATGGAACCAAACTTGATCAACTGGAATGTTGTCATAAATGCACTTCTGTTTGCCATTTGTACTGTTTGTCATTGCGTTTCCATACTTTATTCACGTATTTCACTCCTTTCTTCGCGAAGCCGATTGCGCCGAGCTGCCCGACGGAGCATTCGGGCCGGCGGCCCGGTTCCAGTAACTGGAGCAGGTAACTGACCTGATAAAGTGCTGCTATATAGGTGACCTGAGGTCAAATGTCGGGTCTAGCATCTGTATTGCATCATTAGTAATGTCCAAAACATCATTGATGCCAATTTTGGAGCATTTAAACACAATCACAGCCATCCATAACAATGACAAGCCAAGCCACGCAAAACAAGAAAATGTTGACAAATGTGACCTCATTTGACCTTGAAGATATTGACCCAAGGTCATGAAATATGTACACAATAGAGTTCACTACCGTACCAATCCAGCCTGCGAATTTCGTTCCTCCAGCTTTAATAGGAGCCGAGATCTTAGGGGGAGGGCGGAATCCGCCCCCCTCCAGTGCGCGTAATTTTCAGAGGCCATCCAGGGCGCGTGTTAAAACTCAGCGTCAGCTAATCCACGCATTTTATTATGCAAAGTTGTGGCTAGAAAACAGAAGGAAACATTGTTGTTTCGTTATCTTTCGCCACAAAAGTTGGAGCCAATTGGTTATCCAATCCGTATCCGTTTATATTTCCTACCATATCCGATCCGCTACGTCATTGGCACCAAAGGGAAGCTCGTAGATATCTTTTTCATTCTAATGTGAGCAAAATTGCGGTTCCGTTCCTCAAACACATCCAATGAACCTGTCACGACCGCCTGTCTGAGCAAATGTTTCGGGCAGGCGACCATGCCAGGTTCAAACTTGGGGTCCGGGTTCAGGTTCGGGTTCGTCGCCTGTGATGATCATTCGCAACATCGCGAATGACTACCACAGGCGACGCCGCTGCGGCCATCTCCCGACGGGAGTCGGATCGCTATCCGCCCACTTCCGCTTCGCATTTCCCGACGGGAGCCGGCTGCGCCCGCCACGTCTCCCACTCCCAGTCGTGTCGGGGGCCGGACCGCAGCCGGACCCCCCACCTGTGTCGGCGCGACACGCCCGTCGCGACCCATTCCCCTCTGACCTTTGCCCGGCGGCGGCCGTGCGGCGGAGCGAGAGCGCGCCTCGCCGGCCGCCCGGCCCACCTGGGCGCGCGGCGTCCAACAGCCGGTGCTCGAGGCGTGCCGAAATCACTAGCCAGGGAGACAGGCCGGCCGCATGGCTGTCCGGCCAGGGCTGCGTGATGTATGGCGGCGGCCGGCGGTGGCGCTGTGCACGGACCGCACGCTCGTCCGGCCGGCCAGCGGCCGATGCAGTATTCATGCTTCGGACCGGTGGCGGTCGACCGCCGCCGCAGCCGTCGGCCAGAGATGACGAGTGGTGAGCGGGTGGTCTTCCGACACTTCCGAACCGTCTGGCCGGTCAGAAATGACGACTGGCGAATGGATGTCCTTCCGGACACTTTCGGACTGTCTCGTCGGCCAGAAATGACGAGTGGTGAGCGGGTGGTCTTCCGACACTTCCGAACCGTCTGGCCGGTCAGAAATGACGACTGGCGAATGGATGTCCTTCCGACACTTTCGGACTGTCTCGTCGGCCAGAAATGACGATTGGCGAGCGGGTGGTCTTCCGACACTCTCGGACTGTGCCGACAGGTGGCAGCGGTGCAGAAACTGGGCGCAGGAGTGGCGCCCATCCCCAAATATGTGTCAGCTTCGTGCCGCTGATTGGTGGAGAAGGCTATTGCAACTGCTAGGCTAGGATATTGCAACTGCCGTTCCGATGTTCGTCAGGCAGCATCATTATGATCTTTTTCCCATTGGAGAAGCTCCTGCTTTAACACTGTTTGCTGGATGTATTGGCAGGGCGCATCAGTGCTACCGCAACTACCCGTAAGCTGCTGCTCCCAAAACTCGCACACTGCACCAGCGCCTGAGTCATCTTACGGAGTATGCGTCTGTACAGAAATTGTGACAAAAACTACAAAAGGAAACTAATAGTGCAGCAAAGAGTAAGACGACTGGTTAGTGGATGACACGCATTGGTACTGACGGCACAACATCAATTAAGACTACTGGGTAGTGGATAATAATTATTTGGATCACGTATGGAACAGCAGAAATCCACTGAAAGCACTGAGTATACTTTCTTCGATTTCGAACTATGTCTAGAGCACCGACACGAAAGCATCGACACAGGGGAAGATTTCTCAGTCAACAAGAGAATATCTCTCGTAGTCATGTCCACACACTGGAACGCCCATACTTTGCACAACTGACTGCGCAGCGCCGCAAATATACTTACAAATATGAGCTAACATTTCCTGCACAGTAGGTGGCAAGGGTTACAAAGGCAAAGGCAAAGGCTCCTGCAAAGGCTACCTTTCTAATGAAGAAGTTCTGTAAAATTATTTACAGTTCCAGCTTGCCATTGGTTGTTCAATGCCGACTTGTTTGATTGCCGACTTGACTTTGATTATCTACTTGCAAGTTGCAAGAAGGTAATTCAATTTGCAAATAAACCACAAAAGGCTGTATTTTGCTCCATGATCTTCTTTGACCCGTGTAGCTGATACAATATGTCGTCGTGACGTAAAAAGTGTACGCAGTCATCGGTTTTCATCAACATTCTATTGGCACCAGTAGCATTACTACATTTTTAAAGAGGAAGTGAGAAAAGTGGCTTTTGACGAACTATCACTGAAGAGAAGCCCTTGAATGCTCGCTCAAACCCCCCTGGGACTGAGTTTGTCAAACTAATCACGCGTACTCAATCGCTTGCCTATAATAATTCGAAAGACAACTCAGCATTGCCCACGTACCTACTCGTGGGTCCTGCCAACATTGGAACTTGGAGGTGCAAGGAACGTTTTCGGCACAAGGTGAAAGATAGCCAGCAAAGCTAGCAGGAAACTTTCGCCAAGTTGGTGTTGCTATGCTGAAAAACACCCCCGATCAAAATCCCTGGATCCGTCCATGGTCATAATAGATGATATAAGCATACTTCAATTGCTATCTCGTTGTGGTTTAGAGAAGCCCGGAGTGGGCTTCTTTGAATCTCCTCTGAATCATCCGTTCTTTTTTGTGAAACACCTGAACATATGCCTGACGTTGGGTGATAAAATAAAATGTAAAGCGTAGCAAAACTACTCCATTGTGTCGTTATGCGTTTATTTTGTCCTTTATCATGCAGCACAACTGAATAATTGAACGCTCGTCATTTGCCAGTTGGCACAGTAGTGGCCTGCTGACGGCTAGTACCAGCATAAGCTTCATACTTGTGCACTGAGTGTTAATAATGAATGGTGAAAACCTCCTGAGCCCACAGGGCCAGGCCTATTTATGTCTCTACGCTTAAAATAATTCACTAATTATTACTTAGTTTTACTTGCTAAGAAACTAACGAGGACATAACTCGATACAAAACAAGGCAATGCGAAGCTGTTCCTTGTTTCAGCTTTGTACCGATGGTGACGTTACTGCTTTGTACTATGATTTTCAGTTGTTTAATGATTGGCGGATCTACGATCTTGCTGAAGTCTTGTTACGCACTTGCATGCCGTTCAACACGCTGAAGGTCAACCGATGCACCGTTGACGGTGATTGGCAGGATTGCCCGAAGCCAGTCGTAATTAACCAATCAGCGTAGTCGCTTTCTTCTTCGTTGCAGGCTCCTTCGACCCCGATGCACGCCTGTCTGACCTGATGTGTCGACGCCGGGTCCGCCGTACTGCCGTGCACCGCTGCGTGATTGGGCGTGCGTCACCTTGAGCTGAAGTTTATCAAGATTATTGCCTGGAAGAGCAGCTTTCGAGGTCGAGCAGGTCGACTTCGCAAGCATGCTGTTCCTATATTTACCGGTGGATTTCCAAATGCGTGCTGCATATGATGCGCACAAGACTTTGGAACAAACTCCCAATATTTCACTGCAATATTATTGCCCGTTGAGGAAATAAAGTAAAGACAGTAGTGGTGGGCGGATCCCCCATCCGGTTCGCGTGTTAAATCCACACAATTTACTCGTTTACATTTATTATTGGCTTGGTTTTATCATAATGATCAATCTCCAACAACATATCTCAGAGTTTCCATTCAGTTATTGGCTGTCCTGAGCACACATTCATGGTGGCACATGTGTGTGTGTGTACTTGATTATATGTCTGTGTATATGTCTGTGTCTATGTCTATGTCTGTGTATATGTCTGTGTCTATGTCTATCTCTGTGTATATGTCTGTGTTTATGTCTATGTCTGTGTATATGTCTGTGTCTATGTTTACGTCTGTGTATATGTCTGTGTCTATGTCTACGTCTGTGTATATGTCTGTGTCTATGTTTGCGTCTGTGTATATGTCTGTGTCTATGTCTACGTCTGTGTATATGTCTGTGTCTATGTCTACGTCTGTGTATATGTCTGTGTTTATGTCCATGTCTGTGTCCGTGCCGGTGTCAGTGTTAGTGGCTGTGTAATACACGGCCACATGTGCAGTGTGCATGTGCCCCCTCGGCCCGAGACTGGTGAGTGGTGTGGACGTATTCCGTGAGCGTTCTTTATAGGCACCAATGAGTGGTATGGAGGTATTACGTGAGTATTCTGTACAGGGACTAGTGAGTGGTATGGATGAATTCCGTGAGTATTCTTCATAGGGACTGGTGAGTGGTATGGAGGAATTCCGTGAGTATTCTGCATTGTGACTGGTGAGTGGTATGGAGGAATTCCGTGATTATTCAGTACAGGGACCAGTGAGTGGCATGGAGGTATTCCGTGAGTATTCTGCATCGGGACTGCTGGGTGGTGTGGACGTATTCCGTGACTATATTTGCATAGGGGCTAGTGAGCGGTATGGAGGTATTCCGTGAGTATTGTGCATAGGGACCGGTTGTGGTATGGATGTATTCCGTGAATATTCTGTACAGGGACTAGTGACTGGTATGGAGGAATTCCGTGAATATTCAGCACAGGGACTGGTTGTGGTGTGGAGGCGACCCGGCCACGTTCCACGGAAGCCGACGCCTCGGCGGGGAGGCGAGTGGACGAAATTATTTGTCATTCGTCTTATTGGAGTTGAAGCGAGGCCGGAAACGTCTCGACATTGCCGTCGGCCGCTATACATTCCGAGTTATGTGACAGGAAATGGCCCGTCCCAAAAGCCGCACACATACAAACTGACACCAAAGGCCTTAAATTCGTCAGCACTTCTGGGCCTGGCGGCGCCGGCGACACCGTAAGGCATGCGATGTACAACTCAGCGGTATTCGAAACTAGTCCCCACACTTGCGGCGCTCACAATGCGCTTTCAGTTCATGATATTGGCTTATGCCCATTCCAGTTGCCACGGATTTCAGGCGGGAATGGGAGAGCGGGATTTTTTTTCGGTCGATCACGTCTGCGTGATGCATACACGTAGTGACATATTGCACGGTGTTTGAGGGAAGAGAGAGAGAGAGAGAGAGAGAGAGAGAGAGAGAGAGAGAGAGAGAGAGAGAGAGAGAGAGAGAGAGAGAGAGAGAGAGAGAGAGAGAGAGAGAGAAAAAGAGAGAGAGAGAGAGAGAGAGAGAGAGTGTGGTAAAATACCGTGTACTAAATAGTGTTTCTACCGTTCTTTTTTTCGGTACCGTTTCTGAATGTGTTGCTGTTGCTGTGTTCCTGCTTTCTAATTTATATTAAACGGTGAGATTGTAGGTCACATGCTTCAATGTGCCGCATCTCCAGGTCATGTCCAATGTTTTGTGTTAATTAATTGTGCCAAGTAAATGTACGTGGAAGTTATGAGGTACGAAGAGTACTTGCACACTATACCTACATTGCGATTTTGTTTGCGAATGGATAAGTACCGTGATCTTGGTGGGTCAGTTTTTTTTTCGATGTGCTCTATCTACGATTTATTTAAAATATGACTTGTAAAAGTCATGTGTGTTCAATGTGGTATCATTATTTAATTAGAGTAGCCTAGATGTCGTGCATGACTAAAACTAATTTTCGCCACAAAGGTCAAACGGTGGCACTGTAGGTCACGTAGTTCGATTTGCTGTCTCCTTGATGGACGGCGGACGTCGCGGCATTAGAATCATCCCGCTAAGTAGAATACCCTGACAGTTATGCGGTACCCCGTTTTTTTAACCGCAATTACGTTTCTTAACTCTGGGGATCAAATTGTTTATGCTGCTGAATAATTGGGTTTCAACTTACCATGGCAAACGACGCAGATCATATTCTGAAAATTTTGAGTGAAATCGGAGGGTACGCGAATAGGATGCCGAATGCGAATGCAAACTGCGTTGCTAATATCATGTGCATCGCAGTCCGGAGTGCAGCCAGGCATTCTCAGGAACGGCGAGTTAGCCCAGTTATACGGCATCTCACCATAGCACCCTACTGGCAAGCGTGCTGCGCATCTACCAACAACCTATTTTAAGTTGCATAATGGACAGGCGCTCAGCTGGGATTTATGACGGAAGGAGACCAGAACCAGGACAGGACGTAACTGTAGGCATAGCTCCTTGCACTTTTGAAATCCTAATAATGTCTATGCTACAAGCGTTTCGAATCCTGCATTCTTCATGCATATGCAAACCCACTCTAAGGTCGAACTTTTACCACCCGCAGCAACAAAATACTTTCTTTGAAGTCCTCACAATCTTCGTTGAAAACATGTGATGACACATGCCACGGTCGTACGACGTGGCATGCACCTCTTACCGCAGCCGGCAGGGGGTCGGCAGGTCGGAAGGAATACATTGAAAGTAGAAGAAGGCCCCCTGAAGCTGTAGAGACCTTTGGAAGCCCATCGGTGGGCCCCTTTGAGCTTGATGGAGGAGTCCTGTCATTCTTTTAGCTCAGGCTGGGAACAGGAGGTTCCCTGAAACTTGAGAGCTGGAAATGTTCCTTAAAGCTAGATAGGCCTCCATCGTAGTTGCAGACCCATTGAAACGAGTAGGGGGGGATGCTTGAAGCTGAAGGGACCTGTTGAAGTTGGAGGACACCCTCCAAACTGGAGGGCCCTTGAAGTCGATGGGTATCTAGTGGTTCATAGCTCATCTATTGGCCCTTGTGAGCTGGATGGATCCGGCCCTTGTGAGCTGGATGGATCCGGTCCTTGTGAGCTGGAGCACAGAGTTTCCCAGGTCCGGCTGAGAACAGGAAGGACCATGGAGAGGGATCCTCATGAAGCCAGTGGCCCTAATCAAGCTGATGACCCTTACAAAAAATGTGTGTCTGCTCCCTCTGCAAGGCACTGGCTGCGCCATTGCACTAAATCATCTTCGAGGGATACCACCACGCTTCTCTCAGGTGCAGCGTCGTCTCTCCCATAAACTTCGCAACGGATTTGTACTCTGGCCGTGGAAAGCGGAAGTGAAACGTTTTTATGCAATGGATGAGGAAGCCCCCAGTCCGCAGTGCATTCATTCTTGACCAGGCACGCAATTTACATGGTGGATGATGGGATGAAACGGGGGGGGGGGCGTGATGCTTAAGGTTGGTTAGTTCGGATGCCGTGATTGGATATTTAGGGAAAAGTCAATTAGAGAAATATAAAAAACAGCCTGTCAATTAAATTAAATCGACATTTCATTGCCAATTGGTAATGAAAGGCATTGATGCCTTACATGACTGGCTTTGCGTTGCCACGTGCATCAATTAGAAAAGGGAAAGTTCAGGTGTAGTTCCGTGATGCCGAAAATCGCATGTTTATACTGGTCTCCGTGGAGTTCCGTAATTCTGGAAATCTCCTGTTTGTACTGGTGTCAGTGGAGTTCCGTGACCCGGCAATCCATTGTTTGCACTGGTGGCTGTGGAGTTCCGTAATAGCGGCAATCTCCTGTTTGTACTAATATCCATGTAGTTTCGTAATGCCGGCAACCCCCTGCTTACTGGTATCCTTCAAGGTGAACGTTAACTTCGAAGCCCTCTTTCGAAATGCATATGGCTCCCATGTGTCCGGACGCGTCGAGTCCCGTCACGAACGCCCCGAGCGGAAGCCGTCGAGCGGGGTGTTATGCTTAGTCGACACCTGCTCCCACACGGCGTGCCGACGGCCGGCCGGCCGAGGCTGTGTCATTGCGACATGACATAGTCGAGTGTCATCATCGTGACACCCGCGTCACCATTGTACCATGCGGCACATGTAGGGCAGGGGGTTGGTCGGAGTGCGACGACCTGACCCCTCCCTCCGTGATGCGGTGCAGTAGGTGTTGCCGGCCAGGCAGACCGGAGGTGCTGCCCCTCCCCCATGTGCGACCTGTATCCCTCTCGCGCGAGTGTCGACGTCAGGCGATCGCCGCGGGGGGGGTCGAGGAGGTCGTGAGGTCGAGGAGGTCGAGGAGGTCGAGGAGGTCGGGGCTGGTCAGCCGGAGAGGTGAGACGGAGTTGTATTGTCGAGGCTGGGAAGATATAGCCTGGGATAAGATGTGGACGTTGAGACGGTTGGTATCAAAGCTGGACTGTTGAAACTGTTGCACAAGTTACCGCCGCATTTTTTAATCAGCCCGGTCAATACCAGGCCATAAACGGCTCTTGGTTTAGGAGTACGGCTGTTGGATTTGAGAAATTGGTGGCTTGGAGGAGCCATTGGAATTAAGAACCAGTTATCGTACAAGCGAGGCAAACTATCACTGTCAGGAAACTGAGGTTCTACATTCAGTCAGGCTCTACATTAAGTCACTGAAGCAAATCGAGTGTTTCAACCAACTTGAGCCCTTCCGATCATTTTGCTCAAGTTTCAACTAGGCTATGCTAGCGCTTTGGATTTTATTTTGGGTGTTGGTGCACACAATTATGGCAAGACAATTACAGAACTAAACGTCGTTTGCTTATGTTCCAACAATGTAAAATCGCACAATATGTGGAAATGGCTAAACTTTTGTTTCAGCTCGTCCCAACCATAGATGCTGACTTATTCACAACTAAATTTACGGTCACTATGATGTATAATAAAAATGATATATTCACGGCCTGTATGATATATAAAAATCAACCAAGCGAGAAAACGAGCAAATTATTGTGTGGGGTGCCTACTTTCTACTTGCTAAAAAACAATCCAGATGGGCTATGCTTTTTCAAGATTGCCGTTAGTTAAAGGCAAAATAAATTTGGATGTAATTCGCTGGCAGATTTCTATGCGACGCCAGCATAGACGTTATTCTAAATATAATGTTTTCGAGGAATATCACGCCGTATTTACCCCCTCTGTAAACTCGATTAGTCTGAACTATTCTGAGCATAAGTGGAATTGGTATCATGCTTCCACTGAAATTTCCACCTGCAATTTCGGCATTTGTGCATTTGGTAATGATGAAGGGTTGTTGAAACTGACCTGCCTTTTGATGTTAGATTTCGTGTCTTTTGTGGTAAGTATGCTGGTGTTGGGTTTCTGTACCCACTTTGGTCTGGATAAAAAATATACCGAAAGAACAAAATTGTTTCAGCGATGAGGCTGACATCTGATCGCTCTCACATATCAGACCATGCTTCCAGAAGGAATGATATTTGCATCGTCATGATATATGTGAAGTTGCTGTGCTAAATGCTATATGCTATATGCTACATACTATATGCTACATGCTATGTCGATAAAGCAGCCTACGCTCCCGTGCAGTGTTGGACCATAAGACATACGTGGCACACTGTCATGATTGCCAAACAGCGGGGACACCTGGTCTCTCACTGCTGCAGAGACGTGATGTGTAGCAGTGGTGGATGTGACCGATGTGCCGTCTACACAGGGTCACCTCTTCCCCCTGGACCGGCAATAACATGATGACCAATCGCCAAGGCATGGCCTAATTGAACTTGGCTTGTTATTGGTATCTGTGTCCAACCTGCTCTGCCACTTGGCGTTCAATTGAGCCGTCTTCGAGATATGGTCTCTGGCTGGGGTGGAAAATCCGTCAGCGGGGTTCTGAGCACCAATCAGGCTATCTGAGCACCAATCAGGCCGTCAAGTCGGCAGGAATATTTCCGGACGTTCTGACGTGGCCTGAGATTCAACGTAGACGAAGGAGTTTTTCATTTCGCTCCGTAGTAGGAAGACCACGGACGCGGAAACCGGGGTTCCCACGGGGACGGCAGAGGGGACAGTGCCGCACCTTCAAAATATCCGGTAAATGTTTAGCATTGACTCTATGGGCATTGCATGGAAACAGATGACTTCAAACTGGCTCTTGCCCCCTTCCCAGACTTCGAAACAGTTTCCGTACCGCTAAATGATGCTAAATGATGTCCGAACGTCGAACAGTAAATGGTCTGCTGGATAAAAGGCAGGCAGTGTCACAGGACATATGAGATAATCGAATAGCATGCCGTGTAGCACATCTTGCCAAACTTCGATAATTGAACTGGTGCTTCAATTATCGTAAACTCCCAGAGCAATGCACTGAACTGTACATGGCCAATGTATGCGATGGGACAGAGATACCGGACATGAAAGCATATGCCACTCCATTGTCGTTTTTTTGATCGGGTAGTACAAAGCTGTGCGCAACTTCGGTAACGACCTGTCTGCAACAATGCTTGGATTCGGGGTAAATATTAAATGAGATGCCACTTTTTTGGCATCGCTGCGACTGGCAGGTAGAAAATAACGCGGAGTAGGTATCAGGACAGATATCCGTTTGGTGTCAATAACAGAGCCGACAGGCGGACAGAGCACAACAAGGAGTAGATGTCCGGACATTATCCGTATTGGTGCGAATATCGGAGCCGTCGGACAGGTGCGACATAACATGGAGTGGATACTCTGAGAGACATCCGTTTGGTATTAATAACGGAGCTGATTGGATGTCATTTGACAATAAAAAAACGAACGGATTGGAACCTCCAATTTCTGCGGTGAAAATCAAAATCGTATGGATTGTCCGTTCCTTCACTTTCATAAATACAAACCTCACAGAATAACACGCTCGGGCTAGCGAATGCGGATGACTTGTGAACCAAAATTGCATGGAAAAAAATGTGAGAACTTCAATCGATAAAGCCGGTTAGTTATCTTTTTGTGGTCGTACTTGCCAAAGCACACCATGCAATACAAGTGAATGCATTCCTGGTGCTGAATGTGTTCCGTTGTCCTTCCAATTTCTGGCCACCACATGCCACTCAGTCCATTGCCACCACAACTCACCCATACAGTCATCCTACGCCAACTCAACCGGTCAATAAAACAACGCCCTCTTCTATTTTGCTTTAAGTTTTTATAGGGGGTAACTTTGTGCCTGCACGCGATTTTGAAAAGTTGCATGACTCTCTGACCAACAGCTTGTTCGGTACGGTGACGAAAATAATATGACGTCATGCCACGAACTGATCTTCTTAAGGTGAAGCATCTCTGGAATGGGGAAGTCTTTCTCACGTCCGAGAACTGTTATGGGGTGGCGAGATATCATGTTTTAAAATGCATGTACCAATACATATTTCCAAATTTGAGAACAAGTTCTGCACGGAACGTTTGCATATCATTTGGATTTATGAATAACACCTCTGTCGGTTTTCTTTAAACATCGATTTTCGAATTCTACACTCGATTTCACCTTGCCATCATCGATCAGTGGAGTGAGCCTGGAGCAATTCACCACCTTCTGGACTATCAGCCGGTGCTGGCGCCGTCCACTTGTTGCCTCCGAGTGGGGTTCGACCACACCGCATTTGGAATGACCTTGGCTGAGTCGGGGGAGCTGACGGTGCCGTCTCCCTGTCCTCTGCCTTTCCTGAGGAACGTGACTCTCTTCCTCTCGCTCCGCGTCTCACAGCGAGATCCGACGCCTCGCTCCGGCACAGGTGTGCAAGCGAGCTGAAAAGAGCGCAGCAGGTCACACAGCTGAAACACGAACTGATAAGCACTGGCATGCTCTCGATGAGTGGAAGCAGGTTGGGTTTCCTCGCCTGCTCTGCATGACCCTGTGATCACACTTACACCGTGCTCACATGTGGAAGTCTATTTGGGAATGGCATCGAGGGAGCGGACAAGGAGACGGCGGTGACGGCGCCTATTGTAGCAAGACAATCGCCAAGCCTGTCAGGTGTGATCGATGTAGCCTCTGCCAGTTTCCGTTCACGCTCGATAATAGGTTGGAACATTGACTTAGACCACTACGAGCCCCTGTCGTGATCTCACGCTGGTAAAAATCGCGACTGTTGCAACAAGCGGCGGTCGGTACAGCCGGTTCGCCTCCTCGTGAGGAAGCCGCACGTAGCACGGGTTCCTCTCGCCATCTCGGCGCGGGGCTGGGTCGCTGCAGCAGCTGTCGCGTGCGGCGGGAAACGGGCCGTACACCGGCACACACGAGGTGGCGCTACAGCAGCTGTCGGGTGAGGACATGAGCAGTACACCGGCATACACGAGGTGGTGCTACAGCAGCTGCGTGAGGTGGGACACGGACGGTATACCGCACACACGAGGTGGCGCTACGGCAGCTGCGTGAGGTGGGACACGAACGGTACAACGGCCTGCCGCACGCACCGCACGGGGGCAATATTAATGCTCGGGAAGAAATATGTCCCAGAACATACCCCACTTTTCGTTCCAAGTACGACGTACAAGAAGCGACGTCGAATCAAGTTAGAGAGGGCATTGATTAAATAAACATTCATGTCTGCCTGGTTCAGACTACAACGCTCAATCGTTGATTTATCACGCACTAATGCTGTAGTTTGGTTGCCAAGAATGGTTCGTGTAAAATCATGTGGTGCTCTACAATGGCGTCGGGTTACGCAGGCACGGAACAACAATTCTGCCCGATTTGCTGCTGTCAAATCCAATACACTGCTTGCGGGCCAATAAATGGGACACTCTACATTGACATCGTGCAACCTGTGCATTGTAAACATATCAAGCAGCCTTCCCTCAAATGTCCTTTCGGGCATTAAATATGCAAGAAATCGTATCTCCCGCTATATCGAGGGTAGCTTGTGAGCCTAGTTTGTATCAAAGAACTGCAAATCGTTCTCCAAATCATCGAAATCGACCGTGAGTTGCCGCACCGCGCTTCGTGGTGTGCGACACGTAGATGCAACCTCTAAAGTTTGTCACTTGCTGATGCGCATCAGGAGCTAAACTATTTCTCAACTAGGTCAGATAAAACCCGTAAGATCAGTTTTCGCAATAGCTAACAGTCGCACGCCAGACGGTCACACGCCAGATGGACGGTCACACACCAGACGGTCACACGCCAGACGGTCACACGCCAGACGGTCACACCAGACGGTCACACCAGACGGTCACACCAGACGGTCACACGCCAGACGGTCACACACCAGACGGTCACACACCAGACGGTCACACACCAGACGGTCACACACCAGACGGCCACACACCAGACGGTCACACACCAGACGGTCATATACCAGACGGTCACACACCAGACGGTCACACACCAGACGGTCACACACCAGACGGTCACACACCAGACGGTCGCACACCAGACGGTCACACACCAGACGGTCACACCAGACGGTCACACACCAGACGGTCACACATCAGACGGTCATATACCAGACGGTCGCACACCAGACGGTCACACACCAGACGGTCATATACCAGACGGTCACACATCAAACCAGGATCATGCGATGGTGACGGTAAGTTGAATTAATAGGCAGATGATGTATACTTTCATTGTGTAACTACTGCTTAAAAACATTGATGTGGTGATACAATTTAAATACAATTCATCACTTCGGTATCTAAAACCTCAGATAACTTGAGTGGAGTGGATTGGGATTGGAGTGGGAGTGGAGGACTGGAGAAGTGCTAAGTCCATCATCGACGGTGTGTGCAAGTAGTCAGTCACATTTGTCGTTCTTGTTCGCTCACGCAGTAATTAGCAATGCCCAGGCATCGACGCAGTTGATATATTTGAAAATGAAGTAATGTTTTGGTGTCAGACAGACAAAAAGTGATCACGATCTTAGGCATGGTAAGAAATTGTCCCACCGCCCACTGGTTTTCGAGGACGGAGTATTCTATGCACACACACACACACACACATATATATATATATATATATATGTGTGTGTGTGTGTGTGTGTGTGTATGTGTGTATTTACATATATGCAGGTGCATATTTGTGAATTCAATTGCTTTATGCAGCATTCATGAACGCAGTGGACAGCTGTGGGATCTCTTGTGGATAAGGATAATGGTGTCGAATTGCGTATATAGTATTATGCATGTGCAATAAGGTGCATACCATATAACGATGTAGTACAACAAGCAGCAGTAATTGCTTCGTATCTACGATACAAATTCACTCCGGCATATCAGCTGTTGCGCTTTTTAAATAATAAACGGCATGCGGTCTACAGATTCGTACAATTGAGATGCCAGTCCAGTCGCCGGACCTGGACCCGATCGAAAACGCTTGGAGAGTCTGATCCTCTCCCCACCACTGCTACAAAGTAAATTGCGGAGGAGTAAGACCAAATAAAGACCATTCAGACATCCGGGAGATGTTCCCCACCCAGCCCACACATTCAGCACCTGAACGTCACACACTATACCGTAAGACTCCCTTAACGTAAACGTAAGCGCAAATGAACTTTATGACCCGGCACGCCTCCAAATGACCTTTATGACCTGGCACGCCTCCAAGATTCACTCCCCCGGAATCGCTCGATCTGCCAACGATTGGAGTGTGCATAGAGTGACATAGTGCTGCGAAGCCGCCTGGTGGGTAGTCTGAACTGTGGTGTCTGTGCACCTATCTGTGGTGCGGCACAGTATACCTATGCAGGATATTCAAGTGCGAAGACATTCCACCCGGCCCGACTGCCAACCTATTATTGGCGTCAGTAGTACATTGCATGTTGATCATGATGACAAGCGGTACATGCTGAATGCATTTGAAAATAGCTGGCCACCCGGTCTCGTATTCTGCGGCGGATCCTCAGAGTGGAGGCGGATGGCCATCGTGGAGGCGGTGACTCCGCGATTACCGAACTTTAGGACACTATTTATTGTCTTCTGCGATATTCTTCAATTCTAAACACACCTCACCAAGGCAATATTGAAACATTACCGGTTTCAAGAGGACGAGGAAACAAACGGCCGTGGCCTACCTATACTGTGAAAAGAAGACCAAACGGTCATCCCCCGGTTGGATGGATTAGATACCCTCACTAAACCCAGCCAATATGTATTTTGCTCCCCAAACGGAGGTAAGTATTATCTACCTATACCATCGTGGAGCACGCTCCCCCTCACAGCTCAATAACTCTTTTTTCTCTCCAATAAGCCCGCCAGGATTTGACAGGTCGTAGAAATTTGCAAAAATCCGACCGGCTGTCCGTCCCGTTTGATCCTCCTTAGAAAGTTGGCTTGATCTGTCAGTGTATTTAATTAATGCAATTCACAGCCATTGTCCATTGTCCATTGTCCATTGTTCATTGTCCATTGTCCATTGTCCATTGTCCATTGTTCATTGTCCATTGTCCATTGTCCATTGTCCATTGTCCATTGTCCATTGTCCATTGTCCATTGTCCATTGTCCATTGTCCAGCCAGTCTCCGTCCTACCCGGGACCGATTGCGGGAAAGGCCTGAAAATATGCCACTTTTTATATTCGCCCTTGCGATGGTTCTCGACATTCACTTAAACCTGCTGAATGCTATGTGCTTCACTTAGCATGTTTAGCTTCATTTTCCGCAGCGTATGATTTATGTAGCCTTAGCTGTTTATTGAGACAATGTTTGTTTCAATTAATCGTAAATTCCGCACCCTTGTACATCAGACAATTTTCTTCGAATCGGGTATATATCTTGGCTGGCTTAATTGAATTTAATTGAACTACTTAATTGAATTGACAAGAACACGTGGTGCCATCATGACCTTTGGTGCCATCCAGGCAGTCCACTGCAACCAGCATTACTCGAACCTAAATACGAATTTTAATGTGAGCTGTGTTTACTGACGCGAGCTGAGGTGCGTGTGTGGAGGGAGTCGAGTTAATCGAGGCATATCTCAGGACATCGTGGATACGGCCCACAGGACCTTAGGATCCCAGGACGTCTCAGATCGTCGTGAATACGGCCCACAGGTCCTAAGGATCTCAGGACGTGGTGGATACGGCCCACAGGGCCTTAGGATATCAAGACGTCTCAGAGCGTCGTGAATACGGCCCACAGTTCCTAGGATTTCAGGACCTCGTGGATATGGCCCACAAACACGCTCCGAACCCCTGCACACCTTATGTTAGCGATATGTACTGTCGGAAGACGGAACGAGGCTACCGAGAGGCTGAGTGGATAATTCGCTGGGTAAATTGTAACGTGCCAACAATTGTTAACAGGTAAAGGTGGAAGAATACTCACTCATACGTGAGAACTTGCAGTAATTGCTTCATCATGTGGCGTCTGGAAGCACATAAAACGTGCCTTATTCCTCTCGCACACACACATTTTTGGGCGTCATACAAACGCCCCTGCCCGGCTTAGCATGTTCTATCTCCAGCTTCTTTCGATATCCGCCGAATCAAAGAATTGCGACGGAGCCCCTGGCAACTGCCCCCGCGACAGTCACAGAGCAGGAAGGCGGCGCCGGATCGCCCTGTCACCGCTTTTGTGCATTATTCTAGCAGCAGGTGGAGTAATCTATGTTTCCAAGCATGCCTGAAGCAGGGCCAAGTATTTCTGTTTGAGCATGCCCTTTCGACTTGCCAACCACAAACAGGACGAAGCAACCATGTGCATTCCGCGTGCTTGACAGCGCCGCAAAACAAAGGAGTTTCCGCGCGCGCGTGTGTCATTGGTGACACATGGTTGGCTTGTTGTGGGACTGTTGCGACCGGAGGCCTGGGGCAATGTGCAGTGTGCTGCGCGACTGGACACGCAGCTGCCACATCACGCCACATCAGCCGTGCAGATGGTGATGAGCAGCGCCGAGCCGGGCGGCCGGGCGGCCAGACGAGCCTGCCGGACGACCAGGTGTTTATCTAGACGCCGGTGATGGGCTCGCCGAGTACGTTCCGTGTCAGTCGCTCCGCCGCGGCTCTGACCAGCACCGATAGGTGCCCCTCATTGCGCCGACGGCTCGCCGAGCGCGCTCCATTTGCGGCTCGAGCGTCTGGACGGTGGACCAGACGGACTTGACGGAGAGCCGGCCGACTATCGGACGTTGGCCAGCCGCTTGTCTGCCGGTGAATCGAAGGATAGATAAATATCTGAATATAATTAAAGAAAAAGCGCAAGATGTGATAATAATCTAAGGAGATAATAATCAGGTATAAGCACTGGGAATTCGAAGAGTAGAACCCATTTTCATCTAAAAAAAACCTTGCTTCATGTCTCCAGGTGTGGGAACATCAACCAAGAACAGGGAAAAGTACGAGCTCCGAAGAAAAATCTGACACCTAGACACCTGGAAATTGTAACAATCTCAGAGAGCCAGTACCATTTAAATGATGCTTTTTATTTTATCAGGACTAGAAAATAAACTTGAATTCCTTTTGTATGGTGGATAAGCCCTGCACAAGTGACAATACCAAAATGTCATGCAAGTAGTTCCTTGCTGCGACCGCTTATAGGTCCAGGGATATCCAGGAACACAGCCCCTTACCCGAAGGAGACATTACTGTGACTGATTGCAGATCCAGGCATACCCAGTAACACAACTCCCAACTGAAGGACACATTACTGCGACTGACTGTAGGCCCTGGGATGTCAAGCAACACGACTCCTACCTCCACCTGAAGTACACGTACTGCAACTGGCTGCAGGCCCGGGGATATCCAGGAACAAATCTCGTAAAATATTGACCGATGCCACCAGACTATTCCTCATCTCTTGGTGACAATGGGTCGGACAATTAATCACCATTTCTAAAGGAATCTCTTAGTTCTCATGAGACCTCCATCCCCCAAGTGCCCATCCAAAACCTGAAGAATATTCCAGCCCAGTCCTCTCTGGCTCAGAGGGGCCATGCTCACCCGTCAGGGGTCCTCCATCTTATATGGGTCCTTCACAGCTTTCGACAACCCTGTCTAGCTCTCAGAGGCATCCATCTTACGATCTTAGTATCCATCCACAGGCCTTACAATTTCTAATAAACATCGCCAGCTCTCGACATTCCGTTTAGCCCTTAGGGGGCCTGCTCATCCTTCAGGGTCCTTCTCAAATCACAGGGGCATCCCATTCCATTCCTCTCTAGTTCTCAGGAGCCCTTATCAACCATCAGGGACTCTTCCCAGTCCTCGACAGCCTTTTTGGCTATCAAAGACATTATAGCTCTGGAACTAGCTCTCAGTATCTCTCACGACCAACAAGACCCCTTAAGGACTTATTGACTTAGAAAGACCCCCATAGAAAGACCCACAGCTCTCACGGGACCATGTTCATTACCCAGGGGCCAGTGAAGCTCCAAGAGCACCCCAGCCCTCTCTGGCCTCAGGCACCGCGCTTAATCCTCACGCACCCTCGACGTACTGTGTACATCTGAACTGTTTGGGGCCATTTCCAGCGGAGGCGGCCCTTTCCAGCTGGCATGGGCATCCAAGCTCTCAGACCTCGCTCCAGCTCTCTTGCCTTCACGGCCCTTGCCAGCCATCAGACGTCTTTGTCTTCACGGCCCTTGTCAGCCATCAGACGTCTTTGTCTTCACGGCCCTTGCCAGCCCTCAGACGTCTTTGTCTTCACGGCCCTTGTCAGCCATCAGACGTCTTTGTCTTCACGGCCCTTGCCAGCCCTCAGACGTCTTTGTCTTCACGGCCCTTGCCAGCCATCAGACGTCTTCGTCTTCACGGCCCTTGCCAGTCCTCAGGATGGACGCCATCGGGCCCAAAGAGCCTTTCCACATAATCCGTTATATCTGGCCCTACGTCTGGACGGCCCCTTCGGACCCGCCAGGGGGGGGCTGCTCCCTTCAGCCCCTTGGCTACGCCATTGCACGTAGCCCTTGAAGGAGACACAAGGCTGAGCAGCAGCATCGCCGAACGACGCTACTGCACTAATCATGCATCAGCTCAGGCTTATAATTGTTAGGGAGGATGCAAGGCATATTTCGCATGGCTTTATATTAAATCTTGGTAATCTTGGCAGTGGAAAGCCAGGCCAAGATTAAGAATGGACTTTGATAAAACCGAGCAGAGCTCGCACACAATTATTTTATGGCTTACTGCAAGCAAACACGAGGCTCAAATCCTTCTCTGCAGCATCATTCTGTAAGGAAATTAGGGCATTCCTGCGGTTTTGTTCAGACGAAGCATAAATTTGTTGCCAGAGGATATATTACTTGACCATATAATGCAATATTTCCACAATGCTAAAAAAATCAGCATCCGACAGCGGATAGCGGCATGGCCTTGACTGTTGCAAGCAGACTGCAGCGGATACTCAATCTGATTTGCCAACAATATAAATACCATTTACACCAATCACGAATGCCAAACTGGGCGCAACTGCCCAATCAGTCAGCATGTTTTCCGAAGCTGAGACTGATGGACAATTCCACTATTTATATGGTTAGATCCCTCGCTACCTATGCTGTTTTTTTCGTCATAATTACTTTTATACCACCACTACCATGTGGCCGTGGTGGAGCTCATGGACACAATTGTTAGATCAAGATAGCTATCAGTGCATCTTTTCATACTGAATGCTTCCGAGACAGACCACCTAGACGAGTCACCACACACCCCGGGAATCTGACCGAAAGTGGTCCATGGTGTTATTAATTGCGATATGAGATTTTCCGGGTCATGATTATGAGATGATTAGGTTCGTAAGTCAGGAAGGATCATGAGATGCAGGTCATCTAATATTTAAGGTTCCACTAATCATCAATATCAAGTTAATTTTATCTTTATGGCAGAAAAATGACGAATAATAAACCCATATACCATTCCAATTCGGAAAGTTCTTGCAACTAGCAAATTTATTCCCATAAGATCCACGTTTGACCTTGTGACTTCGTCATCTTTTAGTGTGATTGGGGAAATAAAAAAAAAAAAACCTCTTTTTTATTTTTATAAGCTGTCCCCAAAAATATTTTTTTACTTTCCCCCAAATATTTTTGGGACTCGGACTTTATGAGGGGTTAGATGGTAGTGGAAGGGAAGGAAAAAATTGATCTGACCTAAATATTTGACTTCTGTATTACGCTGTTTATGATGCAAATATAGGCTCGGTCCGGTACCGAACCGAGATGAGGCGACGCTAGGAACATGACAAATGGGGTGCTGAGATAGTAAAAAATAACGGTTTAGCTTGACATAAGTCATTTTTTCAAGTTTAAGTAGGCGTTAGAGACACATATTTACCAATATTGTCCATTATCCTGTTAAAAACACAAATTTTTATCCGAAAATACCCATATTATAAACCGTATCCGCCTATGTTGCCAGATGCGTGGAAGCTTTTCTGTTATGCCACAAGATCCCCTCCAAGACTGGAGCCTATTTGTACTGGAGCCTATTTGTGTAGAGCCAAGTACTTTTCATAGTGGTGGGTAAAAATTTTTGACCAATCACAGACAAGCATTTCTGCAACAGCTCCTTTTATTGGTGACATTCCATCAAGCGTGTCAGCTGTTATGCCGGTGCAGAACTGGCGCTCTAACGACACGTGAGCGGCTGCTTATCGGTAAGTAAAAGGGGAATAAATGGATAATGTGATAAATTATTAAATTAAAGTCACATTATTCAGATAGAAATAGTCGGAAGCTATCTTTGCATAACGCATGTGATAGGTGTTATTTCTTTTTGAACCTCTGACAGAGTGGGAAACTTACTTTCCGGGTTGGGAGTTGGAGTGCGTACCAATTTCTTCCGGAGTGCATTTTCATGGACATTTTTATGCATGGAATCCGTTTACCAGTAACCAACCGGAAAAACCTAAATCAGTACCTACATAATATGCATAAGTAATATCATTCTCATTTTTGGTCAAATCAAATGCCAAAACATACGAACAAAGAAGTGAACAATGGATGGCACCGCCCGGCAGTGACCCGTAATAATCGGCACTGTTTTGTTTCTTATAACTCACAGGAGAAATGTGTTTCCTTTCACTGTTGGTCTCAGTACAAGGCTAGCCATATGAAAAACAAACAAAAATACTTCACCCTCAGCTCAGAGAGCATACCTACCTACGCAGCCAATTTCCCACGTAATACGGACGCAACTCTGCTACAGCACACGCCACAGTTGGATGTGATCAGAGCAAAGGATCAGTCAAGGTCTTGTGTTTACTGTTAACTTGTGTGGACACTGTTAACCATGTGTTCAAAGTTGCTAATGGTTATGACATACAAAATACCTTGCATTGATTGGTTGACAGACAGATTTCAGAACAGAAAATGCTAATGCAGCCAATTCTGATCGGTGGCCTCCGGTACTCTGGAGACGTCTCTTAAAATTGTTAAAGTTTCCCACTACAGGGTGGCAGAAACACAGGTATTCCGAGACTTGGCTCCAGAGCCGGAGAACAGTTCTCAGTGTGCATGTGCATCATCTTGCAAGTTGCTGTTGGCGCGTTGTTGGCAATTCCGGTGGTTGAGATTGATGGAGTGTGTGAAGCTGTGGTCCAGCTGCTGACTGCTACAAAATGTGATTAGTTTGAGTGGTGACCGTAAGTGGAATAACCAGCATTTTTTTTGGGTGTCGTTCTGGGTTTGTTTTTATTGATATCTTTGTTCCCACATTTGTGTCGGAGTACATGTGAAGCCTATCCTATCCAGTATGAACCCGGAGTGCAAGAATATTTTCAGAGATAAGATCTCTTAAGAAGTGCCTTAATTCCCACCCTGACCTCTGGAGACCGCAAGGATGATGCAATTGGCTTCGTCAATGTGTTAGCATGGTAGTCCTAATGTGAATGTGATGTATGCATGCAATGGAAATGAATTTTCGCTCAGTAGTCCACTAACAAAAAACATTTGTTATAAGCGAATGAACAGGTACAGAGCATTCAGGAAATTATTTTGGTGATCCAGCAATGCCAATGTTGGGGACTTCCAAGACAATAGAGTAGGTAGGTACCTAGGGACAGGATGGGAATCAGGGCACTTTTTAAGAGATTGTATCTCTGAAAACATTTTTGCACTCCAGGTTCATACTAGATAGGATGGGCTTCACATGTACTCCGACACAAATGTGGGAACAAAGATATCAATAAAAACCAACACAGAATGACTCCCCAAAAATTGGTAAATATCAAGTTCAAGGTAAAATGTGATTTTTTGGATTTTTGTTGTTGTAATGGTATGCTTTCTGACATGATGAAGATTATGCGGTCACTCATTTTCACAGCAAATGATTACTTTTAAGTCAACTGCAGTCGATACAACTGATGACGTCATAGGCACAGGTCTGCAACTTTTAGCCCCAATGCTTTGAGAAGGTTTGTCTATGGACTACTAAATAAATAAATCAGAATAAATAAAATAACTTAACCTAACCTAACAGGAAAACCAGTATATGCAATATGCTATATTTGTAGAGTGATGATTTTGCTAGTGTATTTCTTTGCCAACTGAAAAGTAATCATTTGCAGAGAAAAGGAGTAGTTGCAACATAATTTCCACGTTCAAATACCCCATATTAAAAAAATCCCAAGTCACATTTTAGCTTGATCTTGATATATACCCAAAAAGGTTATTCCACTTAAGTCACCACTCAAACTAACCACTTTCTGTAGCAGTCAGCAACCAGACTGCAGCTTTGCACACTCCTATCAATCTCAACCATTGGTATTGCAGACAATAATGCACCAACAACACTTGCAAGATGGTGAGCATGCACACTGAGTACAATGTTCTCTGGGTTTCAAGCTGCAACTCTGAAAACCTGTGTTCTTGCCACCCATATAGTGGGAAAATTTGACAGTTTCCAGAGATGTCCTACAGAATCCTGCAGGCTGCCAATCAGAATTGGCTGTGTTAAAATTTTATGTTCGGAAATCTGTCTGTCAGCTCATCAATGCAAGGTATTTTTTATATGACATCATAGCCATTAGCAACTTTGAACACATAGTCAACAGTGGTATACTGCAAACACAAGATATTGACTGATCCTTTGCTTTGCGCACCTTTATCACATCCGACTGGAGTGTGTGGTAGCGGAGTTGCGTTCATATTACATAGAAAATTGGCTGAGTAGGTAGGTATGCACTCTAAGCTGAGGGTGAAGTGTGAATCATTTTTGTTTGTTTTTTTATATGGCTAGCCTTGTACTGAGACCAACAATGAAAGGAAAGTACATTGCTCCTGTGAGTTATGAGAGACAACAGTGCTATTTATCACGAGTTGCTGCCTGGTGGTGCCATCAATTATTCACTTCTTTGTTCCTATGTTTTGACATTTCATTTGACCAAAAATGACTATGCATATTACTTATGCATGTTATGTACGTACTGATTACATAGGTTTTTCTGGTTCGTTACTGGTGAACAGATTCCATGCATAAAAAAATTATGTCCATGAAAATGTACTCTGGAAGAAGTTGGTATGCACTCTTACTCCCAACCCGGAAAGTAAGTTTCCCACTCTGCCTAGGAAGGTGCATAGGTATGTAGGGGGTCTGAGGTGATTGAAGAGGGGGGTAATTGTACTGTGTTTACCAAATGCCAAAATTAACATGCTATACTTATTCAAATGGTTCCTTTCTACGAAAATCCCCTAACCACTCGCAAAGAACAAGTTTAAAACAATTATGTTGTTATGGTGTGCCATATTTCAAACATGAGAATGTGGTGCAGGATTACTTTACTGTAGCTGTTGTGGCACAAGTTATTAGTAGCACTAAAAAATACAGGTGTGATTGAAATAAAATTATCTGAAGTCACTTCCTTATGGTTTTCATATGCTGACTGCTCTTGGAAACCTGAAAATGGTGCCTGTGAACTTTGCTAACTCCATAAACAAAGAAGTGGTATAACTATGTGATTGGACATTCATATTTTGGTAGAGAAAGGTCCATTGTTTATGAATACTGTCATCTTTTTGTTATTTACATGCTGAATGTAACATGTCCAAAGGTAGGTGTTTGGAAATGGAACATGTTTGGATTCCCCTGCTTCACCTAGGTGGATATGGTAATCTTCAAGTATTACCCCTTGCACTTTATTTATATCAACAATGTACCTAGGTCACAGACAGCTGACTGCCTGTCAGCTGTTCATGGCATCACTCAAAGTATGGGTAAAAACCTCCAGCTTGGTTCACTGAATGAACCCAGGAGCATTATATTAAGTCAGGTTATGTTATGTTCAGTTGTTCTGCTGACTCCCCTTAATAAGTACCAGATCAACCCCTTCAAACTATCCATGGTGATCCCCAGGTTCATCCAGTGATTTTGGCTGGAGGTTTTTCTCCATACTTGGAGTGATGTCACCAATAGGTGACTAGCAGTCAGCTGACATTGACTAAGATTATGAGGGGTAATACATGAAGAATACCAGTAGGTACTATGCCCAAGGCTATAGAACACAGGTAGAAAGCTCCTCTTCCCAAAAATGGAGAATCTTGAGCCAACCAATCAGCATTTAACAACCTCTGCCAATAGTGACAATAGTAAAGGCCATAGAGCAAAACTCGTGGAAGCCATTATTCATATATTATTTCATTCTTTGTGCTCATTTTCTACAAAGGCATTCTTGATATTTTAATATTCGTCTTGAATACAACTTTATAACAAAGTCACCTCTAATAGGGCACAAAATTGGTTATTTGTGTGTGTGTCACCTAGTGCCCTAGAGCTCCACTCAGGGCAGACTCCAGCCATAGGCAGAATAGCAGTCACAATGACCCTGCTATTGCTATATATTCAGGGTATATTATATATATATATATATATATATATATATATATCTATATATATATATATATATACTATATACTATATATATATAATATATATATATATATATATATATATATATATATATATATATATATATATATATATATATATATATATATATATATATATATATATATATATATATATATATATATATATATATATATATATATATATATATATATATAATATATATATATATAATATATATATATATATATATATATATATATAATATATATATATATATAATATATATATATATATAATATAAATATATATATAATATAAGCAGGATATTAGTAGAGTGTGCTGAAATTGTGGTGGTTCTCCTAGGTATCAGTCTAGGAGTGAGGAGCTGCTGCAGGACTACAGGGCCCTTCTGGCCACCCTGAACCATAGCAATAGCAGGGTCATTGTGACTGCTATTCTGCCTATGGCTGGAGTCTGCCCTGAGTGGAGCTCTAGGGCACTAGCAGCCAATGCCAGGGTAGGTAGACTCTGCCATGAGTCATCATGGCATCATCATCATAAAGTCATTATGGTAAAATGTTCTTAGTGGAGTCCCCCAGTGGTTAGTACTGGGGCCACTATTGTTCATTATATTTGTAAATAACATTGAAAGCAGCCTAAGCCATGAGGTTTTGAAATTTGCAGATGAATAGAGTACAACAGAGTAGAGTACAACGAATAGAGTACAACAGAGGGCAACAAAAATGGTTAATGGTATAAGCAACCTGGCATATGAGAAAAGATTGAAGAAATTGAATATGTTTTCACTTAGATATAGAAGGCTGGAGGAAATCTCATCGAGGTCTTTCAATTTGTTCATGGTCAGGAACAGGGATATCTCAGGGAAATGTTTGAATTTAACAGAAATGATTATTAGAGGTCATCAAATACAAACAATTAGAGATCCTAAATTAAAAATTAAAGTTTATCACAGCAGGACGACAAGGTTAACACAGTCTTTATTTACCAACAGGGTAGTAGAACACTGAAACCAGCTGCCAGAAACCATTGTCAGTAGCGGCACACTGAACATCTTTAAAAACAGCATAGACTCTTCAGATCTATAGAATGCTCCAATTCTACATTTTGTTCCATGCTTCAGAATGCTATCTAACCACGAGGATTCTACTCCTTCATTATCTACACTATCCTCTATGGAATGACTTTTCATTACTTGTCTGACATACAAGAGTATCCCCCTCCTATCCCTGCCTTCCTTTGATTAGCTTTTCAACGAACATATATGCATGCAGTTCCACAATTTTGTTCCTAACCCTTCTCGCATTGACATAAAAGCATGATACACTATTCCTTTCCTTGCTTGCAATATTTCTAACAGAGTGCAACACTTTTGTCTCATTTGATAGCTGCTAAATTTATGTCCTGTTAAAAAACCACTGCTGCCAAGTTCAGTTCTGTGTTGCATGCAGTTTGGAATTTGGAAGGTGGCCGGCATCACTGCTCCCGATCAGGCTCCCCTGGCCTTAAGCCTCTTGACTTCCTAAACTCTTGTTTTTTTTTTGCATTTGGTGTGTGTATTCTATATTCAATAGACAAGTTAGAGAGAGTGCAGCACAAAGGAACTAGACTCATCAGTGGAATATGTAACTTAGAATATGGAGAAAGGCTTGTGGCATTAGATATGTACTCACTCAAGTATAGGAGATTAAGGGGGGACATAATATAAACGTACAAAATTGTTACAGGACTAGATCAGGTCAATTTAAATGGTGCTCTTCAGTTTAGAGTATCACATAGGGGTCATCAATTCAGGTTAAACAAGTTGAGGTGTAGGACAGTTAAGCGTCAACAGGTCTTCAGTCAAAGGGTTGCTGATCAGTGTAATGAGCTGCCTGCTGATGTTGACAGGAAAATCTTGTTCTTGAGTTCTAATCTGTGATGGACAAGGTGAGATTTATGTCAAGTAAGTGTACACGGCACAGACCCCTTTAAGCAGGCATGGATGCAGTTTGAAAATTATTGATAAGGCATTCAATCCACATTTGTTATGAGTGATCAGGGGAATAAGGCTGGAAAGCTAGGGTAGATAGGCATTGATAGGTGTGTGGGATATTGGAAAACTGGTTCTTCAGGATGTGGGATGGTTGGGGAGGGTCTTTTTACCAGGCTTATATTATCTTCCATTTACAGACTTGATGGGCCTTTGGGTCTCTTATTAAGTCTAAATTCTGTATAACTCTATACCTAGCAGTGCATTCAGCACCTTCCTTCAGGATGCGATACTGATGAGATTGTCTATGGTAGCACAATGGGTATAATGGGAGGAGTTTGTAATTGTTGAGTGTGTTATGCAATAGCAAGTGAGTCTCTTATTAAGTCTAAACACTTTAAAACTTTGTATACAGTGTTCCCAGCAGTGGATTCAGCACCTTCCTTCGGGATGTGATACTGATGAGATTGTCTATGGTAGCACAATGGGTATGATGGGAGGAGTTTGTAATTGTTGAGTGTGTTATGCAATAGCAAGTGTGAAGTGAGTCTCTTATCAAGTCTAAACGCTTTATAACTTGATATAGGGTGTACCTAGCAGTGGATTCAGCACCTTCCCTCGGGATGTGATACTAATGAGATTGTCTATGGTAGCACAATGGGTATGATGGGAGGAGTTTGTAATTGTTGAGTGTGTTATGCAATAGTAAGTGAATTGGTGCTCGATAGGCTGGGATATATAGCTTCCTAGGAACTTGCGATAAGGGATTGATTGGGGTGAGAGTATGTACATTTATGGTACCTTTTCCAGATAGGCTTAACCCAGATGGGCCGCTGTGGCTCTTATTAAGCCTTAACACTTTATGACTATCTGGCTGGTCATGATTTTTTGCCTCTTGGTGCATTTCGGTGCATATTTGTCCTCAGCTGGTGTGCTCCTCATCAAAGCATTGGCTATGCTTCGCAGTCTGGCCAATATGCAACTTTGATTAAGCAAGGTTATGCACCATTGATGACTGACCAAGGAAGCAGAGCATTTGCTGTGGTCAAAAGAGCAGGCATTTAGGAAATGGAAGCATCTTAACTACCACACCAATGCTTTGACCACACAAATGAAGTTATATATATTATAAAGTCATAAAGTGACTTAATAGGGCTGAATCAGAGCTACAAGGGCCCAACTGGGTTAAGCCTATCTAGAAAAGATACTATAAAAGTACATGCTCTAACCCCAATCAATCCATTATCTCAAATTCCTAGGAGCTATATATCCCAGCCTATCTAGCACCATTCACCTGGTATTGCATAGCACACCCCTCAACAATTACAAACTCCTCCAATCATACCCATTGTGCTACCATAGCCAATCTTATCAGCATCACATCTTGAAGGGAGGGGACGAGTGGTCTAGGGGTAAGATGCTCGTCTCACAATCGAAAGGTTGTGGGTTCGAGTCTCACCTGTTGCTACTCTTCGCCCGCGACCAATCGGCGTGAGAGATTGGCGATGCTACATGACTCAACGGTCGACGTGTCGTAAAGCCAATAACCAACCACATCCTGAAGGAAGGTGCTGAATCCACTGCTAGGTATACCCTATATAAAGTTATAAGGTGTTTAAACTTAATAAGAGACCGAAGTCCCATCCAGTTAAGTCTGTAAATGCAAGATACCATAAGCCTGGTAAAAAGACCTACCCCAACCATCACCACATCCTAAAGAAACCATCCACCAACATCCCACACACTTATCAATGCCTATCTACCCTAGCTATCCAGCCCTATTCCCTTGACCCCTCTTAACACATGTGGATTGAATGCCTTGCCAATAATTTTCAAACTGCATCCATATCTGCTTAAAGGGGTCTGTGCCGTGCACACTTACTTAGCATAAATATCACCTTGTCCATCACAGATTAGAACTCAAGAACAAGATTTTCCTGTCTAAAAAAAATTATGCACCCTACTTTTAAATACATTCAATGAGGAACTCCCCACAACATCAGCAGGCAGCCTATTCCACTGACCAACAACCCTTTGACTGGAGACCTGTTGTTGCTTAACCGTCCTACACCTCAAATTATCTAACTTGAATTGATGACCCCTATGTGATAGTCTAAACAAAAGAGCATCATTCAAATTGACCTGATCCAGCCCTCTAACAATTTTGTACATTTCAATCATGTCCCCCTTAATCTCCTATACTTGAGTGAGTACATATCTAATGCCACAAGCCTTTCTCCATTTTTAAGTTACCTATTCCACTCATAAGTCCAGTTGATTTGTGCTGCACTCTTTCTAACATATCTATATCTTTCTCAAGGTAGGGGCTCCATGCTTCTACAGAATATTCCAAGTGGGGTCGGACACATGCTAAGTACAGTTTTTTTTCCATAACTGCATTGCTCTTATATCTCACACTTCTATTAATGAGTCCCAGCATCCTGAGTGCCCTGTTCCTAGCTGAGATAAATTGTTTTTCTGCATTAAGGTCTTTTGAAACCAACACACCCGAAGTCCCTTTCCCCTTCGATAACATCCAGTTCCTGCCCTCCCATTGTATATTTGAAAGTCTCACCTCGAGACTACAGATGCATAACTTTACACTTATCATAGTTGAAAGACAGCTGCCATTGATCAGCCCATTATTAGGGCAACTGAAAGACTAGCTGGAATTAAATTAGCTTGGTAATGTTCAGTAGACAATGCTAGAAGGTTCTTTAGTTTCTGCAAATTTAAACCTAGACAATGTAGAGTAGGGCCACTGGAGGTAGTGGTGAAATGTGTTAATGATTGTGGTATGGTTGACCCACTAAGCAAGCAAATGTGATAATTCCTTTTTTTGCAAGTATAAATCAAGAACATGTAAAACCACTGAAGGTTTTGCTATGCAAGGCTATATGTTGAATGAGTATATCACTCCTGAGGTTGCAAGATAACAGTTGCAGAAAATATCACCTAATATTTCTGCTGGACCAGATTATGTATAAATTTATATACTGTATATGTATACATATATATATATATATATATATATAGTACCAGTTTAAAAATGGGTAGTGTGAGGTGTGTAGAAAGCTACAGACCAGTCAGTTTCACCTTACTACTTTGCAAGGTACTAAAGAACTGGAAAAGTTATAGGTTGTATTGAAACATTGTTAAGGGGAAGAAAACAGAGTTTAGTGTCAAATGGAAACTTGATGTTAATCTGAATGGAAGGATGTTCTAGGTGAAGTGTTACAGGGCTCTGTTTGGGTCCAATTGTCATCATCTTTATGAATAGCATTGAGGCAGGGCTGAGGAATAGGATATTCAAATTTGCTGAGGAAATGAAGCCAGAATGAGTGGGTAACAATGGTGATCAGTCGAGTGATATTCAACGAGGCTTGCAGGACCTAAGAAGTATACTGATGAAGGGCAAATGTGTTTCAACTATCATAAGTGTAAGGTTATGCACCTGGTGTCTGGAGGCGAGACATTCAGATATACAATTGGAAGTAGGGAACTTGGTGTCATAGATGAGGACAGAGGCTGAGGTGTTAGTGGATATAGGACATTTCAAATGGATATAGGATATACTTGGATATAGGGGATTAAGTGGTTAGTTAGTTAGTTATTTGGGCTTTAGGGCGCTTCGACCAGAATTGATCATTCGCCCAGGGGATTAAGTGGTGATATGATTTAAATGTATATGATCACTAAAAAGTTAGATAATGTCAAACTGAATGATGTTCTTTTATTTAGAGTATCACCTAGAAGTCCGTAATTCAGGTTGAACAAGTCAAATTGTGGGGCAGTTCAGCACCAACAGATTTTCAGTCAATAGGGGGCTGATCGATGGAATAGGCTGCCGTCTGATGTTGAGGGGAGTCCCTCAGTAAATGCATTAATACATAGTGTAAACAATTGTTTTGGGGGTTGCCAAGTTGTTTTTGTAGTCCTAATTAATGGTGAATGGGGTGAGGTGTATGCTAGTATGCGTGCTCTGTGCAGGCCCCTTTAAGGAGGCATGGATGAAGTTTGATAACTATTGATCAGGCATGGTTCCCCTCAACCATGCTTTAATCCAACCTATAACTTTTCGAATAATGCCATGGTGCTGTAGTTGGTGAATTAGTCTCTTATGTGGAACTTTATCAGAAGCTTTGCTAAAATCCAAGTACACAACATTCATCCTGCTTAGGTTGTCTACTTCTTTAGTAACATACTCCATGAACTCCAATAGGTTAGTTAAACAAGATCTTCAAGATCAAAATCCATGTTGAGTATCCCTTAAAAGATTGTCTATCAAGATGAATCTGATCGTTCTGATTAACCAGATTTTCTAGTACCTTGCCAACTATTGAGGTCAAGCTGACTTGCCTGTAGTTTCCTACACACTTCATACTTCCCTTTTTGAAAATTGGTACTACATTTGCGTTTCTCCAATCTTCAGGTACTTCGGAATATATGGACAACGGCTTGTGGCATTATATATGTACACACTCAAGTATAGGAGAAGGAGTATAGGAGAATAGGAGAAATATAGGAGAAGGGGCACGTGATTGGGGAAATGTACAAAGTTGTTAAAGGACTAGATCAGGTCAATTTGAATGGCGCTCTTCAGTTTAGAGTATCACATAGGGGTCATCAATTCAGGTTAGACAAGTTGAGATGTAGGACAGTTAAGCGACAACGGGTCTTCAGTCAAGGGTTGTTGATCAGTGGAATGGGCTGCCTGCTGATGTTGTGGGAGTTCCTCACTGAATGTATTTAAAAGTAGCGTGGATAGATTTTTTAGACAGGAAAATCCTGTTTTGAGTTCTAATTTGTAATGGATGGGGTGAGATTTATGCTAAGTAAGTGTGCATGGTACAGACCCCTTTAAGCAGGCATGGGTGCAGTTTGAAATTTATTGATAAGGCATTCAATCAACATGTGTTAAGAGGGATCAGGGGAATAGGGCTGGATAGCTAGGGTAGAAAGGCATTGATAGGTGTGTGGGATATTGGTGAATGGTTTCTTCAGCATGTGGTGATGGTTGGGGTGGGTCTTTTTTACCAGTCTTATGGTATCGTCCATTTACAGACTTAAATTGATGGGCCCTTGGGTCTCTTGTTAAGTCTAAACGTTTTATAACTATATAGAGTGTACCTAGCAATGGATTCAGCACATTCCTTCAGGATGTGATACTGATGAGATTGTCTATGGTAGCACAATGGGTATGATTGGAGGAGGTTGTAATTGTTGAGTGTGTTATGCAATATCAGGTGAATGGTGCTGGATAGGCTAGGATATATAGCTCCCTAGGAACTCGAGATAGTGGATTCATTGGGGTGAGTGTATGTACATTTATAATATCTTTTCTAGATATGCTTGGCCCAGATGGGGCCCTGTGGCTCCTGTTAAGCATTAACACTCTATGACTGATGAATTTATGAGATCTCATTGAGGTCTTTCAATTTGTTCATTGTCAGGAACAGGAATATCTCAGGACAATGTTTGAATTTAACGAAATGATTATTAGAGGTCATCAAATACAAACAATTAGCGGTCATCGATTCAAAATGAAAGTTAATCACAGCAGGACAAGGTTAAAACAGTCTTTCTTCACCAACAGGGTAGTAGAACACTAAAACCATCTGCCAGAAACCATTGTCAGTAGCAGCACACTGAACATCTTTAAAAGCAGCATAGACAATCATTATAAGAATAGGCTTGCTTTTTGGTATTCCAGGGAGGGCTGATCGACCGATTTGGTGGGCAACTGGTTCAGTGTGCAGAGTACAGCCAGGAAGGGCCCTTGTGGCTCATAGTTGCAGTGATCTCTTATGTCTTTATGTTTTTAGACAGGCTTTCAAGTATTCTGAAGTAGCTGTAGGTTGATGAAATGCAAATGTAGTACCAGTATAAAAAAATAAAGTGTGAAGTGTGTAGAAACCTACAGAAACCTACAGTTTCACCTGAATATTTTGCAAAGTACTATACAAACTGGTCAAGGAGAATGTTCAGACTGATCTGATGAGACATTCAGACTTATTTGATCTGGGATGTCTTGTTCAACCCACCTTCTGGAGTTCATGGAGCATAAAGTTATAAGGTCATAAAGTGTTTAGGCTTAATAAGAGCCACAGGAATAACCTTCCTGATTTGTTTAGACAGCTAGCTTCTAGCTAGCTTTGTCCTAACTTTGTCTCCCAATCCTGCTATGTTGAAATTCCCAACAAAACAGTTCTCTCCTGCACTCTCCTACTTGTCTCTTCCTCCATCAACCTGTCAGTGTTTTCATTCTGGTCGGTGGTCTATAGAATGCCCCAATCCTACATTTTTGTTCGATTCTTCAGAATGATATCTAACCACAAAGATTCTACTCCTTCATTATGTACACTATCCTCTTGGAATGACGTTTCATTACTTGCCTGACATGCAAGAACATCCCTCCTCCTGCCCTTGCCTTCCTTTGATAAGCATGCGTATTGTAGCCTGTAAATTCAAATTCTTGCCAGTTGTCTCCCAAAATGCTTTCATTAACCCATGCCTTCATTATGCATGCAGTTCCCCAATTTTGTTCCTAACACTTCTGGCATTGACATAAAAACATGATAAACTATTCCTTTCCATGCTTGCAACATTTATCTCAGCATCAGCTGCATTCCCACATGACCTGCCTAGTTTCCCTGTTTCCTACGGAGAGCCTCCTCACCTATTGCTGAGCAATTCCACTCATCTTGCTCCGATGTAACCCATCTAATGCACACATTCCAGTCCTCTCACACAAATTCAGAACCTCACCCCAAGCTCCTTGCAATCGTGGACTTCACGTTCTCTCAAAGGCCCCTTGCGTCGGCCCAGTGGCTCCTCACGTCGGTCCAGGAGCCCTTCACGTTGGCCCAGGGGCCATTCACGTTGGCCCAAGGGGCCATTCACGTTGGCCCAGGGGCCATTCACGTTGGCCCAGGGGCCCTTTGACTTCGGCTCAGGGGCCCTTGCGGGGCCCCCATGCACTATGCCTTGAGGGCCCTGCGGGCCCTCAGACCCTCCAGGAAGGGGCGGCTGCCCCATTCGCCCCTCCCTTGGCTACGCCACTGGGACTAGGTCACTTAGATTATGAAGAAATGCACTTGATATGTACTCAATTGAAATGCATGTGATCACTAAGGGTTAGATAATGTCAAACTGAATGATACTTTTCTATTTAGACTATCACATGAAGTCCTTAATTCAGGTTCAAGAAATCAAATTGAAGTTCAATTAAGCACCAACAGGTTTTTTCAGTCAAAGGGGGCTGATCAATGGAATAGGATGCCTGCTGATGTTGAGGAGAGTCCCTCATTATATGCGTTTAAAAATAGGTTGAACATTTTTGGTTGGAGCTGTTTTTTAGTTCTAATGAGTGGTGAATGGGTTAAGATGTATGGCAGTATGTGTGCACTGTACAGGCCCCTTCAAGAAGGCATGGCTGGGAGTTCGATAACTATTGATGAGTCATGGGTGTGGAAGAATGGTGGTGGTGGTGTTTATTGGCTGCCCGACCGCCGTCAGGTTCCACTGCCGTCCGGGCCGGCCGGCACACGCTTCCGCCGGGGCCGGCTGCCGCACAACCGACTGCTCCACCGCCGCGCAGAGGCCGCGCTGCTTCCAGCGTACCGACGCAGACTGCGGCGAGCTTTGAGTGTTACGTTGAGTTGCAGGCGGAACACTTCTGATGAGGACCGTGGGAATCCATCGCACAGTCCATCAGAGACTTTGCGGATAGGATTGAGTGAGTGTGGAGTGATTGTAGATATTGTAATTATGTATCAACTGTTCCTGACAATACAGAAGTGCATTTGTTTGAAATGTATTGATGCAACAAAAGCATGCAGGCACAGCATACGTTCTCACATTTCATACGGCGATATAACTTAGCTAAGCGAACAGTATCTGTCTTAAAAGCAACTCTGAGATAACTAATTATACTTAAATACCCCATTTTTCCCGTCGGGATAATTGATGAAAACCACAACCGAACAAACGAGATTACATGTTGTCAAAAATACCAGAACGTTGATGCAGATCATTGAATGCTCTAGTCACTATATGCTGACATGACTATGAGTGATTGACGATTCGGCCGGCCATGCAGAATGCTTCCTGAAGTTCATTTTTTGTCTGGCGGAACTGCATACCATGCTTGCACACAACATTGCCATTCCAACAATCAAGGTATGTGTAAAGTACAAGTCAAAGACCAAATCTTTCCACACTAATTCATAAAACATTGGTGGTTTTGACACTTTGCATCGCGACTCGCAGGCAATACTACGGTTACGACTGTACAGCAGTGCAATCGTACAGTATAGTAGTAGTGCCAATACACAATAAAACGAATGTAGATGCCCAGCAAAACGAATAGCCTACAAACCGACCCGACCTGCCAAATGTCACATGAACTTACAATTTTCACATACGGGAGGACCCCAGAAATGGTCTGGAGGAAGTAATCCCTCATGGCACTGGTCTGACCACGATCGTCTTCTGGTGCCCTTGCCTGCATCCGTGGGGGGCGCATCCGTTTCAACAAGTTCGCCTCATGCACCCAACGTGGCAGAACCGGCTCACGATGGGCCCGATAGTGTTATGCACGATAGCGCACGCAAACACCATGGATGGAACGAATATGAAGTGTTCAGATATTTTCAGAATGCGACGCCAGCGGGCTTCAGGCGGCCGAATGCGTGCTTCACCACCACCTTCTTGCCGCTCCGGGAGCGTACGTTGTAGAACTCCTTCGCCTGTTCTATCTCCGAAGTACGATCAAATCGTCCGTTGTACGCCTTCGTCAACCATGGGAGAAGTGGATACGCCCCATCGCCGGCGATCACCAGGGTAACCTGCCGTCCACCGACACGTACAGAACCCTGCAACAAGTGCAACAAGTGATTCAATTGAATAACGCCTAGACGGTGATATCTCCCTGATTTGACTGATCACAATTGAGGTTTTTCAAAAGAAGTTTGACATCATACTGTCATTTTTCAGTCAGGGTAAACATCACATAAAGCATATAAATATGACATAAGGAATGCAAAATTAATGAAACTTGACCTCTCCCTAGGATTTCTTAAAGACATCCACATGGGATTGTATATGCAATGCTGTAGTTATGTATGTGCTCATTATATATTTATATACTTATATAATGATATGTAACATCAGACCATCAGAAACATTACTCAACAGTCAGCGTGGCTCAGATTCACCTGACAGCATCCATTGCTTGAAATGGAACAGTAAGATCCAGTGTCTTTTGTGCATAGTGCACAACTCATGGAATTACATACAGTGAGTAATTATTTGTGAAATAGGGTTGAATATGCCACCTTCTGAATGTTGAACTTACATCCCTCACAACAATGTACCAACATTATGCTTTGTGATTAGTTGTCAAGATGTTTCATATCTAACTTCTCACAGTATCTTGTTGATAAGCATCATGCTGATACCCACCATTGAAGATTGTGATGCATGGACATATCTTAGCACAATTCCAGGCAAGAGGATTACACACACATATGATGTAGTCTGTTAAACAATATCAGTTGATATATGGATAGGTATTTTGCATCCTTATTACTAAAATAGTTACCCATAAATTAGTTATATCAGAACAAAGGGGAAGAGTGCTGAGTAGCATGAGTAGCTGTTGCATTAAATTGTGTTTGACTAACTTATGTTATGGTTGAATATGTTATGCTGTTACGTTGACTAAGTTATGTTTAGGAACATTGTTTCTATTGCAAATTTTTACATCCTATTGCACTTATTTCAACATCACACATAGCAAAAAAACTTATTTTAACACTAGTTTATTATTATTACCATCCTGTATTAGTACATATACATACATCCATACATGCATATATACACACACACACACACATATATATATATATATATAATATATAGACAGACAGGCATGCAGAGACATACAGACAGAGACAGACAGACAGAGACAGACAGAGACAGACAGACACACAGACAGACACAGACAGAGACATACAGACACAGACAGACATACAAACACAGACAGACAGACAGACATACAGTCACAGACATACATACACCGACAGACAGACACACAGACATACACACAGGCATACATACACCGACAGACAGACACAGATAGACAGACACAGACATACACACAGACAGACAGACAGAAGCTTCCTGTCCATAAGTTACTAGCTAGCTTTGCAAACGTAGTTAGTAAAGGTTTACCTTAACTAGACCTAGTTAGTAATAACAGCAACCCGAGAAAAGAAGAAAAAAATGCAAGATGACTGTGGGAAGTGTAAGTGTATGGGAGTCTAGCAGAGGGACTTAGGAAAGTAGATATGTTAGCAAGGAGGTGGAGCGCCTGGGAGTGTTTGGTGGAGTGGCCCATCATAGAAATGTCAGCCAAGCAAGCCAGGTGCAGGAGTCTAGGGTGATAGGGGTGAAGATAGTTTGGTCCATGATAGTAGAGAGTGGGAAGTAGCTAGACGCCAGAGTACCAGACTAGCTTTAAGGAAAAATTGACAAAGGCATTGAAGTTAATAATAGGTTTGAGGTACTGCAAGAGAGAGATAGTAATGCTGCTAGGGAGGAGGTAGGAATGACCAGGTAGATGAAGATAGAGAGGGGAGGTTTTAGTTATAGGGGACTACGAGAGTGAAGAATATGGATCACACTTTTTGCAGTAGGAACCCCAACAAACGGACTCATGTTTGCTTCCCAGGGGCCAGGTAAAGGATATTGGGATAGGATAGAAGGAATAATGAAGGGTAGTGGAGAGAGTACAATTGTAATTGTGCAGGTTGGTGTAAATGATGTAGGAAGAGCAAAAACAGAGGAAACAATAAAAGAGCATTGGGCTTTGATTGAAAGAGGTTGGCAGGAAGTAGGAAAAGAGGAATGGTAACATCCATCACTCCCTATGGTAAATGCAAGCATAGAGTGGTACTCAAGGGCCATTGGGCTGGAATACCAAGGTGGCCAAGATTTCGCAAGGAGCTTGGGATTGGGTTCTTGGATTTGTGGGGGATTTCTGGGGAGGACTGAAATGTTTGCATTGGATGGGTTACATTTGAGCAAGAGAGGAGTTGGCTTGCTCAGCAATAGGTATGAGGAGGCTCTCAATAGGAAACGGGAAACTAGGCAGGTCATGGGGATGTAGCTGATAAAGAGAGGTCTTGCAAGCAAGGGAAGGAGTAGTTTATCATGTTCTATGTCAATGCCAGAAGTGTTAGGAGCAAAATTGGGACCTGCATGCATATATGTTGTCTGAAAAGCTAGATTTGGTATGCATAACAGAGGCATTAGTTAATGAAAGCATTTTTGGAGACAACTTGCAAGAATTTGAATTGACAGGCTACAACATGCATGCTTATCAAAGGAAGGCAAGGATAGGCAGAGGTGTACTCTTGTGTGCAGACAGGTAATTAAATGTCATTCCATAGAGGATAGTGTACACAATGCAGGAGTATAATCCTTGTGGTTAGATATCATTCTGAAGAATGGAACAAAAATTAGGATTGGGGCATTCTATAGACCTCCAGACCAGAATGAAAACATGGACAGGTTGATGCAGGAAGAGATAAGTGGTCGAGTGCAGGAGAGAACTGTTTTGCTGGGAGATTTCAACATAACAGGATTGGGAAGCAAAACTATAGGTCTAAACAAATCAGGAAGAAGTTTCATGGATTGCTTTGAGGAAAATTAATTCTTGCAAATGATACATGAACCTACAAGGGAAAATTGAATACTAGATCTTGTGCTTACTAATGAGGACAATTTTTTATAAAATGTGAACATAGGAGAGACCTTGGGTAATAGTGATCACAACATTATGTGCTTCTCATTGTATGTTGGAAGTGTAGGAACCAATAGGACAGTTAAGCGACAACAGGTCTTCAGTCAAAGGGTTGTTGATCAGTGGAATGGACTGCCTGCTGATGCTGTGGGGTGTTCCTCATTAAATGTATTTAAAAGTAGGTTCGACAATTTTTTAGACAGGAAAATCTTGTTTTGTCGAGTTCTAACTTGTGACACCAAAAGTTGGGCTAGGGTTTAAATTAAGGGTAGAGTTATAACTCTAACCACAACCACCTAACTTGATGAGGGTGATATTTATGTTAAGCAAGTGTGCATGGCACACACCCCTTTAAGCAGGCATGGATGCAGTTGGAAAATTATTGATAAGGCATTCAATCCACATGTGCTAAGAGAGATCAGGGGAATAGGGCTCGATAGCTAGGGTAGATAGCCATTGCTAGGTGTGTGGGATATTGGGGGACTGGTTTCTTCAGGATGTGGGATGGTTGGGGTGGGTCTTTTTACCAGGCTTACGGTATCTTCCATTTACAGACTTAACTGGATGGGCCTTTGGGTCTCTTATTAAGTCTAAATGCTTTATAACTTTATATAGGGTGTACCTAGCAATGCATTCAGCACCTTCCTTCAGGATGTGATACTGATGAGATTGTCTATGGTAGCACAATGGGTATGATGGGAGGAGTTTGTAATTGTTGAATGTGTTGTGCAATAGCAAGTGAATGGTGCTAGATAGGCTGGGATATATAGCTCCTAGGAACTTGAGATAGTGGATTGATTGGGGTGAGAGTATGTACATTTCTAGTACCTTTTCTAGATAGGCTTAACCCAGATGGGCCCCTGTGGCTCTTATTAAGCCTTAGCCTAACACTTTATGACTTTATGACAGTAGACAGACATACAGAGATACAGAGATACATATATGATTATTTTAAAACATACCAATACACATGCATAACCTCTGGCATTGCACACAATATGCATGGTGTGTAACCAGAGCATCCATCTTATTGTATATTCCCTTTACAGGTTTAACTCAGATGGACCCTTGTGGCTCTTATTAATTTATCCAATTCACTTGGAAAGTCCAACAGATTGGAAAAGGGCAAATGTAGTTCCTATTTTCAAGAAAGGAGAAAGAGTGAAAGTTGAAAACTATAGGCCAGTAAGCCCCACATCCCTAGTCTGCAAGGTAATCGAATCAATTATCAAGGATAGAATAGTTAGTTTTCTGGATGGAAACAGATTGATTCAAGATACTCAACATGGGTTTAGAAAAGGGTGATTGTGTCTCACAAATCTCTTGGACTCTTGAATTTTGCTACAGAACAATTTGATCAGGGAAATCAGGTTGATGTAGAATATCTTGACTTTAGTAAGACCTTTGACAAGGTACCCCATAAACGGTTAATGATGCAGCTTCAGGTCCATGGTATTGCAGGTAGCATCCTAAAATGGATAGAGGTTGTGGCTTTCAGATAGACAGCAGAGAGTGATGCTAAATGGTACAAAGTCATCATGGCAAAATGTTCTTAGTGGAGTCCCCTAGGGGGTCGGTACTGGGGCCACGGTTGTTCATTATATGTGTGAATAGCATTGGATGTGGCCTAAGCAGTAAGGTTTTTTGAAATTTGCGGATTATTTGGCAAAGGATCTTTATGGCAACAACAGGGGCACAATGAGCAGGTTTTGCTGCAGAAAGACTTAGACGAGCTAGTGAAGTGGTCCGCAAAATGGCAAATGAAGGTTTAATTTTTGATAAGTGCAAAGTCATGCATGTAGGTAGGCAGCATATCAAGGCTCCATACTTCATGGGTGGCCAAGTTCTATCTGTGATTCAGCAGAAGGACTTAGGTGTTATTTTGAACACGAAATTGGGGGCACCAGAACAGACCATAGAAGCCAGGAAGAAGGCACTAAGAATGGCTGGGCAATACAGAGGAATGTGTCATACAAAAGTGAGGAGGTCATCAGGAAGCTTACTGTGCATATGTCAGGCCACATTTGGAATACTGTGTCCAAGCATGATCCACTAGTTATGAGAAAGATTGTTGGCTTTTAGAGAGAGTACAAAGGAGGGCAACAAAAATGGTTAATGGTATAGGCAACCTGGCATATGAGGAAAGATTGAAGAAATTGAATATGTTTTCACTTAGATATAGAGAAGGCTGAGAGGAGATCTCATTGAGGTTTTTAAATTTGTTCTGGTCAGGAACAGGGATATCCTCAGGGAAATGTT